>JAINUG010000032.1:4677500-4822500 GCA_029706075.1 Aldrovandia affinis
CTCCCTCTGTGACCGCTATTTATCAATCTTTCGGTCACTCCGAATACAGTTCAGTGATCACCAGCCATAGTAGG
The DNA here is from genome assembly GCA_029706075.1 of Aldrovandia affinis. Lineage (NCBI taxonomy): Eukaryota > Metazoa > Chordata > Actinopteri > Notacanthiformes > Halosauridae > Aldrovandia > Aldrovandia affinis. The sequence goes on from JAINUG010000032.1 coordinate 4,677,575, forward strand.
TAGCTTGCTAGTTAGCTACACTCACTACTCAAAACCAGAATTTCATTGAAGCCTTTAGAGTTCTACTTGAATGCTCAATTTGCAAATGCACTTAGAGCTACCTAGTTATACTGGTTGAGTAATGTTATTAAAGCGATAAGGAATAATAAGCCATGGTATATCATGAATATTGGCAGTGCTACTTTGTAGCCTATATTGCTACTTTGTAGCCTATATTGCTACTTTGTATACTTCTAATATTGGCTGGGTGCTGTTAGGTACATACCTGCAACCCCTAGGCATGCCAATATTCATTCTAATATTCTTTCATAAAATGGATGTACATAGTAGGTATTATTTAGTGTATTTGTTTTGAGACCTGTGTATGGGAGTCTGTAAAGTAAAAAAAATTATATATAATAATCCTTTCTCTCCCCTTTTGTAATACAGGTTTTGTGGCGCAAAAATCGGCAATGACAATGAGTAGACTGTAGCTTACAGTTCGATAGCCCTAGCAATGACCTATAACCATGTTAATGCACTCTTGGAAGTTGCTTGGGATAAAAGTGTCTGTCAAATAACTAAATTGTAAATAGTAAATTTGTTAGTAGACAAATCAGCTACAGGGTTTTTCCACAGTGTCTCCTTGCGAGAGCTGGGTTATCTCACGGTACAGCAAGTGATGTAAGTGCATGCCGAAGGAGCTCCCGGCGCATGTTAACGAGTCGGGCCCTCTGTGAAATGAATCCTCTCCACAGGAAGCACACGACCGATGCCAGCGTCGACGCTGCGCACAGAAATCGATACTGGGGTATTAAATAATTCAGAGACCAAAACAACAGGCAACAATGAGAAAAAAAAGGAAAAAAGGGGAAAAAGAAGCACAAAGCAGAGGGCAAAGACGGCCATGCATTTGTGGGAGCCGGTTGCCAGTTGCCGTTATCACGCATGCCATCGCAATGTGTCTGGAGAAGAGAAATGAGCTCAGAGCTCATCGCAAGCGAACGTCAGGCCTTATAATACCGGGGAGTGAAACATTCCTGCTTCTGCCCATTTCATCCCTCCTTCCTCTGCCCCGATGCGTTAGAGTGCACTTCGAACGAGGAGACAGATTTGATGAAGATTAATGGGAGACAATTAGATTTTTGTACTGCGGAGCAGGTGGTTCTACATTATGGCGAACCCCCAAAAAACTAAACATCCTTGTGTTTGAATCCAGCTGCTCATTTTAAGGAGACCCTCGCATGAATGCTTCCCGGGTGAATGTGAGCGATGACACGCTGCAGATTGTGGGCTAGGTCGCTCACCACGCATCAGCTGAGGCGGACAACGAGGGAATCAAAGCAACAAAACTGGGGGATGAGCAGGAGGGCAGGCTGAGAGAGGCTGGCTGGAGACTTGACCAGGACACCGGGGAATGACAGGCGCCGTGGGATCTTTAATCAGCACGGCGAGCGAGGACCGCTGTTTCAACGTCTCCTCGGAAAGGAGCACGTCTCCGCCGTAGGCTGACCCTCCCATCTCGCCACCTGTGCGGCCAACCACGCGCTTGCCGGTTCGACGTCGGCCAATGCGATCCCTACGATCCAAACTTTAGTAAGCAGTGGGCTTCGTTGGCAAAAAGTTAATTGGCAAAAAGACAAAAAAAGAAGAAATGGAATCAATCACACGGCGGAGAACGCGAAGCCGCACTGGAGGCGGACTTAGCGTCGCTCTCTGTCTCTCTCTCCTGGCAGGGCGTTAATTCAGCACAGCGCCCACAGCGCGTTTCTCCCAGCGTAATCCATTGATCCGTGTCTGCACCTTAAGTGGCGGGCTGCCATCGAATGTAAGCCTCTGCCACACACTGCATGAAGCAGGGATCCGCGGCCCAGATGACGGGTCACAGTGTTAGGGAGGTTCATCTTGGGAAATGCCGCTGAAACGAATGGCTTTGATGGCACGCGCTGTACTGAATGAATTAACAAGCAAATCTACTTTTACCTGACTAGCGCTGGACAGTTTTCAAACTATCAATGGATTTCAGTCCTGACCAAAATAAACACGATGCATCCAAGCATTTTTTAAACCAAATGAAAGGCATTCAAAACAATCTCATGATACGTTATCGTTTAGCACGTGCTGAATTGATTCCTTCTCGAAATGTTGCCAGCCAAAGTAACAACAGCCCAACAACTTTCTCTTTCGATGTTCCTCCTTTTCCTTGTTTTTCCTCTGCTTCTTCTATGGTATGATGACCCCCGGGTCAAGCAGCCTATAACAAGAGAGTATGATGTTCACATAAATAAAGTATTCATACCCTTTTATAATAGCTAGCCTAAATTTGCTCAGGTGAAATAAATTCTTGCTAAAAATTACACAATCATTTAATGGATTCCACCTGTGTAATCATTAGTGAATCACCTGCTTTATATTAATCTGTGAAGATAAATGCCCCTCTCTCTGCAAGGTCCCACCATCTGGTCTGGAGGGTGCAAGAAAATATTACAAATGAAGACCAAAGAGCATTTTAAGCAAGTGAGGGATATTAAGATAGAGAAGCACAGATCTGGGGAAGGGTACAAAAAAATGTAGAAGGCCTTGAACATCCCTCGGAGCACCGTGCAGTCCACTGTACTGAAGTGTAAGAAATATGAAACTACCACCACACTGCCTAGATCCGGACGTCCCACCAAACTCAGTTGCCGGACGGTAAGGGGACTTCAGGGGAAGCTACTTTAAGCCCAACTGTAACCCTGAATGAGTTACAGAAGTCAGTGGCTGCGATTGGAGAAGATGTACATGGGTCAACAATCTCCAAGTCATTCCACAAAAAGTGCTTCTATGGGAGAGTGGCAAGGAGGAAGCCATTACTGAAAAGAAACCATATTCTGGCCCGCAAAGAATTAGCAAAACGTCACGTAGGAGATACTGCAGAAATGTGATAAAAAGTATTGTGGTTTGGTGAGACTAAAGTTGAACCTTTTGACTTAAATACTAAGCGGTATGTGTGGCGCAAAGTCAACACTGCACACCAGCCAGGTAACACCATCCCCACCGTTAAGTATGGCGGTGGCAGCATCATGTTGTGAGGATGCTTTTCATCAGCAGGGACTGGCAATCTTGTCAGGATTGATGAAAAAATGAATAGTGTACAAAATAGAGAAATCCTGGACAAAAACATGCATCCCTCTGTCAAAAAGCTCAAACTGGGTAGGAAGCTGGTGTTTAAATAGGACAACGATCTGAAGCATACTGCCAAAGCAACAGTGGGATGGCTTCAAATGAAGAAGGTAGATGTTCTAGATTGGCCCAGTCAGAGTCCTGATCTCAACCCAATAGAAAATCTGTGGCAAGAATTAAAAATGTATGTACATCACTGCGCCCCATCCAACTTGACACAGCTTGAGCAATTTTGCAAGGAGGAATGGGCAAAAATTGCTTCATCACGGTGTGCAAAGCTAATAGAGACTTATCCAAGAAGACTTCTGGCTGTAATAAAAGCCAGAGGTGGTTCAACAAAATATTGACTCAGGGGGCTGAATACTTAGAAAATGACAACATCTCAGTTTTGCTATTTTAATTTTGTTATAGTTTACTTTTTAATTTACTTTTTTTGGGACTCTGTAAAGAAGAATGTGTGTATCACAAATACAAATTCCTAATTTAATGCATCAAAATCCCAGGCTGTGATACTCTTAAATGTGTTGGGGGCCAAATACTTTTTCAAGGCACTTTTTCAGGAAAACTACTGTGGGCCCAAAACCATTTCAGACAGAATAAAAAACCTGAAAATGCAGTTGCTCTAAGAAGGATGGTGTGGGTAGTGTCAGCAATTCAGAAAAAATAAGAGATACGGAATCTATGTATCATATACGCGAGACACAAACTATATTAGAAAAATACGAGCTGGTTTTGCTTCGCCACACATGGTTCATAGAGGTGCTTTAACAGGAGGGCTGAACTCAACAGCGACTCCATCGCCGCCTGCATGGCGTTTCAGAGCGTTTGTGCTGTGGCTCACAGCTCCTCTTTTCTGCACGCGGGCCAACTGTTTGCCCGCTCTCCGCCCGCTTGTCCGTGCCGCGAGCCGGGCCTGGGGCGGCAGCGCTCCTCGGCTCCGCCGCGTTCCCTCCGACGCGTTCCCACTGCGAGTCCACATCCATTACGCTCCGTCCGCATGCAGCGCAGCTCCTAATGAGGGAACCATTCCTCTTTTAAATTGCTCCTGCGGCTCCATTGCTCACTGATCCACTTAGCAGGACAGATTCACCTCGCCAACTACACGCACCCTGCAGTTCGACTCGCCTCCATCTAAGGTTCATCTGCGCCATCCCTCTCTACAGTTAGGTGCTGTCAGCGTCTCTCCCTCTCTCTCCCTCTCCCTCTCTCTTCCTCCCCATCTCCCTCTTTCGGTCTATCGCTCTCTCTCCCTGTCTCTCTCTTTCTGTCTCTCTCTCTTTGAAAGTTCAAAGTTAAAATATGTCTTATTGGCTCGACAAGCAAACACACTTATGTAGCAAAAACTTAGGAAACAGAGAAACAGTAATAGCTTATATGTTTCAATTAAAGTATCTGATGGAGTCACTAGTCAGTGGTGTTAGCGGTTTTAGCATCCCTCGTCTCCCCGGTGACCAGATCAAGCCCCTCTGAATGCCGTGCAAACGCTCGTACCACTGCTCCACTGCTCCCCGATCCACAAAGGTGCGGTTGCCATGCCGTCGGGGGGGTTTTATCGCCACGGCAATCGGAGGGGCGGAACCGGCGCTTCCATGATTCAATTCGCAAACGCTGCATGACCCTGCCGCCCGGGGCCAAATGAGCGCGCCTTTCGATGCGAGTGAGAGATTACCGCTATCAAGACAACCACCAAACAATGGGAAACAGCAGCGGCAACTGCTAAAAGACACACCAGAATACCATAAAACAGAAACTTTTCTTGGTTAAAAAAACCCAAAGAAACTCCTGTAACTGAGTCTAAATGAAAGCAGTGCATGTCACCTGTCTCAAGAATATGCTTTTAAAACTGTGTCACTTCTCTCAGGAATATGCTTTTAAGAGAGACCGAATGACCAGTAGTGGGACTGTGAGGAGCAGTAGCAGGTAGAGGCATGTCAGTCAAACAGGCAGGACCTGAATGGTTCTTTGTCATAGACGTATGGACTGCCACACTGCTGGTGTCAATGTTAGATATCAATTGTTAAATACCTACTAGGAGGCTGGAGGCAGGATTTAGCAGGGGAGTGCTTCATAGCACCCACTCCATATCCACTGCATTGCTAAATCCTGCCCTGTCTGGTGTTTGTTATCTGATCGGACTCCTTGGGGGAGAACTTCTTGTGGTCAACTCTGATTGTTGGAACTCGGAGAGACTTCAGAGGGGGGCATGTATTAAACCAATCCTGCTGGTGGAGTTCCCCTGTGTGTGCAGGGTTTTTTGGTTCCAGCTCAGCTTTTAATTAATCGGAATTGAATGAGACGCTGATTATTTTCTGGTGTGAGCTACCCATCTCCCGAGGATTGACTGCTTTAAATCAGATCTCCGATTAGATGCAGAGTGAACAGAACTCTAACTCTAACAGAAACCTAATTTCATCCCGTCTCTCGACGGGATTACGATGGCAGCGAAGGCTTCTGGGAATTTTGGGTAGGAGCGACTGTGAGATGGATGGACCTGGAGTGCAATTGTTCATCTGCACTGCTCATCTCATTGTTCATTTGTGTATTTTGGGGGAAATTAATCGTCACCCCCAATAATAAATTGAGAAATTTTTTGCGGCTAGGAAAAGAGACAGAGAGACAGAGAGAGAGAGAGAGAGAGAGACAAAGAGGGCGATGATAGAAACAGGGAGATAGAGAGATGTCGCTCTCTCATCAGCTGCTGCTGAAGAGAGAGAAAGAGAGAGGAAAAGCGCCAGCTCGGCGGAATTCTCTAAATTGCGTTCACAGTGCAGGCCCGGGCCCGGCGAGTTGGGTCACTCGCCTGTCCTGGGGTGACCCAGGGTACCAGGGGGTGGTGATGGCAATTCAAAAATCTGCACTGAAGACTTCTTTAAAACCACGCGTGAAGGAAAGACGGGGGGGGAGGAATGCGCTCCACATGTGTATATTTATATGAAACTGCTCATTTCCTCCGGCACTTAGCTGCGCTTCATCTGGCCTCGCCTGTGGGATGTGCTACATTATTTCATAATGATGGCATCTGTCGCAGTCGCCTCCCGCAGACTAGTCCCATGAAACTCGCACGGTGCTCGACCCACTTCATTAAAATGTGCGAGCGGGCTGACGTTACCCCCTCTGCCATACACTCTACTGACTAGGCTGACAGGGAGCGCTAATGCTAAAACACAGGCACGGTGTGAGAGAGTGTGCGTGTGTGCTTGTGCGAGTGCGTGTGTACGTGTGCGGGTGTGTGTGCGCGTGCAAGTGTGCGTGCTGTACACACACACACGCACACAAGCACACTCGCACAGACATACGAGCGTGCATAGGCACACGCACACACAGACACACTCAAACTGCATTCACAGCGGTAGATGATAATAGACAGGACAGGAGAGTTTGGGAAAGAAATGACAGGGGAAAGTGCATTAGCGCCAAGCCGATCAGCTGACTCTAGGCCACGGCGCACACACCGTCCCGAATATGTGCCACGTACAGAAGGAATATTAATTTCCTTCACATGATTAAACCTCTTCACCCCCAGCGCATTTATCTCCTCTTTCTTCCACTCTCAACAGGCCTTGCAGGATGATAAATGTGCATTCACACAGAGATTAGATTCGGTCGGCTGTTGTTTCCATTATTGGTGTGCTAGTTTAATCAGAGTGAGGCCCCCGCTTATCTTCTGCATCTCGGCCAACAGAGGAATGAGCCTGATTGCAATTAAGCCCCGACACGCAAACGCTCGCTGATAGCGGAAAGGTTTCCCAGGAATATCGCTGAAACGGGGGACGCGCCTCCATCACGGCAGCTCCTTGTACAAGCCCCGCAATCTCTGACATAATCTTCAAAAGTGCCGCAGCAAATATGAGCACAGCACTGAAGGAACTGCTGGCCACAGATGTTGAGTAGATTAATTTTTTTCCACACTGTTGTGTGCGGTTCATTTTAAAGATATATATTTTTCTACTCATTATTTCACACTGTAGGAGTAAGAGCGGGAGGACACGCAATAAAACAGAAACGTCTTTTGTCGCGCATGTTGCATAAATCTTCATCGAGCGGGCGGAGGGTCACGCGAGCGTCTCGCTGATGCATTCGGGGGCGGTTACACGCGGCGGCTCCTTGTACGGACGCTCTGGAGCGGGGAGCTTCCTGCATTAAAACGTATTAGCGTCTCCCTTGGGGAGGTCTGCCGGCTTCGTGCCGCGAACAAAGCTCCTCGCAGAGTCGATCGCGTCTGGCCCCGCGAAAACGAAAGGGACGTGTAGTGTGCGGGAGCGTGCGGTAATGTGACAGCGAGCGACAGGATAAGCAAAGCTGGGAGAAGCAGCCAAACGAGAGCCCGTGCGTCCAACTCGTTAAAGCTCAAGACCGCCAGGCAGTTCGCTGCGCGGCGACAGAGTCAGCGCAACACAGGGGCTGAAATGTGTACTGTGGGAATATTTTGTCAGGGTTCTGATGTTGACTCTGCGCGTCCTCTCGGAAATGCTTTTCTGATGGGTAATAAGTCGGAAAAGGAGGACCAGCTGAAAGTACACTTGGATTAAAGACAAAGCACCAGCCTGCATTCTTTTCCACCAATGAAAAGTCTCCTCACGCCAAGACGTTTGTACAGAAGCATGTCAAAAAACTGTACTGCGGAAACAAGTACAAAAAGATCAATCAGTACATAAACATGAGTACAACACAAGAACATAACGATGTTATATGTAAGAATGTTATAAGAACACCTAATACGTAATGACGAGGCCATTCAGCCCACCCAAGCATTACAAGCACGTTTTAAATCAAACCGTGGCTAATTAACATGACCTGGCATGTGGTTAAGTAGGAACTCTGGGAAGGCGGCAAGAGAGTCGGGGGCAGGGAAATTGCGAGGGCGACGAGGTTCGAGGCCATCGGTTGCGTAACCGCGCCACAGACAGCGTGTCGCTGGCCATCTCGTGTGTTCGCTGGGCGTTCAAATAATGTGACAATCAGGCCTAATGTGACTGTAATAATGTGACAATCAAGGCTGCGGGACTGCTGTCCTTCCAGAGGGTCGCTTTTCGGCTGGCGGTCGACGCCCCGCTCCACTCAACATCGCCCTGACAGGTGCCATAAATCAATGAAAATGACAAACGGGCAAAACCCCCTCCCCCCCAATCGCACCGGAGACAGAAACACACTCGTTCACAACCAGAGATCGACGCAGTGGAGAGAGTAGTAGTGTGTAGTGTAATGGTTAGGGAGCTGGGCTTGGAACTCAGAGGTTGCAGGTTCAATTCCCAGGTGGGGCACTGCTGTTGTACCCTTGAGCAAGGTACTTAACCTGAATTGCTTCAGTAAAATATCCAGCTGCTAAATGCCAAAAATGTAAAATGTAAAAATGTAGAGAGGAACACACTCGTTCACAGCCAGAGATTGACGCAGTGGAGAGAGGAACACAGTCGTTTAAAGAACACTCAGCGCCGGGTGTGCATCATTCACAGTAAAAATAAAACAGAGATGAGAACAGAATGAGGGAGCAGTTGGAGAGATAAATGCCTGGATTGAACATTTGTCCCCTAAATTTGGCTCACTAAATTTTAACTCTTAAAACAAACACTCACATTTATCTGTAAGTCAAAGTTAAGGACGAATGTGATTGAGGTGTTCCCGTGTTAGATACAATCTCTGGACCTGCTCTTTCTGGAAAAATCACATCACTGCCTGCTTACGTAACAGTGATTGAAGACTTGTATTGTCAAGGTGGCCATCACTGTCCTTTAATAGCACTCCACTGATAATGGAGATTGTCCCAGTGTTTGGGAAGGTGACACTGATAATGGAGATTGTCCCAGTGTTTGGCACTATCCTCCACTGATAATGGAGATTGCCCCAGTGTTTGGGAAGGTGGTGACACTGATAATGGAGATTGCCCCAGTGTTTGGGAAGATGACTCTGATAATGGAGATCGCCCCAGTGTTAGGGACTATTAGCCACAAAAAATGGAGATTGCTTCAGAGTTTGGGAAGGTGACACTGATAATGGAGATTGAATTTTATATTAAATAAATTAAACAAATTTAAATAAATAAACTACTGTAGACAATTCTGTCAGACAATTCAGGTGTCAGTGCTGGAAACCAATAAAACACATCTGGAGCAAATACGAAGAATATTCTAGGAAAATGAGAGACGGTGGATTCTTGCCAGGTAAACATAAATCTTACTCGTATCAGTGGTGTACAGTAGCTATATAACCCATAGTACTTACTTCACAGGTAAAAATCACAGGTCGACAGTTTAGGTGTTGCACTAAAAGTCCCCCTCCGCCTACGTCCGTGAAGCACTCTTAAATGGTTCCCCCTGAAGGGTCTTCAACAGCCTTACCAGTCTAATGAAACCCATCTAATCTATTAGACTTAATAAAATATTAGCAAACCTGAGAGCGGTCTAAACAGTGATAAGTAAATCCCCGAGCTTAATGCCGCTGAGCTTTCCTCCTTTCTAAAATTATCTCACCGAAAAATCTCTTCAGGGAGAATACATGCTTTCATCTCGAGCTCCCAAAAAAAAGAGTCTTGAACATGTTTTAAAAAAAGTAGAGAGATGCCCAAAGCAAAAATGACAGCATAGATATGAAACACGTTAACCATACAGAGGGCTTAATATAGCTCGTCTAAGTGCTCCTGCTCAGGAGATGACAATGGCTAATCCAAAGCTTGGCTAACCGCCGCGCGCTCAAAAGGGGCATTAAACATTCACATTCCCTTTGTGCTCAAGAAGCGCGTGTAAAATTGCCCATTCTCTTTTCAATAATTCATCCAGATGTGAGTCATGGGGAAGCAAATAGCCGGCCGCACGTGCAACGTTCGTATGACGTTTGCCAGAGGTGTGTACAACATTATACACTGGATTCCAGGACGTGCCATTGGTTTCATGTTTGTGCATAAGGCAGCGTTGTTACTCATATTCGGGAGGTTGGCAGATTATTATTCGTTTTCCTTTCAGGAGAAAATGTGTGTGGGGACAGTGGAGTAATGCAGGGGGAGAATGGCATGGGCGTAATCTCTCTCTGCAGTAGGCCTTGAGGTGTTAGCAGGTGTCCACTGAGCCGGGCACAGTGGACACCTGCTAATTATAACAGACTCATTAGCCACCCTGGGACCCGGGTGATCGGCTGGTAAATCCAGTACCTTCAAGTCCGAGACGGGTGGCGGTTTGGGGCGGTACTTGTCTGTTGGACTCGGCGGCGAAAGGGGAAATGGGCTTTGTATGCAGCTGAAACTGGCGAAGCTGCTTCTCTGAGACCACCCAAAACGGTACACAATGTGCACAAGCTGTAGCCAATAAACAGAGGTGGGGGGGGTCACTGTTGAGTGGGTCAATATAAGAGAGCGTTTGGATGCCAGTGGCGTTTAATGAGCGGCTATTATTGAGAGACAATAACGGTGCAATTATGGTGTGAAAACAAAAACGCGAACTCAGACATTAAAAGGAGCTCGCAAACACGCACTTTAATTGGACGGTGAGGACCCTGGACGAGCGGCGAATGGAGGCTCGTGATTAGGAGCGCTGAGGAGATGCTACGTTTAACAGAAACACGACTCGGTCTGCTCAGGGGGATTCCCCATCCTGCCGTGGGAAAATAACAGCGAAATAAAAACACAAACACAAAACAATTGATCATGCTGCAGAGAACAAAGGGGGAGGGGGGTTTGAATATGGTATGAACAATTAAAGTATTTCTGAGCGTATAAATGCATGTTGGCGTGTATAAATGCGTGTAGACGTGTGTTTGTGCTTATTAACCCATGTTGGTGTGTAAACGTGTTGCTGCGTGTAATCCTGTGTTGGTGTGTGTTGGTACATGTAAATGCATGTTGGTGTGTGCTGGTACATGTAAATGCATGCTGGGGCATGTAAACGTGTGTTGGTGTGTGTTGGTACATGTAAACGCATGTTGGTGTGTGTTGGTACATGTAAACGCATGTTGGTGTGTGCTGGTACATGTAAACATGTGTTGGTGTGTGTAAATGCCTGTCGGTGTGTGTAAATGCGTGTTGGGGAGTGTAAACGTGTGTTGGTGTGTGTTGGGGCGTGTGGGATTTACCACTCCTGTGCTCAGCTGAGCAGCACGGCTATGGGGGTGGGGGGTGTGGGGTGGGGCGTGGGCTTTACCATGTTGCCCTCAGCGCCGGGCCACAGCCACTGATTATTGCTCCAGTGACGAGAGGGCGAGCCGATGCGAGGGCGCTGACACTGCGCTGTGCGTCGCTCTTTCAGGATCAATACGGCTCTGCTCGAAGGAACAGCATCTACATTTCCATATGTGTACGGAACATACGTGACCTTCTATGCTTTCCAGCCCACATCCAGAGTGGGCTATGACTTATTAATGTAGCAACCAACACAAGAAATCAAAAAGACATAAATGCCATATGAACAGAAATGTATTAGAGATCTGATTGGGCCAGCCCCAGACACGCCCACAGAGCTCATTTAAACTGCCACCCTGAACAGCCCCTGCTCACCTGAGCAAACGCAGTAATAATGATCCATTACATTCGTTTCCTGGTATTCCTCCAGTATTCCTCGACCCTGAGAGGCCCGCTAAAGCCACACAAGTGAAGGGATGAATTTGACAGGACAGCTGCTATCAGTGTAGAGAGGTAAAAAAAGATATACAGTGGCACCTCAGCCCACGAACTTAATTCGTTCGTTGACTCCGTTCGCGAACCGAAATAATTTTTCCCATTGAAATTAATGTAAATCCAATTAATCCGTTCTCCAGCCCCAGAAACACTTTTTAAAAACTTTTTTATGGGTTTATGTGTGGCAAAAATATAGAAAGGAATTAAACATAACCTTAATTATAGAAAAATACATTAATACTCAAATAAAACATAATAATTGTTTATAACACGAACACCACTCTCACGTTTAGCTATTATTTCCTTCTTCGTTTCTACTGTAATACGCTTAGGCTTCTTAACATCACTATCAGTAGCACTTTTCACTTTCTTGGGAGCCATAATGAGGGCAAATTGAATGGAAATAGCACAAAAAGAACGTGTATCAAAGGAGAACACAACGACGAACGATGTAACCAACGCTGAGTACTAAGCACAACTGACGCTATCCACGACGCGCTACGGCGAGAAGCCTGCGAGTTTGTGTGTTTGTGCATTCGTGCACCGAGGGCTTGTTCGCGGGCCGAGTGAAAATTTGTTCGGCAAGTGTGTTTGTGGGCCGAGTAGGAGCGTTCGCGGGCCGAGGTTCCACTGTATATAGAAAAATACAAAAACGTACTGCTCCTGTTCCCCTGAGACTGCATGTATTGAGAGAACCTCTGCCTGTCTCTCCAGGGACAGTATTCCCTAGCTACAATGTGAAGTGACAGGTGTACTTCCAGATCAAAGTTGACCGGATGACCTCTGACTATACAGGTCGGGACACCCAAAACACCCAAAATTTGACATGACCGAAAGAAGGCAAAATAGATCAGCCGAGAGGTGAGAAAGCCTATTTACCAGCTACATCCTCCTGTCATTTATGTATATTTGGGTGTATCTTAGGCTAATCACTCCTCAGTTATTGCTCACGCCCCTGCCCCCTCTGCGAAGCACGTTAATGATTTGAAGGATTGGAAGGTACGCTGGTGAATGGGCTTCTAGCCAGCGTCAGCCATTCAAACGCATGAGCTCCTAATCATAACAGCTGTCCCCACTAGGTCTACAGCATTCCCCGTCCAATCGAAATAAAGACAGATGGAGACGTTTCCTTTCATGAGCAGAGAGTCATTTCTACTGCGGTTTCGCAATTCGCTTCCTGGTGAGATTTGTTTTGGTCACTTTTAAGAGCCGGTGGCCCTCCACGGTGAATGAGCTGCTTGCCTTCCTCGGAGGGGTAGCCTACCGAGGAAGACGGAAGACCCCATCACGCTGCGGGATTCAGGCATATCTAAATCAGCCATCAGCCGTGGAGAATCTCTGAAACTCTCGGGCACAGGGAGCGAGCTCCTCTGACAAATGGCTGTGCTTTATTTTCTGTTCCTGTTGTTCTGTAGACCATACACACACACGAATGCACACATGTACATACAGTGTACACATGCATGTGCACGCACACACACACACACACACACACACACAGACACACACATACACACACATACATGAACATGAACACACACACACACAGACACAGACACACACACATTTAAAAATGGATTTGACAGATAAAACCTATGCTAAACCTTTTGTTCCTTATGCTTCTGTAACTGACGGAGGATGGCATGCTGTGCCATACAAGTCTGACATTCAACTGGACCATTATCAATACCATTATCACCATCATCACTACCATTATCACCATCATCACCACCATTATCAACATCCTAATATTATAATAATAATCTAAAATGCATGTATTCAAGGCCTTTGTCACAAAATAATAATTAGTGACATATATTTAAATCATAAGCAGGAGCAGAAACACATGGAATGGTCAAGACCAGGTTTGGCACAGTGCTGGACACCCTGTGGGCAAAATGACAGGCCTGGACGGATCCATTGGTCCTCACCATCACTCTTATATCATTATTCACCCCTCTGACAGAAACATCTGGAACAATCCACAGAGACATACGAAGGGCTGGGAACGATGGCATTTCTTCAGACGGGGATATGTATCACCAGTGGCGCAGTGTCATGCCTTTCTCGTTTTTAACTCCATGAACGTGGGGACATGGAGTGGTGGCTCAGTGATGTTCTGTTTACACACGGCCCAATCAGAGCCACTCAGCCTGCACTCAGTAACACCTCATTATTCAGGGCTCATCAATAAAACATGTGATTACCGTCCGGGATATTACAAGAGCAAAGAACTCGGGTGTTGACTGCAAATTCCAACCCGTTTTAATCCGCTTTTGGCAATACTTTATGCTAAGGTCCTATTAATTAAGCACAAATTAACATATTAACAATGACCTTATTAACATACATAAATGGCATTAAGGTCCATTCATTGCTCTGCAGTGCCTGTTGTTAACTTCAAAGGCTTTTTTGCAGCGCCTGTTCAAACAGACACTACTCACCCCTTATAATGTAAATGGATGCATGAAGGCTCTTTAAACTCCACTTATCAGCTATAAAGCACTTGCTGGTGTGTTCTGTAATGCCTGTTTTAAAGTCATTTGCAAGCGGTGAGTGACTTTAGAGAAGGCACCGCATTAATGGTTTTTAACAATGTTTTAATAATGCATTAATTACTGGTTAATGTGACCTTGGTAGAGAGCGCTATGGCTGCATTTAACCCTCGGAAGCGGGGGAACCCGAGCTGATTTCCCAGAGTTCACCTTACTGGACCAGACTAGCCGAGCCTGCGGGAGGAGCACACCGCTCGTCCTCTGTCCTTTATTATTCTCGGGTCTGCTTTTCTTTTCTTTCTCATTTTCTTTTCCTCCGGAGGGAATTATCGCTTGACATCCAGAGAAGTTGCAGAAGTGTCACGCTGCGCTGTTGTTTCCACGGTAACGCGTCTGGAAAAAAAAACCGTGGCCAGGCAGTCGAGGAGCACAGCCCGCGGCCGGAAGGTCATGGGTTCGAGTTGCCGAGCCGCCCGCCGCCACCGTCATGCCCTTTGGCCCTGCAGTGACCCTGAATTGCGTCAGTCCCCAACTCACCCCCAACACTGCAATCTGCTCCTAATTCCTCCACCGTTCCGCCGCTCAGTCCTTGGCTCTCAGCTAGAAAGCGGCAAATTCTCCCTTCTAGAGAATTCCACGCTTACCCATTTTTGGGCTCTTGCAATTCTGTGAAGCAGGAAGAAGAGCAGCCCGGCCACACCTGCGTTTGACCTGCAGTAGAGCTACATTCCAAACCAAGTGATATTATTCAACAATTTAAGATGGCTGTGTGGCTGTATACTAGTGAAGCCTGGAAGTGGCTACGAATCGAATGTGCTGCAGTAGGTGTTTCACGTGAAAAAATACATCCATTCAATAGTCTTCTCTTTAAAGTTATGAATTATACCAACCCCCCCCCCCCACCCCAGCTTCATCCAGGACGGGCCTATATTTTCAATGTAAAAGTGGTGGTTTAGAAACTAGCCCAAGGTGTGTGTGTGTGTGTGTTCACAACCCCGTAGTGATGCTGTCGTGGTCCTGTTCCCTAGGATAGCCCCTCAGCCTGGCTCGACGGCATTGCGCTGAGGCGAAGCCACATCAACTGTTCATCCAACATTTCACCGAGTGCTCCCCGTTCCGCTCAGACACGCTCTCCACTCGGGACCCCCGGCACCAGCCGGGGACCAAGACCACGAGGGGATCGATTTCACACGCGCGTGCACGTATGGGACGGGGATCATTCTTAAAGCAAGGATCATTTGTTACCGTTACAAAATGTTATCCGGATAAGGCCAAAAACAAAAATGCACAATGGAAATAAATTACGTTCCCTGGCATACCCCACCCCCCGTTTATGAATCAATAATAGAACGTGGAGAATCACCTCATTTTTCTTCGGGCAGACAAATATAACAGCATGCCATTGTCGCATCGGCAACTGTTGCTGGCCTCTCCCCGCGTTCTCTTTTCCTCGCTACACTTTGCTGATTAAGTCCGCAATTTCTACATCGTATTATAGGATGGCGCTATGGGGAAAAGAGCTTTATCTTTAATGAAGAGGGGAATATGTAACGCTGATTGAGTATGAGAGTGCCAGCTTAGCGTAGCTGCTTCGATTTCCCCAGATCTGAACCAAACATGGGGAAAAAACTCTTTAATTACCAAGATCTTGTTCACGTCAGGCCATACGAGAGAGAAAGAGAGAGAGAGAGAGAGAGAGAGAGAGAGAGAGAATCTTGCCCTAGGTTTTTATCCATCTTATCTGTTTATATATTTATTTATGTACTTATTTATTAATAACACAGGATGAACACAACACAACACCCAGAGGCATCATCAAAAAGCCGAATGTTTCTTATTAACCTTGGAAATGAATATTATGGTTGAAATAAATCAAAGCACCATGCCCGATATGCTTGTTTCTTAGAACTTAAGACCGAAATTCAATTTGTTGTAGGACTCCGAGGCCCAGCTCAAACGTGTGCCATGGGGAGCAGGGGTACTTTCACTTCCCTCTTTTTATTTTCTATCTCACCCAGGTCTATACGGGGGTCTGGATGAAAGTCATCCTGATTAAGACAAAGAGACAGATTACAAAGGCCCCCACCCTCTGTGGGTAGATAAACCCTGAAAAAAGCCCCTATTCTAGTCTGCAACAGGGGAACTCTTGCATTGTAGTCAGGATCTCCACATGCTTTTTTTACACAAAAATATTGATTCGGTTAAATACAATAGAAGTTCAAGATTCCCATCTCCCACCCCTTCTTTCAGAATGAATCATGTCCCATTGTCTCCCGTAGATGTCCCCTCGATCTCACCCCACACGATTTCTCAAATCCTCACTCATTGAGGGGTCCGAAGCCCATTGGCAACCCTGCTTGAATCGGTACCTCTTTAAAAGAGAGAATTTCTGCACAACTTCTGGTTACTGTACAAATGTGTACAGCTTACTGTTCTACAATATGAAGTCTTATAGATGATAAAGTTAACATCACTGTTATGTGGGATGTCACACAACACCCTTAAAGGAATGTGTTACCCTTTCTGTCAACACTCATTGGCTCACACAGGAAATACTTGCTTTTGTGAGCAAATTCTCCCCATTGCATTCTTGCCCAGTGCCCGATTCTGTTCCACAGTGGTGCGGTGGTTAAAGAACATCACTAGGTGGAACACAATTGCAGGTTCACTTCCCATGCTGGACACTGCTGTTGTACCATTAAGCTTAACGCAAACGGATACAGTAAATGCCCAGCTGTACAAATAAACGGATAAAAGGATGCAAGTCGTCATGGTCAGACTTTATGCAAAGTATACTGTCCTAAAGCATTCATAAAGCCTGTATAACACATTCATTAACATGAAAAGCAATGCTTTAGGAGATGGAGTACTGGAGTACAGGAGATAGGAGTACAGGAATGCATGTTATGTAATGTAACATTACAATTTTGGACGCAATGCTTCATGTAGGCTTATATACAGTACAGTAGTATGAGAAGAGGTTTGTAAGAGTGTTCACGCAATGTGTTTCTACCCACAATGCCTTGTTCTTTCCACAACAAAGCACATGAAAGCCCCTAATGGACACAGGTCAAAGAAAATGAAAGGAGTTTTGCTCCAATGAACTGAGCGAAAGCATTGGAGATTTGAGCAGGTAACAACACAGACTCTATAGAACCAGACACTAACCTCTGCATTCTTAACATTGAAACTTCTGTCCCCCTGCCGTTGAAGCCAAAACATTCCACTTTGATGCATCTCATGAATATTCATGAAGGAGTATGACCAAGGGCAATACCGTGGCAATGGATGTTAATCAGTGGTTAATCAGTTAATAGAATCAGTGGTGACATCATAAAGACTTGATGATGTCACACTGTCACAATGTGCATTAGAGGGGCTGCCATGGAGACACAAAAGAAGATTTCCAAATGTAACATTATCCATTTTTGCCATGAGCAGTATGGGTGATTCACCATAGACATAAATCCCAAAGTCATCTAGCACAAATCAAGGCTGCAGCAAGCAACAAAGACATCTCCCAATGTCCCCCAATGACATCTCCCAATGTCCCCCAAAGACGTCTTCTAACATCCGCCAAATGCATCTCCAATGTTAAGAATAGTGCGCTGTAGTGTGAGGGGGGTAACATGCATGGCGTTATCTCAGACATGCTGGGGAGGCATAAGCTCAAATCTCTGCTCCTCCTGACACAAGCACTGACAGTCGTCTGTGAACGGTAACCCAGGGCAACAGGGCAGTCCAGTTCCATAAATGAGAGCAGAGGGGTTCACTGATCCCGTACATGTGGAAACACATCACTCACTGCAGAGATGGGAAAGGGGATATTTCCTAATTCATAACATACTCATTCTGCGATTACACATTGATTAAATGACGTCGTATTTAGAATCGCTGAGGATGTGTGATGTCTCTTCCTGCAGAGCAGTTTAGCCGTAACCTCCAGTATCAGGTTTAAGGAGGTGTTATTCTGCTTCAGAGCTCACGTGGAGTGAAATAAAATGTGCTGTATGAGCATGGTAAAAGGTGACACTGGTTAAGTTTAGCTTAAACTAAAAATAATTCTGGTGTGCTAGAGGACTGACTCTGGCCCTAAGATAGAAGAGCATTTAAAAGCTTACAGCTCGTGTGTGTGTGTGTGTGTGTCTATATGTGTGTGTGTGTGTGTGTGTGTGTGTGTGTGTGTGTGTGTGTGTTTCTATATAACGAAAAAGGAGGAGTTCTCATGCCCATTAAACGTGACCTTTGGGTGGACAGATAATCATTAGAAGCTCATTCAGTTGAATAAACAGAATAAATAGCAGGTCAACAAGCCCAAAGCCATTGCCTCTACATTCTGTCCAAGGTTCACAGTCTGAGAATAAACAGGATACTAATGAAACCACGACCCTCCAACAAATCCCCATTAAATCCATTTTGATCCGTGAAGTAAGAAAATAAAATGTGAAAAATGCCCAAGGTGGTATATACACTGTATATACACACATACATATAGTATACGTATATACTGTATATATATACACACACACATATCACTGCATCTTCCCCCTCATAGCCTCTCAGCTTTACAGTGTTTACTTCTCTTCAGTAAACAAAGATCTGGTGCTGAGATACCTAGTGGATTCTGAAACAAACTGCTGAACAGAAGCAGAAAATGAAAGGTGACCTATAACATTGACCTTCTACATCAGCGCTGGGTTTAAAGGCCTAACTCCACCAGCGCAGGTGCAGGTGGAGTGCAGGGTGTTCAGGTGTGTGCGAGCAGGGCTGTGGAGGGCTTGGGGGGGTGCTGTCGAAAACCATCACCCAGCGGATTAAAGTCTGGATCGAGTCAGAGGAAGAGAATCGATCCGTCGGAGCCTCTCATGGCCCAGGGGTCCCTCGGAAAACGCTGGCATTCAGGCTGTGACTAAAGATGTAGGTCAGCAAGTGCTTGCAATGCCACCGCTCCACACAATAACCTCCATGCAGCAAACATCATGCCAGAAAGAAAAACATTCCATTATAACCAATTGCATGTATTTAGCTTGACAGTACGATATGCTCATAGTCACTTTGCACATTTTCTGCATTGGAGTCCTAATGCTGGTTTCATCGATGACAAAAACATGAGGCGACTAACATCGCGTGCTCTTAACTGAACACATACCATCGATGCGTGAAACTCTACCCTTAATGACACTGAAATCCTATTACTGACATACTTTTTAACGATGTAAAGCGTTCACTGGAGATGACATAATGTTGAGATAAGAATAGGGTTAGATTTCTTGCCAGTGTAACTGCTTCCCAGTTGGCTTGGCAACCCTGCCTCCTTCAGCACTCTACTGCCCCCTGGAGTCCAGTCATTGAAATGGCTCAGTAAGAAGGCCCCCTAATGCAGTGAACTCAAAAACCACGAGCTGTTTCAGTGCTTGCTCAGCCTCCTGCATGCTAACGGTGCACATATTGTAATGTATGCAATGTATATTGTAGCTGGAGATATTGCACTTTGCCCAGTGGTTCTGTTCTAACACAGAATAGATCCAGCATCGCCGAGGGTAAAGCTTTTTATTTCAAAAAAGCATAGAAAAACAAGTTTTACGAGTGATACAGTGGAAAAAAATAAGAAATCTCACAACTATTTTAATGATACTGATGGCTGCTTCTGTCTGATGCCAAAACTGGCCCCTCTGCTACTCCTGCATCGAAAGAGGATAACAGATGCAAACAGGAGATTACTCACTCCAAATGTTCAGTTCCAAGAACGGCCGATTAACTGATTGAAGTCGCGTACCGAATGTGGCCGGGTGGTATATACAGGCAAAACATTATGTGGCTTTTCTCTGAACTACTGTATATCAGTGCAGTCATGAGGTTAATTCTGTCTTGCATCTGTGTGTCCGCGCCACATAAACACACTCAGGCCCTTTCCTTGCTCCCATTTCCCTCACAACCAACCCCCTCCCGGCGTCAATAAGAACCTCCTTATAAAAATAAACTAAACTAAACGTGCCATCTTCAACGCCACACTCCCCGCCCAGAGTGTGAAGCACAAAGCAGTGCACGACACTCTCCGCTCCTTGGCAGAGAGCTTTGACACAATCACCGTAAAGCCACAGAAAGCCGGATCGAGGGGGATCCACGAGAGAGAGGACAGGGTATGTGGAGGACGGCGCCCCCTGGTGGAACACTCACGGTCATTGCACTGTGTTCCGGTGAAGGATGTCATGGTGCAGTCGCAGGTGAAGTTCTCCCACTGCTGCATGCACACGCCCATGTTGGCACAGGAGTCCTCCTGACAGGTGGTGCTGGGGCCTAGAGGTGGTGAGAGGAAGGGGGGCTGTAACTCCTGTGGCAGAGAGGGGGGGCTGGGGGCCCAGGGGTTCATGCAGGAGATTCAGTGAGGCATGTGGCCAGGTCAGTGAATACTCAAAGAGTACTCTGATGCAGATACAATCCCTCCCCAAGCACTGAACCTGGATCAACACCTGCTTTCTGCTCTACAGGGATTGGGTTAGGTTTAGGGACACGTAGACTGATCCTGGATCAGTTGTTGGGGACAGAGAGACCCAAAACCAGCACCCTAAAAGACACAGCATTCCCTCTCGCCGTAGTGTTAGTAGTAATTCCTGTATAAAGGCATTACAATACAGTGAAAGAACAGGTATATTCCCACAGGGGTAAAAGCATGGAATAGTCACAATAGTCTCCCACTTTCTGTTCTTCACCTGTACACTAGTCATGGGAGAGTGAAGCCTCATGAACCGCATAGTGATTGGACCTCCAGTACCACATGCTGTCAATCACTGACTTGTGTAAACCAATCAGAGGATTTGAATCACCACAGATGGTCCAGCACGTGATTTCCAGATTCATGAAGCCTCACACTCCTGTCACTATCCCACACATATCTCGTATCTAACATGAATTAAGCGGGAATGCAGAAAAATAAAGGGTATTGTAATTCCTGTGGGATGAAAATAACTATTTTCTACAGAGACTACAGATCAGCACATGAAAGAACACAGACATAACTGCAATATCTACAGTATATATTTTTTAACTTCAATGATTCACTTCACGAAAAACGCCTAATTTTATTTTCAGAGGGAAAATGTATTTTTAATGGCACATTCATATTTCAAGAGCTGAGTATAGATTTGTGAAGAAACAGAACAGTTGCAATGCACTGTATTCTGTGTTCAGCCACAGCTCTGGCTAGTCATTCCTAATTGAGCTAAAATGCTGCAAGTAATGTCAAACAGTAACCCCACTGCCTTTGTTTCTTCTGAGAAAAAAGTACAGAAAAAAGTAACAAAAACTTTTTTCCTAAACACATGGACTCTCCTCACCGCGGTGTACCATATATCACTGCACTGAATGTTTTCTGTGTTATCTTTTCAATCACAAAAGAACAAACATTCAAGTTATTTACTTTCATCATTCCTCTTGGAATAAAACACACAGCAAACATTCTGTCAGTGTGCAGAGTGATTTGCGGAGCATCTGATCTCTTCAACATCGATTTTAGAGAAGGCAGAAAAAGCATAGCCTGATGTAAAAAAAAAAAAAAAAAAAAAAAAGTCATTAATTAATCAATGTAAAAAAAAAAAACTAATTGACTGATTGGAACCGAAATGAATTGAAAGGCTTGACATTAACCTCGTGGTCTTGCTTATTTGTTGCCCCCTCTGATTAAATGGGCTCTCTGAATCGGCATTTCAAAGTGAATTTGCATCACTTTGTCTAATTAATGTGCTCACAAGCCTGCCCTGAATCAGACCCACATCTAAGCGCCCCTCTTGAAAGCCCTGCTGCGGTGGCCAGCCACCTCGCTTGCAGAAAAGATGCTACGCCAAGCCTAATTACCATTAAGAAAAACATGAAAAATAAAACAACACTTAGAGACATAATTACGGATCTAAACATGTTAAAGTTTAATGTATTCATTCGTTCGCTGGATGTAAACGTGCCCCCAGTCCCTAGTGGTGCCGGTCCTCGTTCAACCTTGCTGCTGTAAAATAAACTCCGCGATCCAGGCGATTTCGTGAAGTGAGCCATTATAGTGGTGAAACAGACTTTGTCAGCACAAGAACACAAAAAAAGCAAAAAACAAAAAAGAGAGGTTACTAAAGCCACCAAAGACTTCAGTTTGCTAACATTCACACCACACAGACATTGAGGAAGGTAGGCTAACTGATAAAAGAAGAGAATGAATTCTGTGATCAACATTTTCATGATTTAACGAATGGCTTCATGATCAACATCTATATTTATACAAATAGTCTTAATTATAATTATAGAATCATATACAACTGAAACTGAATACCATTTAGGCTACTGTACAAAAAAATAAAAAGGAAAAAAATGTTTAGAATTCAGAGTACAGCTCTGAGACTGCTGATGAATACCTCTTTTGTAAGGTAAATCCTAAATAGAATGACACAACAAAAGCTGTTAACATTGAAAAAAACTGTCTACTGTCTAGTTATCTTGAAAATTGGTGGAGCAATCTGTTTTATGATTTCAGAGAGCAGTCATGGCACGTTATAAATGATAAGAGGAGGAGTTATGGCATTATAAGTGTCATGTATTTCTCATCTATATGAAACTCTCAATATAGCAATTCAACTCTCATCTATGCCTGTATTTGTTTAGGCCACAGTGGCAGTGTGCAGTTAGGTTCCAAACTGCAAAATAATACAACATTGCCATCTGGTGCCTATTTAATGGAATGGCAGATAGGTGAATTGGTATGTGGTGCTGTAGCCCCTCCCTCACCTCATTCTGAGTGAGAGAGGGTGTGGCTTGAAACGTCATTACAGGGCGGGGCCTGGCTTAGCAGGCAGACAACTGGACAACTCGGTTTGACGGGAGGGGGCGGGTGCATGTGCGGAAGGCGGAGCCACCGTCAGCTGAAGGAGGAAGGTGTCTGTGTTAGCAAGCGGTGGGCTGTTGGAGTAGCGGGCTAGGAGCAAATTAGTTAGTAGCAAGTTAGAAGGGGTTTAGTAGCAAGTTAGTAGTGGGTTAGTAGCACGGACCTTCGCAGCTGCGTTCGATCTGGCCACTGCGGAAAAGCGCGTCGTTGATGAGGTCGGGCAGCCGTCCGTTCAGGTCGACAGACGCCAGGCAGCCCTGGAAGCCATCCCGGGAAACCACCAGCTTGGGCAGGCTGCTGTACATGCCTGGGCCCAGCCCAGCTACAAAAAGTTCACCTGGAAGGGAGACAGAGAATAGAGGTTAGGAAAGACCACAGACTCACTATGGTAACCAGACGGACAACTCCTGTGTTCCTCCCGTCCTCTCTACTTCCATACTCTAGGAGGTAAGAATATTCTTACCATTCTATGAAGTAAAAAATAAAATGTGAAAAATGCCAAAGGAGCATATATATGAATACTGTTGGGGCACAATTCGCAGGCTAGATATATACACACATATATATATAGATAGATAATCTACATATATATATATAGATTCTAGTTTCTGGAACTCTATTGGAGGGATGCAACACCATTCTTGGGGGGAGAGAGAGAGAGAGAGAGAGAGAGAGAGAGAGAGAGAGAGAGAGAGAGAGAGAGAGAGAGAGAGAGAGAGAGAGAGAGAGAGAGAGAGAGAGAGGAGTGGTAGTAGAGAGAGAAGGGGAGGGCTGGAGCTGAAGTAACAGGGTATAACAATGAAAACAGTGCACAGCAGCATGTGTGCTCGATTACCTTTCAGGTCCAGGTTTTTGGCCCCATTGAGGACCTGGCTGACCGACTTGGTGTCCACCTTCAGCGTGTGCGTGTTGCCGTTGTCCCTGGTGATGACCACATTGTGCCACAGGTTGTCATTGAGGGCGCGGTCATTGTTTCCCTTCAGCAGGCTGGGGCCATTGCCAAGGTCAAACACGTAGTGGATGTACCTGTGGGAGTGAGGAGTGTGACCGTCTCCTGACTGTCCTATTGCCATTTCCTGACTCTAAATGCCAAGGGATCTTTCATGATCATAGTGAGACAGAACCTCTGTTTAACGTCTCATCCCTGTGTGAAATGACAGTGAATCAAGATCTCTGTGTTCAACGTAAACAGGGTCGATCACTGAATCACTGGCCACACCCTACAGGCTCTGGCTGCTGGGGATAGATCTGTCCAAAAAGGAAACCTTGTCCAAACCTCATCCAAACATCGTCAAATCTGCCCCCTAGCTAGTCGCTAAAATCCCCTCACAGTTAGGGTCTGTATTCTGGCAGGATTTGAGGTCAGACATCAGTAGCAGGTACTGGCACACCTTTGCAATGGAGGTTGAGGTTGGAGGTAAAAATTTGGGGGACCGGGTCAGGGTTAGAATGGCATTAGGATGCACGGTTGTAGGTCGGGGGTTCAGGCAAGGGGTTCGGATAGGGGCTAAAATTGGGGTAAGAGGTAGGGGTAAGGGGTTAGAGACTGCCTCATCAGTGGACGTGTGTTTTTGAACAGATCTTTGTGGAGAGGTGAAGCCGTGCCAACCGGATAATAGTAACCACAGGTGCGTAGGTTCAAAAGCTGCAATAGCTGCGATAAATAAATGAATGAAGGTGGAACCCGCACACTGTGTGTAGAAGAGGGAATATCCCAAACGAGGCGAAGGCTCGATGTTTAATTTAAAGTCTTTTAATAGACAAAAGAAACAGACGTTTCGGTCAAATGACCATCATCAGTATAACATCCTTATAAATTAAATTAAATTTAAATTAAACATCGAGCCTTCGCCTCGTTTGGGATATTCCCTCTTCTACACACAGTGTGCGGGTTCCACCTTCATTCATTTGAACAGATCTTCCCATTTGTGGCCACGCGCCTCTCCCCCCCGCCCCGATACTCACCCTTTGACCAGCTCCACGGCGATGAAGTCGCTGCCATCGCCGCTGTTGTAGAGGATGAAGCCGTCGGGAGAGGTGGTCTTGAACTGGAAGAACAGGTGCATGGAGGCGTAGGCCTGCAGTGTGGCCAGGCTCAGGTAGCTGGCCTTGGTGCGGAAGGTGACGGGGTCGGCGATGATGGAGCGCATGCCGAAGCGGGCGTTGAGCTCGCAGTAGTCGATGTCGCCGTTCTTGCACAGGTCGATGTAGAGGAGGCCGTTGAAGCGGAGGCTCTGCAGGTGGCCGATGAAGCTGGAGGGCACGTGCGCCGTGAACCGCCGCTCCGTCATGATGCCCGTCTCCACGTTGTGGAACTCCAGGCGCGTGTGGTCGCCCACCATCTGACCTGAGCACCGGGGTGGGGGGAGGGGAGGGAGGGGAGGGAAGTGTTGCCATAACGTTTTGGAGGAAGAGGCAGGAGGGCAGCAGCATAGCAGCAAACACTGGGCGACAGAGCGCTGTAGTGCTTGGAAACTCAGAGGGTTGAAGGTTTGATTCCTCGGGGGGGCCCTGCAGCTCTATCCTTCAGAAAACTACTTAACCTGAACTGCAGCAGTACATCTGTATAAATGTATAATGATCTGAATATGGTTAATATATAAAACCTGAGTTCTATGATTCACCTGGTTAATGGCATCTGCTAACCAAATAAATAATGCATTGTAATATAACAGTGAATGTTGCCATGGTAATTGGGGCCATGGCGTGTTGGAGACACTGTTATGGACCTATGGACCTCAATTCCGAGACCAATGCCCTGAAATTCCTGATAACAACAGTGATTCTCACCAGATTCTTTAAAGCATTGGGGTCAGCTGTGACTGCAATCACTCTTCTGTTTTCTGTGTAATGATCACAGGACCTCAGTGCTATTCAATCAGACTATGTTAGGTTTCAAATATAATACGGTTATTTTTTGGCCTATGGCATATAGGTCAGAAATAACATTAGAGTTCACCTACTTCACTGTAAACCACAAAATGGTTTTGCATATATACAAATGTTTCAAACCATTCAGGTAAAAAAAACTGTAACCACTGGAAAAATATACAATAGCACTTTTACCAATAACAATGGAGACATATAAATATAAAATATAAAAATACCTTCAGCCACATCATCGTCAACCGTGAGCTTGTAGTTTTTACCGCGCCGCACCACGCGGACTGCGTGCCATTCGTTATCGTTGAGTTTGCTGCCGGCGTAAAGAATCTCCGGTCCTTTGCCTGAGGACAGCGGCGAGTCACAAAGTTAAAGCCACCCTGCGATGCAAACCAAACCTTTGCTTTTTCCCCCCACAGACGTGAAACCCATTCACCGCCAAGTTCGTTTTGCTTGAAATTGAACGATGTGGAGTAAATACAATATTCAATATTCAATGAAAGAACCCAATCAATAATTGTCATTTTGACAATTTTAACTTTTAATATACAACTCGTATGTTGTGATAATACACATACGTTTTATGTCTCACCCAATATCAAAAGCAAAGGTTTGGTTTTGCTTAGAAACACAAATTCCAAAGATGATACAATTAAGTATGCAAATAACAATTGTATATGTAACCGATTTTATCAGTTTCTTATACTTTGCATAAAATCACACCATTTGCATTTTACTGTGTAATAATTATTTCAACCATATATAACTTTTCACTGTAAAAAGGTATCAGAAAACACTGCCCTCGTAAATCGACATAGCTGCTTTTTCTCATGACCAGGTCTAGAAAAATCTTCCATCTCTTTGTCCCCTTTAGCATTTCTGCACACAGGCAAACTTAAAAATGCACTTTTTTTAAAACGAATATGGCATTTCATTTGCCGTGACATTTTTCGTTATAAACCCAAAGGTTTATAATAAATCAGATTATTATTTAAAAAGTGAATCTTCTAAACGGAGATACATTAAAATAATCTATCCAACTCAGATCGATGTCAGATTTGAGGTTAGGTTAAGTACATAGACAAATTGTATTGTCCAAAACATTATTTAATTTAGTTAGGCTACATTTTCCCTCGGATATACCCCCATTTTTGCGAGATTGCAAGACATTTTGTACTCTCGTATTATACAGTAGTAATCATCAGAAACGTTTTCAGCCAATCAGACAGGATTACCCGCCTGCACAAGTCTACACTTCCGTCTCTGTCTGGAATAAAGGGCACGGTAATAACTAATGTTCCAGACTCTACAAATCAGACGTTTATTAACACCTCAGTAATCGCCTTTTAATGCAGTATTCTGTTCACATTTTTTTATAATAAGCTTGAATTTTTTGCTGTTCTAGCAGGTGAGCCGAGGCATTCATTACATATTCGACCCCCACCGCCATGGCTTGTTCAACATTCTGAAACCACGTAGCAGACGGAAAGAGAGACAGAGACATCTGAAAATCAACTTCATACATTTCTGTGACGCTTTTACACCGCAAGCGTAGCAGTAGCAGCCCAGCAAGTGTGTCCTGTGTTTACACAGGGTCCTTAGGGTCACGTCAAGGCTTAAAGCGCCCTGTCCCAGTAGCAGCATGCAGTGAGAAAGCACAGATAATTTTATTGTAAGATGATCATCATAACACGATTGTTGATTCACTTAATACTTTGTGAGAGACATTTTTTCTTAGTCGGTTAGTTGGATAATATTGAATATATTGTATAATATTTTATGAAAGGATCAACACTTTCTTGAAGGGAAATATATGGTCACTATAACTGTATGAGGGTAAGGGCAGTCTAAACACACTTTTTAAAAAGAAGTTCCCTATGTTCCTATGATCGAGTATTGCTCCTTTCTTTGATACGTTAACTCGTGTAAAGAAACGCAAATTTCGTCAAGTTATACATGACGTCCATCCTTATCATCTTGAATTATCCTGCACAGTGGTAGTTATGCACTGTTGATTGATCCCCCTCCCCCCCTCCCTCTTACCTAGCTAGGTAATGTTAACGTCAAGTTCTGGACACATTTGTTGCCGTTAGTTGTGTAGATTTGCCAGACGATTCTCAATCTGTTGTTACAATGATTTGATTCCCTTTGTTTGTCTCTAAATACATATTTCAGGGACGGTAAAGCATGTTATTACACCAGGAGGCTTTGTTTTTAACAAGCTGTCAACTGTCAAAGTGAGATCTGGATGTGTCTTCCAACATCTTAATTGGATCTGTGCATTCACTTCTATGTCATTTGCCCAGCGTCTGCTGTTTAATTTCAAAATCACCCTACACTTTTCACAAAATCAACCGTTCCATATCTGCCGTTGATATTCACAACTGCAGGAGGGAACCAGGGACACACACACAGTAGTGTAATAAGACAATATCAATCAGATTATGTATACCAAGTATTTTAGAGACAATTTACATCTGTAAGCACTTCATTTTGCTGTGCAGAAAGCAGCAAACATGACAGGAAAGACACCGCGGTGCTGCTCCAGCAACGCACCAGTGCTGCATTTGCTTCTGGTGTTGATTTCCCCTATCCACTATTGTTTTAATTAGTGTGGTTTTCTGTGCTGCTTTGCAGCGCTGCCGCTGCGACGCATGCGGTGTGTAGATTAGCATTGAGCTACACAGCCAACAGGAGCAGCAGAGCTTGAGAAGCTAGCTGCAGTGCCCTCTTCAGCCTGGCAGGTGGCGCTCATATGCAGCCAAGGGGTTTCTGGAATTCCTCTAGGTATAACCCTGTCCAGCCTATTGCCAAAGAAAACCTGTTGGGAAGAGCTGACTGGTTTATTCTGAGTGACTTTGCAACTCCACTGAGCCCTTTCAAACAGCTGAGCTGCCAGACCTGTCAATGATGTGTGTGTGTGTGTGTGTGTGTGTGTGTGTGTGTGTGTGTGTGTGTGTGTGTGTGTGTGTGTGTGTGTGTGTGTGTGTGTGTGTGTGTGAGACAGAGAGAAAGGGTGTGTGTGTCTGTGAGATAGGTAGCGAGGGTCTGTGTGTGAAAGAGAAGGAGGGAGGGTTTGATCAGCAGGATTGTTCCTGGCTTGTCACACTTGAACGATTTCTCTGGATCATGCACAGCAGGCTCTACAGTCTGCCTGCGCCTGCTGTGCATTTAATGCGCTCCTCCAGCCCAAAGACTGCACAGCTCAGCTGGGGGACTGCTGACTGACTGCGCAGCTCAGAGGACTGCAGAGGGGAAAGAGGCGGCAACTGGCAAACGCACTGGAGGAAAACACGTCCTCGTCTGAGCTCTTCTGAATTGACAGAGAGGACGTCACGGTCAAGGACACAGTACCAGTCAATAGTTTGAGTACACCGTATAAGTTTCTGTAAATACTTGAAAATGGAAAAACCCACCTGTAACAATAAACATAAGGAACACAAAAGCAATGTTCCAAAAAATTGAAAATTCTCTAAATCTTGGATTCCTCAAAATAGCCACCCTTTGCCTTGATAACAGCCTCACAAACAGGGGCCATTCGGTTAATTCGTTACAGCAGGAAATCACCCGTCATGTCTTCCCAGCTCTCCTGCAGCAATTCCGAGACACTTGTGGGTTGCTTTGCTTTGACTCTTCTGTCCAGTTCGTCCCATACAAGTTCTATGGGATTGAGGTCTGGACACTGGGCAGGCCAGGTCATTAGTTTGAGTCGTCCTTCACCAGATAGTTCTTGCACAACTTCAAGGTGTGTTTCGGTCGTTCTCTTGCTGAAGAATGAAGGAGTGCCCGATTATCCGTAATCCAGATGAAAGGTGTACTCAAACTTTTGACTGATACTGTACGTGCATGCACACACACTAATGTGCAGCATATACACATATGAACATACACACACATATACACACACATCCACAGACACACAGACACACACACACACACACACACACACACACACACACACTCACAGCTTCTTCAGATGAGCTGGACTTCACCTCAAAATGAACCTGTTCAAAAAAACTCTCCATCTACACTACTCAATGTAATTACTCAATGCAGAAAAGAGTCACATGTAGGTCTCAAATCTTCTGTGGAAATCCTAATACTCCCTAATAATTCTAACAGATAATAAAAAGGGAATATATTATCATTACATTTCATTAATCAAACCCTCTCAGTGTGCCTTTAGAATGCTGTAAATAAATTCAGTTTGGGTACTCATAATATATACTCATGCTAATACATATATACATCAGGATATGGTTGCACATTCTGTCTTCAGTTATCGCATTAAAGGCATTTATGTATTTTATTTCTCTATTTAATGTATTGATCATTCAATTTTGATATTTTTAGTTTCCGAGTGAGATTTTGAAATAATAGTAAGAGAAACAGTGCAAAAGTTCTAACTTCAAAGAAAAAACAAGTGCGATATGAAAATATTTATACCACTACACATGTCCATTTTCAGTTTATGGTTTCAGTTTATAACTTACTGTGTGATCCCTTGATTGCGTTTTGCCATTATTCCATGGAAGCTTTCGAGAATCTAGTCATGAGTAAAAGCAGTATTTGCAGATACACACACCCTGCGTGATTTCCGCTAGCTACCCGGTGCATGTGCAGAAGTACCACCATATGGGCTGTAGCTGGCCTTCTGAACATGGTTGAACATTAGGAGAACACAGAGCTACATTCTCAAAATGCAAACAGAGCTCAAAGAGGAAAAAGGCTAAATGTATGAAAAAACAAACATCCTCAAAAAACCCTTACCTATTGCGAAGGCAAAATTTCATAAACGTACAACGTGTAACGTCTGTTAGAAAATGTGTTGTGTGATGACTGTGCCACCTGACCTGAGGGCTGCAGGTTTGAATCTCAATAATGTTTTCTGCCCTTATATGCCAAAGTGAGGCATTTCACCACAGCTGCTCCAGTCAGACTCCAGCTATTTGATCTGGGCTAAAGAGCAGGTGTGAAATTAAATCATGGCCACAGGAAGTTGCCCTGGATTAGCATGTCTACTACTGTAAGTGTGCGGCTGTGTGTGAGTGCACTGTTTGCACGGCACAGTAATCTCCAGTGCTGATTATGGATATGGGAACCTGCCACAATAAATCACATTTTCAGTCCCATGCAGCACCGTGATGCTGATATATACATCACACTAACTGCACTTAAGTTGTACTTTTTCACAACACTTCTTGTATATGCATCCCTGCCTTCTCATTTAATTTATAAAAAATTCCTAACCTTTTCCTTCCCAGTGTTACAGGTATGGTACGCAGCTGCCTACAACGATGTCTATCGCTGTACTACTGCACTGATCTCGTGCGCAAACTATGATTGTTCCTACCATGTATTAATGCACATATTGTAAGTCGCTCTGGATAAGAGCGTCTGCTAAATGCTTAAAATGTAAATGTACGTACACTACATTGCAGCGTACCCGTTCCATTGTGTGGGAGCTAAGTGAATCGGTGTTGTATGGACATAGCACAGTCCAGATGCAACTGTATGTTTTTTCCCCCTCACAAATGCAGCTTGGTGACTTGAAAAATCAAGTTCTTTGTGAAGGAGGAAAAACACTTTCATTTATCTGTAAGCTCAGTGTAAGGACCAAATATTGATTGAACCCAGGCCCTGAGTCCCTGAGCTGGGACTCCTGCATTGAGGGAAAAGCAGGATTAAAACCTGCAATCCCCATCCATATAACACTCCCCCTGGGTCCAGCTCCATCTCACACGCCTGCATGTGAAGTAGCTCTGTCTGCATTTCGAGTGCATCCGTGAGTCTCCTCTTATCTCCGAACGTACCGACGGGTGACATCATAATCTGCCATGGAGCTGTCGGCGATGGAGGTGCGCGCGTTCGGATGGCGGAGTTGAACCGCCTCCGGCGTTACCTCATTTGGAGCGCCCTTTCCTGATTACAGCTTAGTGAGAGATCGTAGCTCTACCAACCCCCCCCCCGGCGCGCCCTAAGCATTTCATTATTTTTATGTGTGCGCATATTGGTCGTATAGGGAATTACATCCTGGGCCTGGTGAAGAATGAACCGGTGTCTGGAAAATGAAATGGCTTTTAATGTGATGTGTTTTGTGTTACGGATAGTTAAGCAGCACTACGGAATAATGGGTAGGGGACAGGGACTTGTAACCAAAACATTGCCGGTGCAATTTTCAGACGGGGAACTGCCATTTCAGTCTTTTAGCAAAGCACTCGACCCGATCTGCTTCATTAAAAATACTGAGATACTGTTTAACAACGGACGGTTTAAGTCAATCTGGATACAGGAGTCAGTTGAGCACATGTATAACCAGGGTGCAACAATGCAAGCACCTTTCAGATTCAAATAAATACCTGTTTTGTAGAGATTAATTTTGTACAGACAGATTCCGCAGTGCGGTTTCCCATAGTTGAATGTTGAATGAATTGAATTTAAATTAATTTTCTGAATTGAAATGGAACTGACCCTAACCCTGGTCTGCACACTACACTTCACTTGTGTGTAGTATACTTTAAACTATCTGCAGATTTTATGGATGCCCAAGCTCGTTTAATCTTTGGATCCATTTGTTTTGACTTATGGTTACTTGCTTGATACTCTCAGCTTTCCCCCCTCTCTTTCAGTCAGGGAGGGTCAACAATGGATGACCCCCACCAACCCTTTTGGGATGATGTCATAGAGCGTGTCCCCCACATAGATCTCTGTACAGGGGACAGGCTGTGATTTTTTGAGTGCATGGCTCTGTTTCTGTGTTCAGATATCAGTCACCCACTCTTTTTGGAAGACGTTTCTTTGGGGGTGATTTAGAAGACGATTACAGCACAACCAAATGCGTTGGCATACAAATGTATGGGCTGAGGCAGTAAGCTGGATTCAGCTTCTCTAGTCTAGCTAACCCCCCTCCCTTGCACACCTAATATAACGATAGCATCTATCATCTATCTATACTATGTGCAATACTGCTAAGATGAAACAAAGAGAATTTGAGTAGAAAATTTAAATCGTCTCCCTCATCAGTAATCGGCAGGGATTTATGCTCATTCTTGCTAAACAGAAAAAATATATATTTGGCTGTCTAGGCAGCAACGCAAACAAATGATCTTAAATGAACACAAATGGGCTTAATTTATTTTGCGAGTATTCTGGGAACACATCTGCAGCAGTGTTTTGTTCATCTGTGTTTTGTTTTTGCTGTTGTTTGATGGCAGCGTTGTTAGCGTCAATGCTGTGTCTTTGCAGTGATTTATGAGACCCCGCTAGGCTCCATAACTTTGGATTTATGGATAGATGATATATATCGACCACAGATTTAATCATCTCATTAAAATCAATGGAAGCTCTAACTGCAGACAGCTTTGTCTTTATCTTTGTGTAATGCATTTAAGCAAGTATTAATTGTTTTAGGCTCAGTGGCCGATAAGTCCATAATGTAAGCAAAAAAATAAAAACACACAAGTTGTTACTCCCCTTTAAACATAGTCTCTTCTACGACAGTGTGAAACTCAATCTAGAGCAAACGTTCACTTTTAGCAGAAACACTCGCATATTGTGAAAAGTTGCATATTGTCCTTCGAGTTCCGATATTCAATAAGCGTGAAATCGATTTAGCTGCTGAATTCAGTTCATTCGCACTTCCTCATGGGCAGATTATGAAGTCACCATGGCTTTCCTTTGGATCGGTGTTATCATCTCCTTATCGTAAGGGAGCATACTGCTCATTCTCTAATCATCAGAGCGAAGGAAAATACATCACAAAAAAAGGCAAGGATTTCAGACATGCCTTCAAGAGGAATTCTCAAGAGCAGAAAAAAAGTTGTGTTAACTTACTGGAGTTACAGTTAATCCTGACACAGTCTAGATGGGGAAAAATAGATGACATGTAAATTCATCCTTCAAGGTCGCAGCTGCAGACATCCAACAACAACATCGCCACTCTTCCGGGGACGGGCGCATGAAGGGCGCGGTGGCCATTTTACATGTTTGTTTCCTTTTGGGTTTTGTGGTCACTGGCGTGAGACCGGCGTCAGTGTTCTCTGATTAGGTCCAAAGGTCCCAAATATGAATACATATGCTTTTTTTTTTGGTCAAATTATGCAGTTTTGCTTAATTTACAAAGCACTCTATGGTGCTGCTATTATTGAAATAATGAAATAGGTATAAGATTTGACTGATTGATTGACTGTTTGAGATTGTACAGGTAGTTATAAAATGGCCACCGATAGTGTTTCGACCACACGGATTCTCCAGCCCAGATATCCCAGATTTCCATTTCCAGTTTGGATACGGGATCCAAACGCAAAGGGTTGGCAGCATATTTTGCAGAATAGAAAACTAAAGTCTTAAGACTGGCGCTAAGCAAGGAGACAGCTTTAGCCTCCCCCCCTCATGGAGCCTCTGATCTCTGAATTCCTATGAAATCAGAGATATGTGCATTCTGCAAACACAGATAGACAGGCCTCAGTGTTATATCCGAAAAATATCCATAAAATAAAGAGGCCGTCTGACAGTCTGTACTGCCAGGTGAAATGTTAAATACGGACAGTGACCACACCCACACTTTCCTATAGAGCATGCTTTTGCTCTTCTTGCAGGTGTTTGAGGCCCTGTTTGTTACAGTCTGTTTTTTTTGGCAGAGCGGTTTAAAGGAACAGTGGATTCTGGATTTTGACTGGATAATCTGGGCGGGGGTGGGGGTGCCGTGTGGCTGGGCTCAACATGTGCCATCAACCGCAGCAGAAAAGTGGCAGCAAACAGCCTCGATCCAATTAGCGCCAGAACCATGCAGTGGCCTAACCGGGCTCTCCCTGGTGGGGAACCACCAACCATAGCGGGCACTGTGCACGGAAGGGGGGGGGGTCCGAAAATCAGAAAGCATTTTTACTGCGTTGCTGCTGGGAATGTGCGCACAACCCTGTTTTGAAATGTGTACATTTTCTCTACTAATGAAACAGGGAAGCTTTGAAAAAAAAAAAAAAAAACTCTTAACTTTATGTACTTGTAAATATACACCATGCTGATACAGAAACATCAAGTTATGTGATTTGATTTTAATCGCTAAAGTAATTAAGTCTTGTCTAATTATGTGCTGAACCAATTTAGACAGCACAGAAAAGGCAAAGAGGTATATTTAAAGCAAAAAACAAAAGGAAATGTGGCCTCCCGGGTGGTCTAGTGGTTACAAAGTTCGACAGATTCGGCTCTGGCCGGGAGTGCCACCGGGGGCGACGATTGGCCCAAGGGAGGGGGGAGTGAAGCCGACAGGAAGTTCGCTGCGCACAGGCGTGGCTCTGTAGTACCATAGTTACGGTCGACAGCCTGGCGAGTGCTGTCTTGGAGGAGACGATACTTCGCCTTTGTCACTGCCGGTCACAGGGCTATGGCAGCGAACTCACAATACTGTAATACTTAATGAAGCGGTGCGTTACTGTATTAATCAGCAGGGTGTAGTATTTAATGAAGCTGTATTAAGCAGCAGCGTGTAGTATTTAATGAAGCTGTGCGTTACTGTATTAAGCAGCAGCGTGTAGTATTTAATGAAGCTGTGCGTTGCTGTATTAAGCAGCAGCGTGTAGTATTTAATTAAGCTGTGCGTTGCTGTATTAAGCAGCAGCGTGTAGTATTTAATGAAGCTGTGCATTACTGTATTAATCAGCAGGGTGTAGTATTTAATAAAGCTGTGCATTACTGTATTAATCAGCGTGTAGTATTTAATGAAGCTGTGCGTTACTGTATTAAGCAGCAGCGTGTAGTATTTAATGAAGCTGTGCGTTACTGTGTTAAGCAGCAGCGTGTTGTATTTAATGAAGCTGTGCGTTACTGTATTAAGCAGCAGCGTGTAGTATTAAATGAAGCTGTGCGTTACTGTATTAATCAGCAGGGTGTAGTATTTAATGAAGCTGTGCGTTACTGTATTAAGCAGCAGCGTGTAGTATTTAATGAAGCTGTGCGTTACTGTATTAAGCAGCAGGGTGTAGTATTTAATGAAGGTGTGTTTTGTTACTGGGTCACCAGCTGCAGTATTTAATTCTGGGCAGCAGGGTCTGTTTTAATGAAGGTGTGTTTTGTTGGGGTCACCAGCTGCAGGTATCTGGGCGCTCTGTTCTCGGGCTGTTTGCCAGCGGGCCGCAAACTTTTGGGCCTTTGAAGGGGTGAATACCGTACCATCTTTAGACATAAACATGGAAACGGCCGTCTACAGCCAAGGATGCTATGGAGAGATTTATGCATCTGCGCATACAATACAAACAATACGACCACTTTTACACACTGAAACTAACTGAGACAGATATAATGAAAGCATTAAACCTATAAAGAAATAATAATCTATTCAGACACATTTAGACAATGAGAAAAGACAAAAAATGAAAAATAAATATATTGTTAGTAAAAATGTAGAAAGTCACAGTATCATTGTTTCATATTTTCTAACTGACTATATGAAAAATAGATTATATGAAAAAAAATTTTCTATAATGGTTTGTTACCCATTAGCCATTAAGAAGAAGTATATTTCACATTTATTTATTCTATTTATTTTCCTTAGCTTTTTTACTGTGACTGTCTTATATAGAAACATCTTTAAATAATTTTGCGAATGAACATGATAAGATTTGTTAAAAAAGATGGCGCAAACATCATGTACATTAAGTCCAATATAGAACGGAACAAAAATGCAAAAATTCAAACAAAAGCTATTGAGACAGACAATCAGCACACAAACCAAATAATACACATCACATCAAATACAAACCATGCAACCAAAAATAATCTGTTAGGAAAGCACTGTATAGCCATCATTATAAATGATAAATTAAACGGATTAATAATCAAAACAGAAAATAGTTAATAATAATAAAGAGCTGAACAGGCGATGGGGGGGTTTGCGAGCGGTCGGGGGTCAGAGGTCAGGGGGAAATACCTAGGTTGATTGTGAGTTTGACACGGCCGGCGTCCAGCTCCAGGCGCAGCGTGTCGGCGGATTCGCGGGACGTGGCCGCCATGAGGAGGCCGTAAGCACGCTGGGACATGAAGCGCAGCGACACGTCCTCTGCCTCCGTGTGCATCACTGAGGGCATCACCACCTTCATGTACATGCTCCCGTCATAGCTCAGGATGGATGCCTCTGAGGGACAAACCATGCAGAGACAAACAAACACAATTTAGAAAAGAGGAGGGATGGAATTATGAACACACATTACACACATATATATATATATATCAGTATATATATTATATCCTATTATGATGTCAGGACATGGCACTGGGGAGCAGGGGGGGAGGCAGTGTAGCATAATGGGTAGGGACTGGGCTTGTAACACAGAGGTAGCAGGTTCAAATCCTGGATACTACCATAACACCCTTGAGCAAAGTACATAAACAGATTTGCACAGGCACAGAGCACAATCGTTTCCGCATTGGATGTTTCATCAGCATTTATCATAATCACATGCCTCTGTGTCATTCACAAAGTCAAAATCAGCTTATTAGAAAAGCAAAACCAGTGCTACTTTTCAGGTAGTTTTCAAATCAAGGACACTTACAGAAATATAGAGAACAAGGTCTGGCTTTCATTTACTTATGACACCTTACAAAGAAAACATCAGCAAGTCCATCACCCTATGAATGGTCGATATTCCAGTTTAAAAATCACTGAAAACATATCAAAGAAATAGGATGTATAACATGACAGGTTTGATTCCAAGGTGGGTAAGTGCTGTCGTACTCTAAAGTCAGGTATTTAACCTGAACTGCTTCAGTAAATATCCAGAAAGGCAGTTATTCTGGACAAGGCTGCCCACTAAGCTAATGGTAAATAACAGGAGAGAACATACTTTTTAGAGAATGGGAACATGTCAACACACACCAGTTTGCACACTATGCATTCAACATGATGGTCTGTTCCAAGCGCTGTGATAGCAACACTGCACACTGTTTATTGAAACTGTTGAACTTGATTGATTGGCTTGACATTTTTGAAAGTTTAAAAGAAAATACATGTACATACAGTCTGTGCCACTGATGCGTATGCGGTATATACACTCTAAAAAACTTACAAAGATAAACACACAATAAAGTAAATGACTTATTTCCACTGGTGTCCTCTTTGTTCACTCAGTAAGTTCTAGGTGGGGGTTTAACCAAGAAATGCCCTGTACAGTAGGGGAGCCAAGGGCTCTGCTGCTGTTTATTTCATCTTAAAATCAATCAGCAATCAACCAAGACCCAGGAACACAACTGCTTTTGATTACACATCGATTTGAGATGGTCGGTTAACATAAGCATAGCATAGCATAGCCCTCTCTCTATCGCTGGCTCCATCTCTCTCTCTGGCCTCGTGCTGGCTCCATCGTGAGGTGAGGCAGAGAAGAGGTGCTTTTACGCTGTAATTGAGATTGAGATTGAGCCGAGCCAAGCCTTCCCAACTAGACGCCCCGCGGCACGTTCGCAGCGATGCTAATTTTAACATGGAGCCGATGCCTCACAATAAGAGGGACACTTCGTATCGAAACGCCGGTCTGTGGCGCTGACAGTGAACAGCAAGCCCAGCGGCCACTGCCTCAGATGTAGGCTATTAAAAAAGGCAACCATGCGTGAAATGTCTGTTTTGAGCCCTCCAGGACAAAAATAAAACATTTAACAGAAAAAATAATATAAACGTAAGCTATTCCAAAACTCTTGATACAAAACTTTGAGGCTGATTTTTCGCTCCGTTCTCAATATCTGCTTTTAAAATAAACAAATATTTTGCATT
Source organism: Aldrovandia affinis (assembly GCA_029706075.1). Classification (NCBI taxonomy): domain Eukaryota; kingdom Metazoa; phylum Chordata; class Actinopteri; order Notacanthiformes; family Halosauridae; genus Aldrovandia; species Aldrovandia affinis. The sequence continues at coordinate 4,716,310 of JAINUG010000032.1, forward strand.
AGAAACGGAAACTGGCTTTTCAAAAGGATTTTTGAAAAGATTTTGCCTGCAGAGGGAACCTCGCGGTGTTGCCGAGGTGATGGGAATCTCTGTATATCGACGTACTCCAACTTTATAATGAAAAATCAACAGAGAAAAGATGACACAGCTGGTGCGGAGGATACAGGCAGATTGACCGATTATCTCTCTCCGCTACGTAGCTACAGTACACACAGACACACAATTGAATAGCTCGTTGAGTTCAACTGGACAAACCTTCACCGTAGGCCGGCGTTCAGTGTTGCCAAGTCCGCTTATAATAAGCTACTTTGGGCTTGTTTTCTCCAAAGTCGCATGAAAAACTTGAGAGTCGCGTGTTGCGTTTTTTTGGGCTTGTTGCTAAAAATGTGGTTGCTTGTTAGGGGAAAATCCTATCCTATATACATTTACGATAACGATTTCCCCAGATGTATGGAATGACACAGTCTGTTCACTACGAGTAATTAATATCACCTGCTGTTAGAGGTCATTTGCCCTCCCACGCGAATTTGCCCTCACACACACACACACACACACACACACACACACACACACACACAGACACACCCTATTGGAGGCTCATCATCCTATCTAGAAAATAACACATTTTCCGGAGCTTTCGCCATATCATCGAAACTCTCGCCAACCGTGCATTTGGGAAGTTATACTGACAACATGGCCACAAAGAAGTGGTCAAAGTATGGCAAAAAAACTATTACTAGGGCTTGTTTTTGAAGACGAGGTTGCTTATTTGTCTCGTGAGAGTTAGCAATTGCCGGTGTTCCATCAGAACAGGCCTCCCATTAAACAATGATAGAGGCTAGATGCCACCCATCCAGAGGACCGAGATGCGAAGTACGCATGACGTTAATGCGCAAAATTGACCATCGTAACTTACGGTTAGGTTTAGGGGTTAAAACCAACAGGCCAATCACATCTCGAATCGCATCTCGTCCTCTGCATGGGTGGCATCTAGCCTCTGCCATTAAACAATGCCTCCCAGTGTATCGTTGTTATTGGAATTGTGTTAAATGGGTCTGATTTTGCACAGTAACTAATGTTAACTGTAATGCTAATGCGGTTCTCTTATTTTTACAAGTGATAACACAGCTAACGCTAACTATATGGCTGGCCAAGAACAGAACGAATTAATATTCTTAGTTTACACCCACAGGACAAGACGAGTGATTTATTTCTCACGTTCATTTCAATCTTAGCCGAGGTCAATGCAGTGCAGCCGAGTTAAGTTTTGTATTGAAACTGAACATATTTGGCATGAAGCTAGCTAACGTTTGAGTTCAAATCAAGCCATGGTATGTAACATGTTTGCTTGTCTGTGTCTGTATGCATGTGCGTATGAGTGCGTGTGTGTGTGGTACGCTGACCCCGCGCTAACACCGCGCGCTTGGTACAGAGCTATGGTTTTCAGAACCGCAATGTAGCTCTCGCAACTCAACGAATTTTAAACCGCAGTGAAAAAGATGTACATTTGAGGGAGAGGGGAGGAGACACGGTAAAGGGGGGAGCAAATGTAAGTCTGTACACTACCACTTTGCATAATTACCAGAGAAGATGTTATTAACATGAAAGCTTAGAGGGTTCTGCTTAAAAGGGATTGGCTCTGCTGATATTCGGGGAGATCCGATATCTACAGCAGCACATTGCGCGGAGCCGATACCGCGAGCGCGTCCGTTGCTGGCGTGGTCGGGGGAGGTTTGTGTGGCAGAGCCGAGCCGCTGTAATGTTTGCAGGCGTCACCGTGTCACACCGTTTGAGTGCGGTCACTTGACTGCGATATTACCCTGGATAAATGCACACGTTGGCATTCAGCTTGTCAAGGACCTGTCACTCATCAGCGCAATGACAGGACGATTTGAGCGAATGCCAGTCAGCTGGCACACACAGTTTGCGTGCGTGTGCTTGTTTGTGTGTTGTGTGTGTGTGCGTGCATGTATGAGTGTGTGTGTGTGGTTGTTTGTGTGCGCATGTATGAGTGTGTGTGTCTCTGCTCAGTGAGTTGGCTCTGCTCTCATGAACCGTCGCCTGCACCTGTTCAACACTCCATAGTCACGGTCATCACTGACACGTACTTGAAAGTACACTGCCAATATAACTGGAAAACATTATAAACACTATGTTGTGTTTCTGTTAAATACCATTAACATTATTTCCATCTCAAAAACAATTAAATGAAATTCTTATTAAGGCAATAATTCGTTCACTTAATACAATATATATTTTCTTATATTTGCAGCATATTTGCAGAATGCTAATATAAATATATTAGCATTCTGCAAATTGTCACTTACCACGTGAAAAATAATGATCGATCTGTGAATCTGGACAAGCAGACGTCAGTCTGTATAATGTCCTATCTGCCAGAGTGAGGAAGGCTGCAGTGGCTGGGAGAGCTGCGCTTTGGCCAGGCATCCACCAGGGGGTGAAAGAGGCCACATGTAAGGACATTCTGGTTTATGTGCATGAACCAGGCCCACTCTCATAAGATATTTAACAGCAAAGTGATGATATCCTCGCGGTGACACCACTGTCCTAAACTCATACTTCCTCTCTGCAGTTGATCCTGTCAAAGAGACTGATGACAGGTGTTGGCTATAAACACTTAATGCATATTAATGCACTTCATGCTGTATATGACCAACTGTCTGCCTATCTCCTACAGAATGACCTGCTTGATCCCAACCAATCTGGGTTCAAGGCAGGCCAATCCACAGAGACTGCTCTGCTCGTGGTCACTGATGCTCTCCACTTGGCAAAGTCCCAATCACTCAGCTCCGTCCTCCTCCTCCTCGACCTGTCCGCTGCATTCGACACCGTGGACCACCAGATCCTGCTCTCATCTCTCGCCGAGATGGGAATCTCTGGATCTGCACTGACATGGTTCAAGTCATACCTGGCTGACCGGTCCTGCCAGGTGGCCTGGAGAGGATCCCTCTCCTCTCCCCACACCCTCTCCACCGGTGTTACAGGTATGGTATGCAGCTGCCAACAATGAGGTCTATAGCTTTATTACTGCACTGATCTCTTGCGCAAACAATGATTGATCATACCATGTATTAATGCACATCTTGTAAGTTGCTCTGGATAAGAGCGTCTGCTAAATGCTTAAAATGTAAATGTAAATGCAATGCTTATTTATTAACATTGTAACAATGCTTTTTTTTTTTGCTATGTCCCTGACAAATAAACAAACAAATAAATAAATATACCGCCACATCACCTTGTGCTTTGTGAATGTCCATATGAGAATGTTTCATTCAAGGCCTTATACCACAGCTGGCTAAAGAGCAGGTCTGGTTAAATGCCCAATTTGGTGTCAGTCTGTACTTCTAGACTCTGACGCAAGAGACGGCTATAAATACCGCTGTGCCTGGACAGTGACTGTCATTTACGCCGATTTGAATAATTCAGGAATTCCGCAAAGAATACCAGGGAGGTAATTCAGGCTGTTCTCTCTTCTTGTTTTCACCCCTTGTGAAGAGACCAGCTGTGTTGATGTAAACTGGCTGCAGGTTACCTGGGCGCTTTATTAAATGTAAATCGATCACATTGTATATGTTACATGTGGGTGATCCTGGGAAGCATGAGAAAAAGATATACATTGAGATGAAAGCAGATAAAAGGGGTTTTCATCTTTGTTTTCTGGTGAAAAGAAGTGACCTCCTTGCCTATTACCCCTTACCCCTCCTTCTTTTCTCCTCTTCTCTCTCTCCCTCCTCGCTCTCCCTGTCTCTCAGCTTTACTCTCTCAGTTTCAGCTGTGTGTGAGACAGGTGTCCTGTGTCCTGGCTGATCCAGCCTGTGGCCCTGATTAAACCTTGTCAGAGGTGAGCCACACCTGAGGGGCATATCTGTTGTCTCTGTGGGAGGAGGTACTACCTATAGTAAATAGTAAATAGGGACAGCAGCCCAGCCAAATAGTTTTAAAATAATTTAGTTTTTTAGGCTGTGGAAAGTTGTTCTCATGATTTGGTCAGGTTGCAAACACATCTTTAAAACAGCTTCCTGCAAGAAAAAAAGTACAAGTGTGATTCTAGACCTATTTACAATGTAGCTGGAAAGTTATGGTTTGCAAGGGGTGGTCAGAAACAATAAGCGTTGTAAAAACATTGCTACAACGTTGTTATTCACCCCAATCGTACACTACCTGACTGCAACGTTTTAAAAAGTTTCCCCTGCTCCCTGCTCCCTGGCAGTTACCGCAATAGTGCCCCACCAAGCCAATAAACCACAAAAAAAATCCTCCTCGTAAATTAAAGCTTGCCAACATTCACATATGATTCAGTTCGGACTCCAATATAGGGTGGCCATTTTCAAAACCCCAGAATGGAGGACACTTCAGGCAATGGCAATTTAAAACCATAACCTATGCAGACTGAACTGAGATTGAAAATGTGCACTCACAACAGCTGGATGATCTACTTTTGGTACTTCTGTCCTGTCCTGGCATTTTGCAGAGTTGGCAGAGCACTGAACACTCTCCGATTGCACTTAAAAGAAAAATCGTGTGGCTTGCTGCTCACGCCCATAGTGCACGTAGGAACGTCATATTAAAGCGTGGTATTTGTTTACATTTATTAGACCAATGACACAGGCGATTCGTCATTTGACAAATACATAAACCAATAAGAAGCACGCTCGTTAATGAAAAATTGAGTGTTTTTCTAGTCTAGACTTCAAAAGGAGGAAAAAAGGGCGTCCGGACGGAGGAGTGAGCATTTGAAAACCGGACTGTCCGGCATAATGCCAGAGTATGGCCATCCTACTCCGATAGCATGATGAAACTTACTTAATTCCTTCATTAGTATTCACTGGACAGAGTCTGCGTTTGTATCTACGATGTCCTTGTTTTCTGTGGCCAGTTCATTATCTCACGGGTGACTCGATATGCATTGACAGAAAGGTATTGTACATGGCCGCTCCCGTGAGCTTAACCGTCAGCGGTCCGCATAATTAAAGAGAAGGTTATAAACGCGGGCGCGAAATGGGGAGGGGAAAAGGTGTGGCAATTTTTGCCCACCGGCACGCAATTCAAGTTTTTTTTTGTTCAAAGGTTCCGCTGATAGCAAATTCATCATTGTGTTCGATCCCACAATTATTCAGCTCTCAGTCGTATTGAAGTGTTGAGACAAATGACACAAAACACACAGCAGGATCAAACGAGAGAGGTCATTTTAAAATTTTTAACGGTTAATTTTTTTGTGCCGTTGCATTTAAACCTGAACAATGATTGTACTTCTGCCTCATTTCAAAGGCAATTCATTATTTTAAATGCATTTCCACGCTTCAAAAGACTCTGGTGAAACACGTTGTCCTTGCACGTTGCATTATAAGAGATGTCATCTCCCTGGACCTGGGAGACCCTGCAAGGTGCTGTAATTTGGCAAACTGGCCATTTTAATCCACTGCGAAATCAATAACTAATTTGCAATGAGATGGTTTAAAAAAAAAAGAAGAACATGTAGCCATATTGATGTCCACGTGGAAGTGAGAATACACAAGTTTACAAACAATATCCTTTTCCTATGAACCATTTCCATCTTGTAAAAATGTTTTATTTTTTAAATTGTGAATTTTTTTTCATGAAGGCATCCAGAAAATCATGCTATACAAAGGTCTGCCAGTGATAACACTGTAAAAGAAAGTTTGAAGGTTTGGCGGAATATAGTCGATATAATAATTTTGTGCTTTCTTTGAGGGGTGGCAGTGGCTCAGTGGTTAGCGACACGGGCTGGCAAGTGGAGGGTTGCCGGTTAAAATCTCAGGAAGGCCAAAACAAAAGAAACAATGAACTGGAAACTGGAGGGACTGCCAAAGTGCCCTTGAGCAAGGCACTGAACCCCTAGATGCTCCAGAGGCGCCGTGGCTGACCCTGCGCTCGGACCTCTCTTATGGTATGCGAAAAGACACATTCCAATTACCCTGTGTAACATGGCAATAAAGAATATCCCTATTCTATTCAAAATAGGGAGAATCCATACCAAATTAAGCATACCATGCTAACAGTACAGTACAGTGCTGCCTTTAACCCTTTGAGGAGTATTGTTGCATTATTCCATAACATCCTAGTTGATTCTACCTGAAGAGATCATCATCATCAAAGCGCTGCTAATGGCATCCTCAAAGAACTGTACAATTACAGAAAAAACACGTGTGAATTACAACTAGAACTCCCACAAACCTAATTTCTCAAAGGGTTAATTATGGTGGATTAAAAGTAGGGATGTTAATGATGAGTGATTAAGCGATTAATTGCGATTAATCACCGTTAAGAATTAGATTGATCAAGCATATCAAATAAACGATTATGTATCACAGCACAGCAGAGTTATTCATTTCATACGGTGCATATTGACAGAGTGGGAGGCTTCAAAAGCCTAAATATTCAAAAGATAAATAGCCTTGTGAGCCAGGAACATGCTTTGTGAATATAGCACTGTGCTGTATGTTTGTTGATAAGCCTGACAACATTGCAGGAAGGAGAGCTGTTGATTGCCCCCATCAACATTTAATATGACCAATCATGATCTCTTAGAGGTGAGTGCTCTAACAGCCAGCCAATGAAAAGTACTTCAGAAATCAAAGCAGAAATGGAAAGCTCTCACCCTTTTTTCAACTACTTTAGCCTGAGGGCTTGCCATCTGAGAATGAGACTAGTGGACAACCTATCATGTGCTCTCAACAAAATACCCAACAAAAACACTCTTCTCTCCGCAGGAAATCGGTGAGCTACTGACAGGACGTGGTGGCTCCGCCTATTTCTCTGCCTCTCTCCCCAAGCTGCAAAGAAGGGCACAGCCGAGCAAATGTGTGTGTGTCTGTGTGTGTGTGTGTGTATGTGTGCATGTGTGTTTTTGTGTCTGTGTGTGTGTGCATGTGTGTCAGTGTGTGTGTGTGTGCGTCTGTGTGTGTGTGTGTGTTTGTATCTGTGTGTGCGTGCGTGTTGTGTGTGAATGTGCGTTTGTATCTGTGTGCATCTGTGTGTGTGTGCGTGTGTGTCAGTGTGTGTGTGTGTGAATGCGTCTCTGTGTGTGTCTGTGTGTCTGTGTGTGTGCGTGTATGTGCGTGTGTGTTTGTGTCTGTGTGTGCATCTATGTGTGTGTGTGTGTGTGTCTATGTGCGTGTGTGTTTGTGTCTGTGTGTGCGTGTGTGTGTCTATGTGCGTGTGTGTTTGTGTCTGTGTGTGCATCTCTGTGTATGTGTGTGTTTGGTGGTTTGAGACTCTGGTCAAGCAGCTTCCTGGTCCCAGCCCTGCTCTTTTGCAGGTGACCTTCACAGTAGCTGCTCTGACAGTGATTAATTCCCATACTGCAGCTGACAGACTGAATCCTGTCCTGCAGCTCACGCCCATAAATCTGTGCTGGACTTCAGACAGCCAGAAAAAAACTTGCACATTACCTACAGTGATAGCACAGCTCTTACCCTCACACACCAGGGAACACTATATCCTTGGCACATCTGGGATTTTATAGCTAACACTGTTAGCACAAAGCTGCTACAGACAGCACACTGCGCACAGCTCAGTCCTCAGACATAATTATGAGTTCACAGAGATAATTATTATCTGCCAATAAATGTGTGAAATATTACATTGACATTGGACTAAGTTTATATTCTATATCAGACCAGCTATATCAGAGGGAATGAGTTGTAACCCCTCAGTGTTTGAATAATGAATAACAATAATGAATAATGAAAAAATAATGACATTTTCTGAGAAAAAAATATATACATGATAACTTGTTTTACTTTCAAGAAACACAAAACACAAAATGATTGCCAAAACCAGGAAAAAGCTGCTTCGAATTCTTTCATAGGGTAAACATCCAACAGTTAAACATTGCGTGTGTTCTTACAGCTGCCACCAGAGCGCCACTATGCTGTGTTGTAATAAGTTGTAACAAGATGCATGTAGTATGTACTATACACTGGCACATTGGCATGTGTATATGATTAGCCAGATATGTCATTATATTACATCTATTAATATATCATAACTTTAAATAAGGGGCCTCTATCGTTCATTTTCCAGTGAACATTTAGGTAACATTTTCACAACGTTACATTACCTGAGCCTCTTTACAACCTCATCCTCACCATCGCTCGGGCCTATCGATTTCCCACTCAGATCTCACATCTCACTTCTCTGAGAACGTGCTGTCGGCCTGATAATGTGATCAGCTTCCAGTATGAATCCTAATAGAAATGCAAATGAGTCCAAGTACACGGAGAAAGGGAGCGAGAGAGAGGTTCAATACTCCACGGTAATTCCATTTGGGTTTTTTGCAGGAGAGAGAGAGAGGGAAGCAATTCTTGCTAATTTAATACAATGTCTTGCTACTATTACTTAGTAATATCTACTTACTAATATTTAACATCTACTTGAAATATCAAATTAAAGTTCAGAGAAGAGGAGCATGAATCTTGACTCAAATCATCATTTAAAATGTGAGCACCCCCCCCACAACCATGACACTATAAACCTTGAGTCACATGATAAAGACACTTCACGTGAAACTGCATTTGCAAATAATAAGACTGTATTTAATCAACACTTGTCCTTAACTCTGATGTCAAAATGTAAATGCAAGTGTAACCTTTTTCTTCTGCACAGACACAACTTTGTGAGGGAATGTTGACAATAGCTGAACTCGCCAAACTGTTTCTGAATTTTTTTTAAAGTTACAAAGTTAAGGACCAGTGTTGATTGAATCCCGGTCGTAGTAAGGGGACACATTTTGATCGAATCTGGGTCAGAGCAAGGAGCCATTTGAGTGGTTGGAAGAGTTGGGCTTCATCCTGATTCCTGTCACATGGAATGGCTGGCCTACCACGAAACCTCCTGGACAGGATGCCAATCAATCTCAGGGGTCAGATGTACTCATAATCCATCTCTTTTAACAGTGAACACTAAGAAGAGAGGCAGAGGCAGTGTGATGATCTTATCATCTGGAAACTGAACCCACATCTTCTAGGTTCGGGGTGGAGCATTTATATGCCCTGAAACCAGTTCCACAATACAAGCGCGAAAACATGTTTAACATATGGGCCACTTCTCAAACGTCAGAGAACTGTGATGACCTTGAAAGCTGGTTGAGGCTTAGACAGCGGGTAACATCAGCATGATGTTACTCCATGAGTGGAGATGGTAATGGGACTGCATCGCTGGACTCAGTCCTATTGCCTATATGTAATCATGCTCGACTTTGTAAATGTTTCTCCTAATGAACACGCAGAAGGTCGCCAGGTACCGTGCCATGCAGAAGGCATCACAGTATTTGTGCATCTTTCCAGAATGAAAGAAATGTTTCATAATCGAGAAAGCAGAATCAAAGCGCAATGCTTAAACTGCAGTGCCAGGTACCACTTCACAAACGATTGGAGCAGATATATTACCTCTGTCAGGGGATTCAAACAACACTCAGCCAAAAGAAAGTTAATCTCAGATTGACAGCGAAAATGAGCAAGCAAGCAGACAGCATGATTAAAATGGGGTCCCCCCCCCTCCCACCTGCTGTCTGAAGAAATACAAATGATGCAATGCAATACAGATGATGTAATGATTTCAGAGTCGCGGAAACCGTTTGCGTGACCGTCTGGCTCTCCAGAAACACTGCAGAAACACTTGGCTCGCAGAGGAATCATCCTGACGGGGCGTGCTCCACTCAGAGTTCGGTGGTTTCTTATGCCTCGGGTGATAAACAGGAACAAACGGAGGAGATGAAAGGGCGGGTTTTTTGGCAGGCCGTGGTTTCTGGGACTCTCAAACATTCGCAGGACGTGAGCCAAGAAGCCGGGCCTGTTTGGGCAGGCGCTAAGAGAGCCGTGCTCGCTACCTGGGCTTCGGTCCAGTGCCCCTGTTGTGTGAGAGCTCTGGTCGCTCCAGGTTAATAAATTCTGCCCCCCCATATCTTTCCTGGAGAAGACAGGGCTCAGAACTCTGTCAGGAGCGATGATAGAGAAATTAACCGTGAGTCAGTCAGCTCTAAAAACCATCCTCTGTGTGTCAGACATTAATCCCTGAAATGACAGGCTGTATTTACCTCCGACACCTGCCTCATCTTTCCTCTAAATGACTGCAGGAAGTACAGTGTAAGCATGCATGTCTCTCCTGTCAAATCATACAAAATAAACTGTACAGTGGAGAAAGAGATTCAGGTCTAGGATGCACTGGAATTGGTCTAACACTGAAATACACAGATTATGTCTTAGCAGCCAACAAGCCTGTGTGTAGGGAGGGGCTCTGGAGTTAAAGGATTTAATCTGTGCCTAAACTACCATGCCCTTACAGGAGGTACTGCCCATACTAAACCTTGTGCCACTCTACCTGTTACATACAGGTACATGGCAAAATAAGTAAACACTTTGGTAACCGGGAGTCAAACGGCCCTGGCCCAGGCTAGGAGAGTCCCAGCTGGGCAGGGGGCTCGTTGGTAAGGGGAGAACAGGGTACTGGTACCGGCCGTGGCACTCCTGAGGGACAATCATGGTACTGCACCCATTTAAAGGATCCCTCATTTACTCAAACGTTGCCTTTATTTTGCCAGTTACTGGTATATATCTCAAATTAATATTCTGGACACAGCTTGGCGTTTAACTTTAGAGGAAAACGTTTCACAGTGATTCACATCTGGGTTGCACATGAATGCGTGCACCAAAAGGTCATATAATGACCTAAGCAACATGACATTGCCCCCTGGTCGGGAAAGTATAATCAGTATTATATAAAAATAACACTTCCTGTCTAATATCGGAGCACTCAGAGCTCCGCTAGCAGCTTCATGAGCTCTGTAAAGGGTTGAGCCACCATGTATTGCCAAACAGCATTATGAGAGGACCAATCGAAAGACTGCTAGAAACACTCCAAATCATAGCATGCGGTAGCTGGGGTTGTGAGGTTGATAACGCCTCACTCTCCCATCTGCAGCGAGGCCTGTGCTGGCCTGCGCAGCCACCTGTCCACGGCGCATCTTCTATCCACACGCTTCCCTGCTTCTTTGTGGTTACAGCTAGTTATGCCACGGCTTGGTTAAATACTTGATTCTGATTGGTCGAAAGGGTGTTAATCATTTCCCACTAAAATGCAGACAGAAACAAAATGCACGGCTATGAAGTAATTCCAGCACAAGTGGTCTTGTCACGGTTCCAAATCAATACACAAGTACATTCAACCTTCCGTTCACAACTGAAAATGACGGCAAAAAAAAGCAGTGCAACAACAATTTTGTTGAATTAGATTTGAGTGTTTATTTTTGTTGCAAGTAGCCATTCTATATAAATAAAGCACTCTTGGCACTGCAGTTGTATGGAAATAAACCACGTTAGGTTGGTTAACCCCTCGGCTTTGTCTCAGGACTGCATCACATTACCCTGTCGTGGTTTATTCCTTATGTAAAGGTCTCTATGGGAGATGCGTTTCAGTTTGATTTTCACTTAAAGGTTGCTTTATTCTTTGGGGTTTTATTATGCTATGCTACATTCTACTGCTGTATGCACTGCAACTGTGGATGCATTGAAAGTAATTAATTCTCTTTCAATATTTCCATGGTTGCTATAGACATAAAGTAGTAATATATATAATAGCAATAATATATATTGTAAGAGAAAGATAGGCACTATTGACTATAATGGAATTCAACTTTTTTTTTCCAAGCCTAGAAAAGAGAAATAAAATAAAACTCTGCTAAAAGTTAATGCTCCAGTTTTTTTTTTGACAGTCCCCTGCTTTTGAATGTGCCAACTCGTTCATAAGTGCTCTGTGACAGCTTTGGCTTCTGGAGAAGATACTGCCTCATATTATGTAACACATAACCCCGTTATACTAATCTTACTGCATCATTTCCACTTAGTTACTAAGGGGCCAAAAGACCACCATTTTAAAATATATATTTTTATTTTTGTTTCAGATTTTTCCCTATTTTCCTCCCAATTTAGTAGCAAATTGTACCCTTGTGCCCTTTTTTCATTTATTATTTTAGCTGTTTTTCCCCCAATTTTCCCCCCACTTTTTAGTATCCAGTTCCCTCTCTTTTTGTGTGCCAATTATCCCCTCCCTCGTATGAGAACTCGCTGCCGTAGTCCGGCCAGTAGCCAGCGCTGCACTGCCTCCTTCAAGCCAGTGCCCGCCTAGGCCAAAGCCTGTCACCGGCGCACGACCACTCATATATGCAGCAAGTCTTTCCTTCAGCTTTTATCCCTCCCCCCAAGGAGACAGCCAATTGCTGTCCCCTAGTGGCACTCCCGGCCAGAGCCGAAACTGGCGATTTCATTTTATTTCTCATTCATTTTTTGAATTTAAAAACCTCAATCAAATCCCCCTTAGTCTCCTTTTGCTAAGCTTGAATAGATTAAGCGTTTTAAGACTTTCCTCATAACTTTTACCCTTCGTACCAGGTACTAATTTTGTTGCCCTGCTTTGTACTTTTCAAGATCTTTCTTGTAGTGTGGTGCCCAGAAGTGCATACAGTACTCTGTGCATACAGTGAGTCTGACAAAGGCATTATATAACAACAATACAACCTCGTAAATATTTCCTTCTTTATTGGCTCCAGACACAAGTGGAGTCTAATGTAGTAATGCAGAGTTCAGGGGATCTGTGTCCACCCTTTAGTTACAGTGAGAGGGGAACGCCAGAGAACTCCAACTTCCACAGTTAAGCAAAAAAATCACAGACCGCATGCCACATTTACTGTTGTAATGCAAATGTTCACCTTAATATGTGCAAAAGCAAAACATTCTGCCCGAAAGGATGAGGCAGAGATTCACAACACCACAGACTATGGCTCAGAAGTATACATTAAGGAATCTAGAGTTCTTCCAAAAATTCCCACTACACTACATTTTATATTTCAAAGATCAAATGATCAAATGCTGGGAATCACTAGAAACTAGAGGAAAAAATAAGCAATTCAAAGATAGCTGTATGCTGAACCACATCCAATGTCAGGCAAAATTAATCATATGCACATGACCTATCATGTGATACACTTATACTCTTGATTATACAAAGCCCATTTTCACAGAGTTCAATTCAGGTCCTGGCACCTGTTCAGAGGGAAACTAGACTGTTTTCACAGAGAGAGGAGAATTTTTCAACCTTTCAGAGAAGCCAATGCATAAACACAAGGCTACAGAAATAATATTTTCCTTTGATCTTAAAATTAAATCTCTGTGACTTTTGTTAAGTGTCAACAGCAACCTAAATCAAAGCCGAAAGCCAATTTATTGTGGTGCCATTTGCTAAGAAAAGCGAAAAAAAGAATAGTCACATAAAATCAAACAGAAAATAATGTCCAATTGCTATGTGTACATTCAGCTGAACAAATCTACCACTGCCAAGCATTCCTCTCCTAACAAGCACTGTGGAATTAAACAAGAATTTCAATGCTGGACAAACATACACCTGCTAATGCTACATTCAGCTGCTAATGATACATTCAACTGCTAATGCTACCACTGAACTTCACAAGAAAACTGTCTAACAGTGCAGCCTATTTGTAGGACGAGGACTGTGCATTGGAAGGAGAATGTTTTTTTTTTTTACATTTTAATGAATTAATTAATTAATTAAAGTTTTGGAAGAATGTTAAGTCCTTGCTCCATCACTCTTGGGCTTGGCACAGTCCTCATTTTCAATAATAATAAACAGCATAATAAAAAAGTAGAACCGCTGATTCACTGTTTCTGGGCAGTCAATGGTTTCTGGCATCTTTATACAATGTGGAGTGGCCAGCTGAATTTTTAATTATTATTATTATTATAATTAAGTATTTATGGGTATTTCATTTCCTAACTGCCTACTGAAATTTCCGTCTAAAAATGTAACTCATTCAGGAGGTTGGACAGTTAACTGCCCTTTAGAATGCCACTCAAACACACTACCACTCTCAATATCAAAGCACTCAAACACACTACCACCCTCAACAGCAAGGCACCAAACACACTACCTCTCTCAATAGGAACACACTAAAACACACTACCTCTCTCAATAGCAAAGCACTAAAGCACACTATCAATCTCAATAGCAAAGCACTCAAACACACTATCACTCTGCTAGGCGCGCACGCACACAGCTCTCCATATACAGACACAGACACGCGCTCACTTCAGTCTCGCTCATCTACGCTCAGCGCTGCGCCACGCTAGCATCGGGCAGGCATGATGTGACTTTCTCATCCCACTGTTTCTGCTGTCTGTCAGCCTATGAAGTCTCATAGTCCTCACCTGCTAGAAGCCCGAAGTAGGGGAGGGGTGGAGGTCAATAGCGCCTCTCAAACTCACACTGTACAGTACAAGTCAATCAATGAAATCACAAAATAACATTGCAACCAAATGCGCCCCTGCTCTCGTAACACACACAAGCAAATGGAAATAATATCTCAATAGCTACTGATATACAGCTGCAATTTTGCCTGGTTTAAAATATAATGGTAAATGAAAAAGAGTCTGTACACCACCAAGGTGAAATGGTCTCTTGACCCTGCATTGATGGGCAATCGTTCAGTCACACAAACAATCGTGTCACACACACATTGAGGTACGTTGCCAAAATGAAAAGATCAAAGCCTTTGGTATTTCAGTTTAGAAAAAAGAGAAAAGAAGAAGAGGAGAAACGGGCCAAAGATAAAGGTATGTGTTATGTCATCTCATCATGAACATTATGTTACATTTTGAAGTAGTCTAATAAATAATCGTGCTAGCTAGGTATTGCATCAATTGCTATACTAAAGTTAATGCTAGCTAGTAGCTCAAGCATTTAGCTAACATTACACTGGCTATAATGACGCTGAACTTTCTAAAAAAAAAACGCCTTTCTTGACTATCATCATGAACATTTTCTGTGAATTTTTTGGGGTAATAATAGCGCTATACTACATCACTATGAGCTTACTATTAACTAGTTAACATGCATATAGTCCAGCTAAACTAGCAGCAAAACAGCAAAAGCTATCTTAAGTCTGGTTTGTGCATAATGAACTTTCAGTCACATTGAGCCAGACTTGGCCAGTATTGAAAAGGTGCTACTCCACTGTGTTCAATTTAGTTTTATTTGTGTGCACCTTACATTTTTTAATTAGTGTGCAATGTGTTTCAGTGTTCTTATTTATTGTCTTGGACAGCACCTCCTTATTTATGTTCCTTTTAAAAGAAGCATGCTATTTTTATTTATCTATTTATTTTTATTTATTGCTCAATTTAAATTTGGTATTTGTATATATCTTGGATTTTTACAATTTAATACTTGTGTGCAATAGTTTTCAGTAGCCTATTTCTTTGTCTATTGGTATATTTTCTTCAAATAAAAGGAGTGCATATTGCACCTTGTTACAACATAGGAACTTGTTTTGCATGGCCTGCCTGGGGCTGGGGGGGGGGGGGGGGGTATAACTGATCTCGCCTAGGGCACCAAGTGAGCCAGGACCGCCACTGCTCAACAGCAAAGCACCAAACACAACACACTACCGCCCTCAATAGCCAAGCACTCAAACACACTACCTCTCTCAATAGCTAAGCACTCAAACACACTACCACTCTCTGTAGCAAACCAGTAGACAGATATTCAATTCCTTTAAGAGAAAAGAAGAAGGCTGGCAGCGGCTCACCCCTCTCGCAGGTGCGGGACCAGAACCCGGTCCCCGTGCAGTCACAGACGAAGCGGTTCCAGCCCTCCTTGCAGGCGCCGTTGTTCCTGCAGGGGTAGCTCTCGCATTGCTTGCCCGTCACCTTGCTGCAGGTTGGCTTGATCCCGGCGCCGTTCTGCGACTCGGCAATCTGCCGGATGTCCTTGCTCCGCCCGTCGATGAACAGGTCGCGGACGCAGCCCACGTAGCCGTAGTTGAGCACGGCGGTCCACAGCTCGGTGGGCAGGATGAGCCCCGCCCGGCTCTCCGGCAGCCCCCCCAGGTACATGTCCCCCTCCAGGTCCAGGATCTCGCTCTCGCCACTGGCGGTGAACGGGGTGCGGCGACTGTTCACCGAAATGGTGCCTGTGGGGTTGGGGGTGGAGGGAGGACAATATAATGGAACATGACTTTATTATCCACCCATGGGAATGTGGGGATTCCCTTAGCAGCCATTTATGATGTCATCAATTAAAATCAACTAGAATGTTACGGCACGTTCTAGAATAAACATCATAGTGCAACAGAACTCCTCAAAGGGTTAATTAAACAGCTCCGGAGTCTCTCTGTTTCAGACACTAACCGAGGCGGAGGAATTTAAGAGCATGTGTCACAACTCCTCAGAGTGGAGTGGAGTCCCCTCAGAGGCAGGGAGAGAGAGAGAGCGAAGGAAGGGAGAGGATGAGTGGGAGAGAGAGAGAAAAGACAGCTGTCTGGGGTCTCCCAGGATCCCACATATTATCCAGATATTAGGGGTGCAATGATCCATCAGCTCAAAAGAGAATCTGCAGAGCATCGATCATTATTATCGCTTCCTTCATGAATTTACGCAGCACTTCGTAAGCAACTCTGTCTCCGGCCGACTTTTACAAACCATCCCCTGCCTTCTGAAAACCTGTCAGAAGGCGCTGCTGATATTATCCAGCTTTAAATAATAATCATAATTATTAATCATAATAATATTTACAATGTAAGAAATAAAATACTATTTACAGTGGGTATAAAAATATTCACCCCCTTTTTTCACATTTTATTTTCTTACTTCATGGAATCAAAATGGATTTAATTGGGATTTGTTGCCAATGAACAACAAAAAATACTCTATAATGTCAAATAAAGAACAACTCTGAAACCTTTTCTTAATTACAATGAAAAAAACAGACAATAATTGATTCTGTAAGTATTCACTCCTCTTGACTTAATACTTGATAGAAGCACATTTAGCTGCAACTACAGCTGTGAGAAATATTTGCCCATTCTTTTTATTTTTTATTGCTTGAGCTCAATCAGGTTGGATGGGGATTGTTGGTGAACAACAATTTTCTAATCTTTCCACAGATTCTTAACATAAGCTGGAAAGATGTAGCAATTTGTGGCTCAAGGCGATAGTCTAGTGGCAGATATTTCCTTGTTATACAGTATCAAAGTTAACAATGTAAAATATCTTTGCATATCCATAAAGTAACATTAGCTACAGGTAAGCTCACACCAAGAACATTACATTTGTGTTATGAAAATATAATAAAAAGTGTTGCTAGCCAGGTAACTAAACAAGTTGCAGGATGCAAGATTTAGTAGGAAATCGTCAGTATTTGTATTACCGTGAATGGAAAACATAATAATATTATGTAGGGCCCGTAGAAATTCCTGACCATGTGACTTGAGAAACATGTGACCAGTATTTCAACCCTTATCCTTAAGCCACTGCTGGCAGTTTAACCTCAGACATGATTAGACAAACAGCACAGGTCCACAACCAACTATACCACCAAGGATGAATTAAAAAATGCTTGTCAGTTTAAGTCAATGTCATAATTTAGTTAAAGGGAAGCATCAACAAAGTGAAACGTGGATGCATCAACGACAACTAGAAATATTACTGTTAGAAATAGAGCAACAATATCCACCTGCTTTACTGATATTACTGTTAGAGACAGAACAACAATATCCACCTGCTTCACTGCACCTGACTTTGCACAACATGCAATTTATCATTATATGACACCCAAAAGACATCAAGACAGGAATTTTAAATCTCAAAAACATCAACCTGGATTTCTACAAACTGTGGCAGCCTAAGGGGCTGCACAAGGAAATGGCTGCCTGGCCCTTCGACACATGGGAGCTAGAAACACTACATTTCCCAGCAGGCCGCAGTCCAACACCAGAACGGAGTCAAGCAATTGGGACTAATGAACAGCTGAAGGCCATGTGGAGGCCTATTTAAAGGGCTGATTCGTCTCACACTAGGAGAGGAGTTGGTGAGTGTGTAGAAAACCTGTGAAGTCGTTTTGACCGGCCAGGATTTAGAAAGAGTGTTTTGGAGTGTTTTGTGTATGAAATTGGATTGTTTGAGAACCCCCCTTTGGATATCGACTATGGACTGGATTGTGTAATGGAACTGGATTTTGGAATTGGATTACGGACATTGACAACAAGCTAAGGATTGCGGACTTTGTGTGTTTGTATTCCCCTGAAGACCCCACCCTTTGTTTTGTGTTTGTCAGTAATAGATTAATAAATTATTGTTTTGCTTATATTACTGGCTCCTCCGTGTTCTTAAACTTGCCTACGCCCTCTGCAAGGTCTGTGTGTGTCGCCCAACCCCTGGGGACACTACAAAACATTTAAGGTCACCCCGTGTCAAAAAAGAGGAAATGACAGCTCAGAGAGGCGGCCTATCATTATTCACGGTTGGACAGGAGCGTTTATCTGCGCCAATATCTTCTTGGCACAATGAATAACAGACCGTGTTTTTACATTATTTAATGATTTCCAGCAATATCAGGATATCACCAATCAGGATGATGTACTGTACAGCAAGTCCCCTCTAAAACGATCTTATATTCACTCCCATCATTGTCCTTGATTCCAGATTTATGGACATTCTTGCTGAGGCAGCGATGATAAAACTGCCTGCCGTAACACAATGTAAAACATGATGGGAGACGTGGTGATGAATAGTGTCGTGTTATTCACAAATTGGTGGGTTAAAGCAGTCCCCTTTCAAGTGATGTTACGATCTTGCTGAAATTACATCTCAGTAAGTGAATACAATTTAAGTGGCTGAAACGGCTGGTCTGGATTTTCACCTCAAACACTATACTGGGTTCAGTAGATATTGCTAAGCAGTTGCAGATCAATCATGCCATCACACTTTATCCATTACAAAGTGCATTACAAAGTGTGACACAGTGCGCACTTCTCAAAACAATCACACTTGTCCTGTCCAGATTGATTCCAGTAAATGTATTCTTGGCCAAGGTGCATTTGTACCTGTATGTGTCATCGCTTTGCCCTGTACGCTGAAGCCATTATATAAACCTTAGAGGGGAAGGCAACCCTGCTCCTGGAGTGCCGTTTCTGGTTTTCGTTCCATCTGAGCTCCGAGCCTGGATGGCAAAGCACCTTTAGCACATGGTCACCAGCATTCATCAAGCCGAACAATTAATACAATTATGTAGTTAGAGGTTCAGATGGATCAAAAACCAGAACAATCTCTTTCACTCCTGGACCCTGCTATAAGCCATCGATGAGCATGTGGGTGATAGTTATAAACACTGTAAAACAGTGCACTGTACGGTGGCCCTGCTATAAGGCATTTTTTTCCTTTTGACCATTTTACCATAGCTTTTCATTCGTATGCCCCTTTTTTAACTTCACATTTTGTGACTTATTTTATTCTTTTATTCTGTATTTTACCTTTACTTTCAGTTTTAGATGTTTTTCAGTATTCTGCCATTTTATTACTCCTGTTTTACGACCTTGTTTACTCTTATTTTGCCCTGTGTATTTTTAAAAATATTCTGGTGCACTCTGTAAGCACTTTGAGCTGCATTTCTGTATGAAAGGTGCTATACAAATAAAGTTTACTATTATTATTATTATTATTATTAATATTATTACAGAAACACCTCACCTGATCTCCCGTCCCGCTGCACGTCCACGTGGTACCAGGCCCCGTCGTTCACCTTGGTCTGTGTGGCCTTCACCTTGATGGTGCCGGAGCCCATGTCCAGCAACAGGTAGAGGCTGCCTTCCAGCAGCTCCACAGCGAAGAAGTCCACCTTGGTGTTCCTCTGTCCGCGGGGGCCCTTCGCCTCCTGCGGCTTGCCGTGGGTGAACAGGATGAGGCCGTTGGGCTCGGAGGTGCGGAAGTCGAAGGAGATGGAGCCCATGCGCTTGGTGTTCCACTTAGGCAGACTGATGAAGGCCTCTGGCGTCTCGAACGAGATGGGGTCCAGGGTGGCCACGTTCTCGCACTTGAACACCACATCGCCTTGGATCTTCATCTTGGGGTCCACAATGCGAGCCAGCCGAGACAGCTCCAGCCTGATGTCATTGTTCTTGTACACCACCTGTTGACACATGCACACGTCAGAGAGAGACACAAATCACGTTTGTACAGCACTTGTGGCCAGGTCGCTTCAGATGGCGAAATGAACGAAATGTCCACAGACGCTCAATAATTCAATATATGTACGTAAGTGAGTACGAAAGGAAATAGCTAACTCCCTGGCTGTAGCTTCACAGAAAAAAATATATATATATATATACAGGTAACTGCCAAAATAAAGAAAACACTTGAGAAAATAAATGAAGGGTTTTGTTGGCTCTGTTATGGTGTGGGGTGCATTTTCCTGACATGGTTTAGGTCCAACCCATTTTGAGTGATAATCTTCATCCTATAGTGAAGCATTTCTATTCTGATGGGTGTGGTCTCTTTTAGTTTGACAATGCCCCCATCCACAGGGTATGAGTGGTCACTGAATGGTTTAATGAGCATGAAAACTATGTAAACCGTATGCCATGGCCGTGTCTATGCTTCATTACTGAGACATCGTAACAAAGACCAGTTCAAAAAGTGAAGATTTAAATTCTTAACCCATATCCGCCTAATGCATTATTACTGAGACATAACACACTCATTCAAAGACCAGTTCAAAAAGTGCAAAAGATTTTAAATAATCTTTATTTTGAAGTATTAACAATCCAAAAAAGTTGTATTTGATGAAAAAATATATACACCATAATTTGTGGAGTAGATGTCATATCAATTAAATATTTTATCAAAATAGTGTTATTATCTACAAAAGATCATAAGCGAACTTCTGGTAATGGAAGTGGCCAAAACATGGATCAGGACACATACCGAACAAATGACAATTGTGTCAACATGTTGAACGTGCACATTACAAGTACTAGCAGTTTCCATTCGCTTTGGTGTGTGGGGAAATCCCGATTGAACCTTCTGCCATTGTCTAGAGCTGGAGTTCCTACTGCTTTCCTGTAGCTTATACCTATCAAGTTCGTTGATAGAGACTCTCTGAAGCAATTTCATCTTTGTATTATGAGCTTTATTGTAAACAATGCAAGCATTCAGGATAACGATGTCAAGCATGTACCAAATTATTTTATAGTACCACTGTAGTGACTTTGTTTGTCTCTTGTAACAGGCAATTTTTTGTCAGCGAAGTCTACACCCATGTGTTTGTTATACAATGATATAATATTGGGACATTGCACCTCAACACACATTTCAATTTCATTGAATTTCTGATACAGGATTTTCCGTAGATCTGTGAATGAAGGGTTTGCGCGGTCTATGGAAAATCCCATAGTTCGGCAGATATGGGTTAAGGAATATTATTTGAATTTTCAACTGAAAGGTGATGGTAGATAGTATTTTCTGCAACAGTAATATGGAGCAAACTGGGAGAGAGTCTCAAAGCCTTAA
Organism: Aldrovandia affinis; assembly: GCA_029706075.1. Lineage (NCBI taxonomy): Eukaryota > Metazoa > Chordata > Actinopteri > Notacanthiformes > Halosauridae > Aldrovandia > Aldrovandia affinis. The sequence goes on from JAINUG010000032.1 coordinate 4,737,702, forward strand.
GTAGTGAGAGTGGCTGCTGTCGTTTGGTTAATTTCCCTTTGCTGTTGGAGATTACAAATGAAACATTGGTTACTGTTCTCCTGTGCAGTTTATAAAGGAGGACAAAAACCTGGAGCCCAGGACAGAATCCTACTCCTGTGTTCGTCATTCACCAACACGCACAAGATCAAATAACGAGGCAAATTGAGACATTTTTACAGCGGTTGTGTTAAATACCACAAACAATACAAAGGGAGCAGAATTATAAATTGAAATTCATTGAAGTGGAAAATTGAAGGCTTTTCTCTCTCTCTCTCTTGTTTTCTTTTGCTGAAGAAAGACCTCTTCTTGGACGTGTGTGCGTGTGTGTAGTGTACCCTGCGCTCAGAAAACAGCAGCTGCGTTTGACAACACAGCTGTCAACAGAGATTCTGTAGCTCTGGGGACGGCACATAATCCTGGAAGATTTGACAGCAAATCAACAGAGAAGCACTGGACCGGGAGATTGTCTTTTTCCACTCGGGCCGACAGAACAAAAAAAAGAGAGAGAGAGAGAGAGAGAGTGAGCAGTGGTAAATAAAGCCAGCAAGGGCATTATCGGCAGGATCACAGATAAAGAGCCGCTGGGCATGTAACCCAAGGGCTGCGGCTTCGATTACCAGGTGAAGCACTGCCGTTTGCACCGGCAGGCGAGGCACATAACCTGGAATGCTTCCACAAAATATATTTTCTATCTGTCTCTTTTTTCAATATTTGGTGAACATATGTAAAGCACAACAACAAGATGTTAATCAGACATATTGAACATTAGACTGGCACTTATTCTGCCCTCCTGCACCTGCATCATTTTTCAGACTGTTTTAGGACACTAGGCCCAGCTGACGCGATGATGCTGCCTGTGCCTGATGTTGATCTAGGCTGTGTAGGAGTCAGAACAACTGTTTTCTCCCACCACGCTGGCTGTTTATGTAAGCGCTGAACCACGGTGCGCTCGAAGTCAAACCAAAGCGTGCTGTGGACCTGGACCGAGAGTCACTCCGGGCACCTGGTAGATCAGAAGGCCACCAAATCAAAACCCTGAGGGAGTTTATTATTATTTCATTTCATGTTGCATAATGGTACTGAAGCTGTCACTCCCCGGTTCAAACACAGCACAGGAGCTCAGCTGCTCTTGTACAAGCACACATACTAAGAGGAAGGGAGAGATGTGCCAGCATTAGACAGGGATTGCAACCAGTTCTCTCTCTAATGTTCCCAGGGGGTTTTGACTTAAGCCATCAACATTTCTATAATGACCAGCCGGCTCTGATCGGGTACATAAACAAACGTCTACAACGCACCCTAGATCGATAACTGGGCTAATAGAAATGACAAAACAAGAGAGATTGAGATTGACCAGCGGCCGCCACCCAAAGTTTGAGACGTGAGTCCTTTTTTCACCACACCAGCTCATACGGCTTCTTTTGTAATCAAAATATGGGCCATTTACAACTCCATAAAAACAGATCTCTCCTGCCTCCCGACAGAGATGCAGTATCGACCCCGCCACAGGCTTCTCCATTTCAGATGAATCTGGCTGTAGCTCAAGTGGAGGCTAGCGCATGCAAGCCTTGTTCTAACCATGTCAAAGATACAACAGGCGGGAAAACCTGACGTTCTCAAATCGGTATGATGGTGAGTATCGAAGCACCACGCTGAGCATCGGTCCAGAGGGGACGGCGGTTGTGGTAGAACAACATTGAAACTTGCACCTGACCTAAAAATCTCCACATGGGATTTAAAAATGATGATTATAATTTTTGTCTCCAGTGTTTTCTGTTCATCCCTTCAATGTTGAGCCACACCCATGCATTCCACATTTCCCAAGAGCTGGGGGAGGTTGGGCAGCACGTCGTTTCTGACACAAATTGATACTTGCCAATATCAATCTATACAAAATGTCAGGTTGTTTATTTTGGATTTGGCTGCCAAGCCAAAAATAAATAAATAAATGAATAAATCTGCATGTTTCTAACCCCATTTAACACAGGCCTAAAAACCTCTCGGCTAACGTATATATTTTTTTTCACAACCAAACCATCAGCATTAATTCAGTTACGTAAATTGGGTGTGAAAGGGGGGTGGACCCCTTAACCCACATATGGGCGCACTTACGGCCTTCTGTACTGCATGGCACTGCCAAGGCCCAAGTCAGACCTGCCTTTAAGATGGCATGACACTGGATGGATGACAACCCATGAATAATCACTGTATCAGCTGTTAAATTCTGTAATAATCCTGTTGTAACCATTTAGTAACTCTGTGTCAACCCTCTAATAATCTTGCATTAGCTCCATATAAATCCTGTATCAAACCCTGCTTCAACCTACACAATCACTGTATTAAATGTATTTCAACATACAGTATATTGACCCTGTGTTAACTTTATTTCATCCAGTACACCCCTTTTCGATCTGTATTAATCCTTTATTAGCCTTATAATAGCCATGTATTAACACTGTTCTAACTTAAACATACTTCTGCCCTTTGTAAATTATACAGTACTTATTTACTAGCCTTGTGAAACCCTAGGGGCCTCAGATAGCGTCATATTTTTGACTGGTGCTTTGTGAGTGTGAGCTGCCTACTGTGGTCGCAGTTCGAAACCCGACTGTGCCAGACTGGCCCTGGCCAGGACCCCCGATCGGGGGCGGCGTTTGGCTGGGGGAGGGTGAGCCGGAATGAGCTCGCCAAGGAGCGTGGAGGACTTCCCTGTGGACAAAATAACAGGCGACTTCCGTCTCAGAGGAGCGGATCATCGCAGGCCTCGGGGAATAGCTTGAGGAGGATGATGGAGCATATCCATTTTACAAAAACATTTTGACATATCGGTTAAATAGCAACTACTGCCAATATTATAAAATGCCACGGCCTTTGAGATCCAGTTTTAATATATCACTGAATAATGTATTTATAAAAAGAATAATGAGTAAATACTCCACTTAAAATGTAGCTCTATAGCTAAATGCTGCATGATTCAGAAGCTGTCTTTTTGTGCAATGGTTGAACGAATTATTACGAGTTATTAAGAGGAATCTTTTTATTTATGTATTTTTATACATATAACGAGCACACCACACAAACCGCCAGTTTATCATAGCATTGGGAACATTCACATTCTACAAACATATCTAATTTGGACGAGTTGAGGGCTCAACTGAGGATTGTTCATAATTTTCTACATTTTATTTAAACCATGTTTAGTTTACCACATTTAACTCTTGAACCCTACAGGAGTAGTTGGTGGGAGGGGGAGCTGGTGAACTTTCCAAATTTCTCTATGCTTTCCTCCGGGCTTAACATGAAACCCCTCCTGCTATTTTATGTTGTGCCTTATTTGCAAATCGTTGTGTGTTGTGAATGTAGGGGGAACACAGTGGTGTTAATATTTAATTTGTCTCTGGGTAATCCCTGTCGATCTATACTACACAACACAGCATAGATACATACGTCTCAAATTGAAGACTGTGTCCTTTTTTGGCACCATATCCTCTGCACCAGCTGTTACATAGAGTTATATATTCAGGCAGAGAGTGTAGATTGAGGTATAACACAGTGTAGAACATCGCTGCATGCCTCTGTCAGCTCTCTGCCTCTCACCATGACATAACAAACACTGCTGAAGCAATTTGGGGAAGTGCTAGTGTGAAAGAAAAAATGCTGTCAGTTTTTCTCACTGAAATACACAGCAACAAACAGATGGCGCACCAAATGAGAACCATGTAAAAACACAAGCTAGGCTTTAAAACCTGGCCTGCTAAGGAGGTTAAGGGAGAGCAGGCCATGCCCTAACGTGTCTGTTTTCACGTCACCATAGGGACAAATGTCCACCAACGCTGGTCCCTGAGAGACACAGGGTCAGCTGGTTTTTACTTTCACCTTAAAACCAACAACAAATGCAGACCCAAGAAAGCAGGTGAGGTGAAACTGCTTTAACTGATCAATTAAGTGCTGAGAAACAACGAAAACCAGCTTACTCCTGGCGTATACTGTATATCCAGCTCAGAAATGAAGACAAGCAAATGGATGGCACCTACAAAAACAAGTATAGAGCCTTACATTCATTCCTTCCTCCACCCGACATAGCTGGTTATAATTCCTATCATGAATCAGTGTGCCACCAGCAGCTACAGCTGTTTCTCTGTTGGGCTTGGCCTTGAGCTTTGGGCTGGTGCCAGGCCTGTCCTATCCTGAGGGGCTTGTCCAAATACATCAGCTGGAAGTTGCTGGCTGGGATAGGCCATCTGTCAGCCCCCTCCCCACCCAAAAGACTCCATCAAACAGTGGAAGAAATGCTAACCTACAATACCGTGTGCTGGAAGGCTTGATTGGCTCATCGTCCGACAGAGAGCTCCCAACGTGTGCCTCGGCAGGGTGTGGGGTGGCTTTAAGAGAGGGTGGGAGTGGGGCATCCGTCGGTCAACCAGAACAGCACAGAGACAGAGAGAGAAGATTCCCGAACAAGAGGTCTGTGTTCTTAACGGAGAAGTCACATTCATGAAAGCAATAAGCATATTTGTGTTGTCGGTGCAGAGATAGCTCTGCTGGAATATGCACAGACTCAGTTCACCTGAATTTCCCCTGCTCTTCCCTCCTTCATCACCCCAGCAGAGGAGACACAGCAGGAGGGGCTTGTGTGTCTTTACGTAACAAACTTTTCTGGGACAAGATTTAGAGGGAACTCTGGCAAACAAAAAAATCGATGTCCTGGAGTGGCCCAGTCAAAGCCCAGACCTCAATACTATTGAGAATCTGTGGAAAGATTTGAAAATTGCTGTTCACCACCGGTCTTCTTCCAATCAGATAGAGCTTGAGCAATTTTGTAAAGAAGAATGGGCAAAAATTGCATTGTCCAGATGTGCCAAGCTGGTAGGGGGGTGAATACTTATGTAATCAATTATTGTCTGTTTTTATTTGTAATTAATTAAGAAAAAGCTTTAGAGTCCATTTTGATTTCATGAAGTAAGAAAATAAAATGTGAAAAATGCCAAAAGGGGTGAATACTTTTTATACCCAATGGAATATGCTGTACCTATGTAATATATAATGCATCTAATACTATATGTTTACTTATATGTACAGATAACTGCCAAAATACAGGCACCACTTGAGTAAATGAGGGATCCTTTAAACAGGCACAGTACCAGGAATGTCCATCAGGACGGCACCGGCGGATAGGCCCAGCCCTCCCCTTTCCAACAAGACCCACCTGCCTGGCTGGGACTCCCATATCCCGGGCCAAGTGACCAAAAGTGTTGCCTTTATTTTGTCAGTTAGCTGTATATAACAGGGCTGGGGTCAATTCAATTTCAACTCAGTGAATGTATTGAACTTGGCCATAATGGCCATAATGTTCTCAGAGAATTTTTGTGAAAAAATAACATTAGAACACTAATATTATAATGTATGAATGTAATGCAATTACCTATCACTCCAATGCTCACAGTAAACCTTATCGTTATGCAAATGCGGGATAATGCTGAGAGAGATTACATTTGTAGGGGTCAAGCAGGAGACGCAATCTTTTCCATTGACGGTAAAACAGAATTACAGGGTTATAAATATTATCTCTGCGGGGAAATGATGTGAACAGCAGCGTTCAGCACATGGCAGGACCTGAGTGGGGACGAGGCCGAGGGCAGGCCTGCTAGCATCCCGTCTCGCTAATCTGGACACGGCGTCCGAGAGCGACGGTGCGGCGTCAAGAGAAGCCTTATCTCCTGGGCTGATCCCTGCTCTCTGCTGCTCACCGCCCTCGGGGAGTCCCAGGACATGGACGAGCCCGGACGTCGAGCCCTACTAAAATTCCCCCAAATTCAAAGCTGAGCCCCCAAAGTTAAGGAGGGGAGTTGGGGGGAACTGGACTTGTCACCGGAAGGGTTACAGGTTCAAAATATCAGTAGGGCAGAGCTGTGGCTTTCTTGAGCAAAGAGCATGACCTCAATTTGCTTTTGACACCCCCACCCAAAAAAGTATAAAGTATGCCTGCGACTGTGTAAATATAAAGTGCAATAATGCCCTCTACAATATATATTTTTTTAATTAAAGAAGTAAGTTTTGTAAATCACCCTGGACAATAACATCCACTGCGAGTAATATAATATGATAATGAAGATAATTATGCCTAAAAAATGAGAAAATATGGTAATAAAAACACCACTGGGAAACCTGCTTGCAGGGACGGTGTTTTGAGAGATGGAGCGATAGAGTCGGGACTGAAAGAAAAGAAAAAAAGAGGGACTGGTGCAGGAAATAGGACAGAGGGGGATTATGGGCCTCTACGCTCGGCAGGGGGAGGAGAGAATTCTGTCAGCCCGTCGTTTCCCTTTCGCCAACAGTGCACGGAGAGTATCTCAGGACCTTAAGGGGAGGATTTCCTGCCAGATTACCTGCATTGTGCATGTGTGCGTGCTTTATGGGTGTGTGTATGCGTGTGTGTGTGTGTGTATGCATGTGTATATGTGTGTGTATGCCCCTGAGTTGCTGTTGATGTGCGTGTGTGTTGGGGGTCCCTAATGACACCAGATCCAATCCGCCAGATCAGAGAGGGGTAAGCTCTGATTGGCGGATTCTCAGTGTTATATTTGTATTAATCTCCCCCTGCTCCCTGCCTGGTAAATAAGGCCTTGCATGTGCTCATAAGAGAAGCACTCTCATCACAGCACAGGTCACACTCTAGAACAAAAGAGAAAAGGACGACACATTGAAGCATAAATTGACACTCGATGAACCTGCTAAATCAACCCAGGTCCTGGCGGGACAGGGTCTGCTGCTTTTCATTGTTACGAAGCACTTCATTGAATTTTAAGTTGTTTGAACAGCTACCGCATCTCACCTCACCTGACTTCTGGGGTCTAAACTGGTTGCTGATTTCTAAGGTGAATAAATCCTGTGGCTATACAGACCAGGGCTGCCGACGCCCCACGCTAAATCAAGAGGTGAAATCTTCACACAGGCAACGAATGAATATTTCCTCATCAGAATAGGACACCAAAAAGGGTGTTTTCTGGAAACAAAATATGACAGAAACAGTGATTGGACTGCACTGAGGGGGGGGGGATTGGGAGGGGGGGAGGCTGCAGCGGACACGTGAAAATGCCATCCCGGCCGGAAGTTCCACCGCGGCACTCAGGAAGCAGATTACCGTTAATCCCAAAGCCGCACACCAATTTTCCCCCCGCCTCCATTTGGGCTGGAAAAGTAGGGCAGATGTCCGATTGGCCATCGCGAGATGCTGACGTCTTTGAGCCCGTCCCACGCAAGACTGACGTCGCTGACGTGCGACGGGCTCAAAAACAGCTCAACACCAAAAAGATAAATAAATAAACGCGTAAAAAGGCAATTAAAATCACGAACGCAAATGAACGACGCACAAGTGAGTATAGCCATTCGGTTGATCGCACCCCTTTTCCATTTTTCCCGATGCAAGATGATGTTGGCTCTGTTCCCCGGAACATTGACAGAGGATGCACTTTTTTCCCGTATCAGCGCCAGGCGATCCGTACGACAGTCTGAGGCCGAGCTGCTTTGCTGACGCTCCCGAGAACGACCAGACCGCACGTGGCACTTCGAGCGATGGCATAGCCTCACTCGAAGCACAGTAGAGCCTGTGATACTTGTCTAATTGGGCCAGAAAAAAGGGTCTTTTTGGAGCTGCTGCATAGCCCCGTTCCGCGGACGCTAACGAGGATCGATGTGAGGCAACATCTGCTCTTAATGTGAGGTCAGAGCCCGCGTGCTCCTAAGCCGTTATCAGACATGGCTCCACGCTGCGAGGGCACCGCTGCTCCTATTAGGCCGAGACGTGTAATCACCCCGTCTACAATGAGAATAATTAGCCCATGATATTTCTCTGCAAAGGTCTGGCAAAAGTTTAATGATCTTAATTCCCTCTAAAATAGAGATCTCTCTCCTGCTCACAGATCATTACTTGTCAGGCCTTAAAGTGTTTACTTATTAAATGCTTTGAGGCAATTATAGATAGCAGCAAGGTTATTGAGACTCCCCGCCACTATAGAAATACAACTGCTGCTGCGGAATTTTTAATAACCGCCCCCAACCCCCCTCCCCTCCTTCACCGCTTCATTTACATTGAAAGGCTTCTCGAGACAGAGGCTCTGAAATGTACCGATGCATAAATGGACGTTGTTTTACAATTGAATGCAATCACAATCGCCGTCGAACCTGCAAACTGACATTTTTAACTTCCTGCAACAGGTCAGAAAAATACATGTTTGAGCATTATCATTTATTATTATGGATTTGCTAAGCATGCGTATATTTGGGTTAGTTGCATTTTTATATATCGCCTAATTATACAGCTGAGCATTTTCTTTTACACGTAAAAGCTTCACATTGCCATGTCTACATCTAATGTGTGTGTGTGTGTGTCTGTGTGCTTGTGTGTGTGTGTGTATATGTGTGTGTGCATGTACGCGTATGCGTGTTTGTGTGTGTGTAAGGGTGGGTGTGATTTTTTGTGATGGTGCCTGTGCATGTTTAGAATTAGCCTTGGAATTTGGGGGAAATGGAATTTTGTGAATACAGCATATTGTATTTGTACTGTTGTTCTACATTTAAATCAGTCAGATGCAAATTGTAATTTTTTTGTGAATCTGCTCAGGCGACAGCAGCATTATACCAATTTACAATAATTGGAAAATGAAATTAAATGTGATGGAAACAAATGTAATGTCTGTTAGGAGGCGCAGCGCCGATGATGCACAGCAATAAAAACTTCGAGGGTCCTGAAATCTCAGGGCTGAGACAGTGTGTGGGCGGGGTTGAGTGAGTTAGATGCAGGGCTGGGGACACTGGACAAGGCAGCGCGTGGGCGGTGCCCAGTGAGTTAGGGGCGGGATTGGGGTGGGACAAGGCATTGTGTGGGCGTGGCTGAGTGAGTTAGGGGCGTGGCTGGGGCAAGGCTGTACACGGGCAGGGCTAAGTAAGTTAGGGGTGGAGACTAGCTGAGGGAGGGGGCGGAGCTGGGCGGGACAGGGGCAGGTCAATAACGCGCTTACCTCTTTCAGGCAGCCCATGAAGTTGTTGCTGACCGGGGAACCAGGTAAGTCCGCTGTGCTAGGACTGCCCCCCACGTAGAAGAAGTCGTCGGAGCCCAGCATGGTGTAGTCCTCCTGGGTGTAGCCCGTGGTGGTCAAAATGCCGTCCACCGATATGGTCACCTGACAAGAGGGATTAACGGGACAGAACGGCACCTCGTGACCCTCCCAACACAAGCACGCTCCTCCTTTCACTCCTGCTCGCTCGTCAGTAACTCTATAACGTTATACGGGCCGCTCTCTGTGCCTCGGAACGTTTTTTTTGTTGCTGTTGTTTTTGTCGTTGTTGCAGTTTTTGGATAAGACAACGTTTTGATTTTTCATGTTTTCTTTTCAGGTGTTGGAAGGAGAGATAAAGAAAATATCTATCTGAGCAGTATATTTTCTTTACCTTTGATGAGGGGAGGGGGGAAGTGGGGGAGTAAGAAAATGACTTTTTTTGTTTTTTGGAAATTGTTTTGGCTTGAGGGTTAGTAAATGGTAATAAACCAAGGATAAAATAGCTTTTTCTTGTTTTCAGGTTTTCGGGTTAATTTATGAATTTCAAACATTGAAGAGCATGCCTGATGATACACACACACACGCACACACACACACACACACACAATTTTAAAAAATAAGAAAAAAGCAAGCCAAGATCTGTGTTTTGATTTGATCTTTTTTTTTCCAAAAATAAAATAGGTTAGGTTAATCATGGGAGGAAATCGGTGGATTTAATTGCAAAGCGTGGACAGGGAAGTCTGCATGAACGAGCGTGCAAGCGAGGGTCAAAAAACGGGACACACTCAGGCAAGAGCATAGCGGACAGCGTAGCCTTCACTAGCATGCCAGAGAGACGAATGAGGAGGGGGACAGCAGGTGAGTGGAGCTCAGTGTTAGTGGATTTGGGGTTAGGGGGGGAGTAGGGACAGCACAGTGATGACGTTCAGGCATGCCATGCACAAAATGTTCAGGGCTGCCAGGGCTCTCGTTTCCAGGATTGGATATTTTTGGTCGTCGTCGTTGTTCGGTGGTGGAAAGCTTCTGCCAGTTTCGCCCCGACGGTCGTGAGCAAAAAAAAAGCGAATTAAATCATAATAATAATAATCATAAATGTATTTAAAGAAATATGGTGGCTTTGTCGGTACACTAAAGCCCATCAAAAATCGGATCGGTGTGCCTTTTCTTTTTGGAGGGTGGGTGGAAGTTGAATAAAGAAAGGAGAGAAAAAAGTTGTGGTGAAAAACAGGATGGTGGGGGAGAGTGAAGAGGGCAGAAATATACCAACCCCATTTCCTCAATTTCTGATCAAAAGTGTCGACAAGGAAACCCAAAGAAAAAAGGAAGGGGGGTAGGAAGGGGACACACGGCAAACCCAAAAAAAGACAATAAAAATGATATCTACCAGACAATGTAGTTTTTTTACCATAGCGTGTCCAATGCCTGATTGCTTTGCGGAAAAGGGGGAAGAAAGGAAATTAAAGAATAGTGAACAAAACTCTTGTTAATAACAAAAAAAAAGAAATAAAAGAAACAAAAAAAACAATGATGAAGAGTTAGGGTGTTAGTACATTAGTCGGTAAGGTAACAGTTAGTTTTTCTTTTTGTTTCGTTTCGTTTTTAAAGAATGACTCATTCCCATTAATGGTTTGTGTTAGTCTAACAAAGCGTGTCTTCCAAAGTAAATAGAGAGACAGAAAAAAGGAGAAAGAGAAGACGAAGAAGAGGAGAGAAGAGAGAATCCGAGGCTAGGTCCAAAGGTATTTATCTCCAGCCCAAAGTCCATAGAGTTTCAGAGGCTGTGGAGCAAACCCTTCTGCTCAAATGCTGCTGATTGTAGTAGCAGAAACAAACACTTACTTGTCCACCTCTTCCAAAGTACAAACCATTTTTCTTTGTTTATTCCAACAAAGCCGTTTCTCCTGCCAGCGGCACTATGGGGCAGCCATGAAAGATCCATTCACCTGCTACCGTATCTACAAACAGAACCATTCTGTGGAGACTACAGGAATCCCAGTGGCCTTCCTTGTAACTATGCAATTCCCCTCTCTGTTCCTCTGAGGATCCCAGGCAATAGATAATCAATATAATTAATGTACAGTATTTAGGTTTATCTACCTTTCGAAACAACCTAATGAGGAGCATTTAAGTCCAGATACGGTCTGAATAATACATTCTAATCTCATACTGTAAATGTTGAGGCTGTCTCAGTATCAAGCACTGTACAGTAGTGCCGAGAACAGGCTAAGATTCAACGGGCATGTTATAATAGTAAATATCATGTACTAAGAAATAAACACTAATGCTAATAATTGAACAGGCATGGTATTTACAGTGTTATAGCACATATAATATGCTATTAAATCACCAGGCATATTATAGCACGTGCCATTATGCTAATAAACTCTTTTCAGAGGGCGCACTCTGTCTTGGGGACTTCTTGATATTGAGGAAATCTGATTCAGGGAGCTCAAACCGATGGACAGAAACATCAAATGGGGAAGTCCCAGAAAATCAGAAATTGACGTTAGCCAATAGAAAAAGTTTGTAATAATTACAGTGAGCGACAGGAAAAAAGCTATGCAAAACATAGAAAAGAACGTATCTACTGTAGCCGGGATAGATTTTAACATTTGTAACCACACTTACAGAAGTTACGGAAGTATAGTCTTTTGAAAGGCAGTTAAATTCAACATTTGACTTTACTACAGGAACAATTAAGCACTTATCATATTTACTTGCAATGTTGTGGCAAATTCTGGATGTCTCACTAGCCCCTCACACTTGCCCTGGCCACCCAAGCCCCCCCCACTCCCCAAGGCCACCAGCCCTTACCTGTCTCAGGTTCCGCGTGACCTTGACATCGTGCCAGGCATTGTCATTGAACTTGCCGTTGACGGGCTCGACGATGGCCTCGAAGGCGCCGGAGCCCAGGTTGATGACGAGCGACACGGCCCCATCCTTCAGTGCCAGGTTGACGTAGTCGGCGGACTTGCCCGTGTGCAGGATGAGCCCGTTGCGCTGCCAGGTCCTGAAGGAGAGTGTGATCTCATCGCTGCTGCTCTGGATGGGGTTCTGGGACAGGTCGTAGCAGAAGTACTCCGAGCCCCGGAACGTGGCCACGTTCTCCTCCCTCACTGCCGTTTAGGGGAACGCCAAAAAAACACACATAGGTTGGTAGTCCTGGCGTGACACAATGAACCAATGCGCGCGGTCTCCCACTTAAGCACCTAATTGCCATCATGGAGATGCCCAGGCACACACTCACTTCATGTATTTTGAATTTCTCACTTTAAAATATCTAACATGAGACTCGAGATTCCAGACCCTGAAAGACGGGACTTGTGTAGCCATGGTGATAATCTGCATTACAGCAGACATACCCATAGGTCCTCCCATGTGCCAGTGCTACTGTGTCCCTCTGTGCCTACCAGAGAATTGCTGTGATCACAGAGCATCTAATAGCTTAATTACTACGGTGTTCACTTGAACTAAACCAGCCAAATGATCAGCACTGACTGGCCACTAACTTTTTCCACATGCAGAACGATAGGTAACATCGCAGAGAGACGTACACCAGGCCTTGTTACACTTCGAACACAGCTGTTTCCATGGTGACTGGCACAGTGTACATTTCTGCCAGTATATGATCCATTTACACATCCGGATATTCACCGTAATGAATCCGGTACTTGCTTGCAGGAACAAATGCAGCAATGTACCAAAGCCAGGGAATTCAGCGAATGGAATCTATAGTGTTCCGGTCACAATTCCCAGCTCCTGAAACTGCCATGCCCTGCCAGGCATTCTAGTGTCTGTGCTTATGTTCCGTGTTCCATGGCTGGCCGGATAAGTTGATGATGCATTTGATGTGGGGGGTTATGTGATAAAAGTGGAGAGGAGGAGATGGGCCCGCTAAGAGTGGGCCGCTGTGCCTCCCTGCGCCGCATGTCTCTGCCTCTCAGAGGGAGTTTGACAGGGGCTGACAGGAGAGGATTAGAGTCCGGCGGTCACCCGCTGGCATTCCACTCTGTTATGTGACAGTGGAATAATTATGACAGACGCTGCCATGTGAGGATGCACTAATTATGACAGAATCTGTCATGTGACAGTGCAGTAATTATGACAGATCTGTCATGTGACAGTGTAATTATGACAGATCAGGATTTTATACACCCGACTGACTTCCCCATACAGTTGTGAGTATGTCACAAACACAAAAAAGTTGCACTTCTTAGAATAGTCCAAATTAATTATATATTAAATATTATATATTTTTATATCACGGCTTGGATGAATACTTCATTCTAATTGGCTAAAATCTGTGCCCACAAGTAGGCCAATACCCACGGTGAATCCTTCTCACTTCTAAAACAAGTTCCATATTAATTTGCCCAAACAGACTCGCTGCATAAACAAGATTCAAGGTTCAGCATCTGAACTTCTTCTAATTTGTACAATCAGGATTCCAAATTCAAACGGACACCGCAGTTCATCTGCAGACTTGTCAAGTTATGGAAATTGATGTCGAGAGCATCAACCAGAAAGCCTGTGTAGGAGTTTGCTAAAGCATGAGGACTTCTTTGCTTAGATCAAAAGATTGCAATAACTTAGTGGAATTGTGTTCTAACTTATCCAGAAATATATCTGGCTAGTTGGCAGTCAGCTTCTGTAACTTCTGCCTTTTTCAACAAACTTACAATGACTCCCACATAAACTTAGGTTGTATAATAATGCTATTTATAACTTGAAACCATTCAATAGTTATACTAAGCATTTTTAGCTAGTAATGGCTAGCTACATTAGTTAGCTAACTAGCTGACCAGATGTTTTTCAAGAATTCATTCTTGAAAAATAATAGTATTTTAAGGGAGAGCCAACATGGTTTTCTCAAAGGGAGGTCATGCCTAACAAACCTCCTGGACTTTTTTGAAGAGGCTACAAAGTATGTTGACCTGAACCAGGCTTATGATATTATATATTTGGACTTTCAGAAAGCATTTGACAAGGTACCACATGAGAGGTTCATTGCTAAAATGAATTCAGTAGGAATTGCAGGAGTAGATTCAGAGTGGGTTCATAATTGGCTGCAAGGTCGAATACAAAGAGCAACAGTAGGTGGGGCCGTATCTGACCTCGGTGCTGTAGGCAGTGGTGTCCCGCAGTGATCGGTGCTGGGACCTCTGCTCTTCCTTATTTACATTAATGATCTTGATATGGACGTTAGTAGCAAAATAGTTACATTTGCAGATGATATTAAACTTGGGGGTTTGGCAAACAGTTTGGAATCGACTAAAGTAATCCAAGATGATTTAAACAAAATCCAAAAATGGGCAGATGCATGGCAGATGACATTCAATATTGCTAAATGTAAAGTTATGCATGTGGGAAATAAAAACATTAGACGGGAGTATTTTATGGGAGGAGAAAAGTTAGTAGGTGTTCAATTTGAAAAAGACTTAGGAATTGTAGTTGATCAAAGCCTATCTGCATCAAAGCAGTGTGCTACAGCAGTGAAAAAAGCCAACAGGATGCTGGCATACATAGCAAAAAGTATTGAGTATAAATCAAAGGAGGTTATATTAATGTTATATAATGCCTTTGTCAGACCTCACTTAGAATACTGTGTGCAGTTCTGGGCACCGCACTACAAGAAAGATGTAGAAGCTCTTGAAAAGGTTCAAAGAAGGGCAACTAAACTGATACCTGGTATGAAAGGTAAAAGTTATGATGATAGACTTAAGCCACTCAATCTATTTAAGCTTAGCAAACGGAGACTTAGGGGGGATTTGATGGAGGTTTTTAAATTCCTAAAAGGGATTAACTAATTGAAATACCTACGATTTTTTAAGATAAGTGGGGTCAGCAGAACAAGAGGCCACAGGTGGAAATTAATTAAAGGCAAATTCCACACAGATATTAGGAAGTTTTTCTTTACACAGAGAGTTGTCAATACCTGGAACAGCTTGCCAGGTCGGGTAGTAGAGGCAGAAACACGGGCTATTCAAGTCCAGGCTAGATGTAATACTAGATACTCTTTAGATTAGGACATGACGAGCCTAGATGGGCCGAACGGCCCGTTCTCGTCATTATGTATTCTTATGTTCTTATGTATACTACAAGCATAGTGAGTACTAGAAAAGTTTGCTAGCTAAAGTTAGCTAGCTAGTACTACTCCTAGCTTGTTCAACTACGGTACAATGAGTCCCACCAATTTGGATAGGTGGCTTGTGTTATGCATCGTTAGGTAACTTAACTAATCTAGCTGTTACCTCGCTATGATAATATACTGTACTTCGCTAGTTTACAGTAAGCTTGTTAATTTAGGTCATTCATGTTAACTAGCTAGCTAACATTAGCGCTCACTAGCTTAACATCTTTAACACTTTATCTAGTGTTAAAAGTATCCCTCGCGTTTTATTTTGATTGCTGGTTGGTATTTTTGGCTAAATGTTGCCGTCTACTGTGCAGGTAATGAACGCGTCATCTGTTCCTGAACCTGGGCCAATTAGGAATTCGATTTCTTGGTGGATTTGCCATGTCAAAATGTGATCATTTTTACTTGATAAAGGTTTGAATTTTAATACTTTTGCATTTTAATATTTTTTTGTGTGACAAGTAGCCGTGCTATAAGCGGAATAAACCACTCCAAGCCGTATGTTCTCAGTATATACAGTATATGCACTTCTGGGGCTTGGCTTTCAGTCTTGTGCCGCAGCACCACACTAGATGTGCGTATATATCCTGAGAGTGCATGGCTTGTGGTGGTTTATTCCTTACATATGCACATCTACTGTATTACACCTACAGTAACACATTATGCTCAGAAACAATGCAGCACATGACCATAAAAAATGTATCCATGCAAAACAGACATATTTCCACGGATCCAGCCACGTGAGGATTAGTGGCCCTGTTCAACGCCATGATGAGGCACCAGCAGGTTTCAGTGCTTCACGCAGTTTCAGTTCCTCATACAGTTTCAGTGGGTTCTCTGTAGTTTCAGGGCCTCACTGCAGTTTCAGTTGGTTCTCTGTAGTCTCACATTCTGTGGTTCTCTGTAGTACATTTTACATTTTTTAAGCATTTAGCAGATGCTCTTACCCAGAGCGACTTACACAGTTTACATTTCTTTACATATAAATACAGCTGGATTACTGAAGCAATTCAGGTTAAGTACCTTGCTCAAGGGTACAACAGCAGTGCCCCACCTGGGAATTGAACCTGCAACCTCTGAGTTATAAGACCAGCTCCCTAACCATTACACTACACTGCCAGCCCAACACTACACTGCCAGACCAGTGTCACTGGCAGTGTCTCAGTGCAGTATCAGTGGGCTCTGTGTAGATTCAATGTGTTCCCTGGCACGGCACTAAATGGCCACTCTGCATCATCCAGGCAGGTGAGTCAACCACCCCCCTTTAATTTCGACATCCTTGAAAGTCACTATATATAAATCCAACCCATCAGAGTGAACAAGTGAAATAGTTATATTGACAGCATAGGGCATTAAAGCACATTAGCAACAGGCAGAACCAGAACAACCAACATGTATTTAAACCACTCCTCTGTTCCTTTGTTTCCCATTTTATAACAGGTTGTATAACACTGAAGTAACTAATGAAGAAATTATCCACCATGGACTAATATAACCAGAGGCTTTAAATGTGGGCAGTATCGTGAGTGTCTGTCGGGAGCACCAAGACCGGTATCGGTGGATAGGCAAAGCCATTCCTCATTCAATGAGCCCACCCCCCCCACTCCCCCGCCTAGCCTGGCTGGGAATCTCATAGTTTCGGTGTCCCTCCTGGGCTACCTTTATTTTTGGAAGTTACCTGTATGTACACCAAGAACAGATTCTGTTTGGTAACCTTGGTAACCTGCCCAACATTTTGCTTATTAAATCAGCAGAGGAACCCCAAAAAAGCCTACACCTGACCTTAATCAGATATGATTCAATGTATTCATAATTATTGATTCATTAATAATTAATTCATCCATGGCCACATTACCAGATCCAGTGACTCTGGCCTAACTGACCTTTGATGAGGGACAGACACACAAACACAGAGGATGAGGGATTCTTTTCTTTTTCCAGTTAAGACTGACATCCTATTGGAAGGAAGGTTTGTAACTCAGCCCCGCCCTGAGAGGGAGCCGTGTGTGTTTATCACTGGGGAAACAGGCAACACTGAGCGATTAAACATGTAATTCACATTCAGTGAGTGCAGCTGGAATCTGGAGTTACAAACTAAGGTGGAATTTCAATTTACAAATAGAGGGCTTTATCTGACACATTACTGTCAAAACCCCCCTCCCGGGTCTCCATTTGCCATTCTCAGCCTGCCAAAAATATACTATTGACATCTGCAGCAACTGTCCTAATAAATATCCAATTTATGTTCCATCTGCTATTAGGCTAAGTCTCCAATTTTGAAAGATTATATTTTCAATTAGCCCATCTGTCTTGAGCGGAGACAATCAAGGGCCTTGAGCTTTGTTTTCTGGGGCTGGTGTAGCTCCTTCCAAATCTACAAGCTGCCATTCCTGTCAGGCAGAAGGGAAAAAGAAGAAAGAAGGGAGCCCTCCGCAGGCGAGACAGGGGAGTACACATTTCACCCCCTGCTGTCGCTCTCTTTCTGCTCTGGTGATTCAGTCCTTTCTACTGCTTTTAGCAGCTTCCTTCCTCTCCCCCTCTCTCTCTTTCTCTCTTCCTCCCTGCCTTTTAGCAGCTTTCTCTCTCTATTTCTCCTTTCCTCAAATAACACTCTCTCCTTCACCCCTCTCTCTTTCTCCCCCAAATCTCTCTAAGACACAGACTGACTCAGTTGGTCAGTGAATCAGTCAGTCAGTCGGTCAGTATTAGAGAGGGACAGTAGCACATGCCTCTTGTATGACTCATTAACCTGTCAAAATAGTGTACTTAATCATATATTTATACTGTATATATATATAATTAACTAAATCCACCTTGTGAATATTTGATGAAAAATTCTTCTGTTGTAAATAATCAATAGTATTACCATAATGCATCCCTAACTGCACTGCTTATGGATTTGTTGAATTACCCATATGATGGAATTTAATGAACATAAATGACTGGGGGTCTCTTCCTTGAATCCTAACATCTTTGCTGACTGTATTCTTCCTTGAATAATAAATACAGCATTAAATGACTCCCATTTGCTTGAGAATATGTGTAGGTGCATCTGCTCTTAATGGCACGAGGACAAACTGGAATGTGAACAGGCAATATTATACAGGATGTGGACGTTTCCATCAGGATAAAAGCCATTTACTGATCCCGAAACACGAACACTATGAATCACGACAGGATGTGATGCAAACGACTGTGTCAGCAGTCCCTTTTCAGTTCACATTATTAATACATACTGTAATAATAATAATAATTATAACTTTTTATTTTATTTAATATACGCCTTAATACTTTTATTTAATCTTTATTTCACATATAACCTTTAAAATGTATTATTCAAGAGACCCAGCAAGGCAGCCGCATTAAAGCCTTATGCACACAAAACATTACAGAGAAAGACTGTGAGTGTGAGTGCTCTCAGTGCCCCCCCTGCTAATTTCTTATTTTTTGGAACATTTTGAATCAAAAGGATAATTGACATCATCTTAAGTCCTAATATAGATAAAAGGTGATGCGATCTCCACCACTTTCACCTTGTAATGGGGAACTTAAGCAGTGGGGTTCATTCACGACAATTGTCCTATTCAATAGGAGAATTAGCTTGGAGGAACCCCACCGCTAAAGTGCCCCTTTACAATGATGGCAGAAGGGTGATTTTGTTTTGAAAGTTCAGGACCTGGAATATGAGTCAACCAATGAGTCAACCATGTATTCCATCCGGGTACTCAAATAAATTGCACAGCTGAAAGCCCATTGAGATGCATTGAAAGGAACATATGTGAGCTCTATGTGCACACAAGCCACAGTTGAAACAATGCTGTAAGGAAGAATGCTCCAGAATCCCTTGTAGTCAATGTGAGAGACTTATCAATACTTATCAACACAAACAGTACATGCTTCATTAAAGCAATTGCTACTAAAATAGCTTTTACCAGTTACTGAAGCTAGGGGGGCACTTACTTTTTCCTGCAGGGGCATTCGATGTCTGATGACTTTTTGTTGAGTAGATAATGGAAAAGTTGTGTCTTTTTGTGTTATTTGCTATATCACATCACCTTAAATCTATAATTAGGACTCATGTGATGGTCAAATATCCTTTTGATTAAAAATTTCAAAAAACAATCATTAGGGGCATTATATAATATTTTATTATTATTTTATTATCATTATTATACATGAGTAAATTAGCAGGAGCTTTAACCAGGAAAAGTGTTTGGTTGGACGCACTGAGCATGCTCCATGTGGGTGTGACACTAAGTACTCCAGCTCTTCTGGCACACATAATGACTCACTGCAAAGATAACTGCATCCGCTCACACTGTACGACAGGACCATTAATAACCTCAATGAATAATCTGTTGTTTTGCCTGTCTCCTTTGGCTTGCCTGTATGAATATGGATGAGAGATATAGCAAGGATTTCTCCTCTTTTTTTTTTGGGGGGCTCAATTAAAGACCTGATGGTCTTATTAAATAAAATGTTGGTTACAAACAGCTGCATAAAAAGCCAGCAGTCTCACCTGCCTATAGTCTGCCTGGAGGCTGAAGCTACTGTACATTGGGCCTGAGGCTGGGAGAACCTGTGAAAACCAGGTCTCTGCTGAATGTGATGTTTATGAGCCAGTAGGGGGCGCTCTTCCCCCTGGACCAAGCAAATTCCAACGCCTCAGTGGTGGGGACACTGTGCTGTAGGAGGTCCCGTTCTTTGGTTGAGATGTTAAACCGGGGTCTGGTTAAACGGGTGTAGAAATGCATTACGGAACACAATCTAAGCTTGCCCCAAGTAAAATCGAGCAGATTTACAAGCTCCAATGGTTACAATGGTACGATGGCTAAAAGCATTGTTCCAAAAGAAAAGAGATGACTTGCAAGGCAACATCCAGCTAAATCTGCGGCGAGGCTCTGAAATGTCATTTGCTCAGATGGATCAAGGTTAAATATGATTACCTATTCAATGCTAATCAGGCGTGACCGTTTTAATAAGGTTAACAATGTTTTAATGATGAAAAATGTTTTAATGACACAAAAACAGTAAACAAGATTATATTTGCAGGACGTTCTGGGCAAACCAAGGACCATGGCACCTCAGCGAATCCATCGCCATGGTGATTCATTGATCGATGGAAGCAGTCAAGTTGCCATCAATCAATACAAGAGGAGGTCTGTAGCGAATAGAGACTCATTCATCTGGATGTCACACCTCGACACCCGTGACACAATGTGCGGTGGAGGCAACTAAGGTGAAGAAAAAAAGATGGGTTTTCCGATTTGCTATCAGGAGGGGGAAAGGAATCAGGAAGTCAACAAACATGGATCCCAATTTCTAATTGGCTATCAAACAGATGATCATGAACGGATGATTAAGTACACTTGTAGCCGGTCAAAAGCTCCTTTCAGAACCGTACATTAAACTGTGGACAAAGCTACAAAGCTACAGCCACTCTCTCCGTTGTCCATCAGCGTATGGGCCCCATAGAGAATGCATAAGCCCAATCTGTTTTGAAGGATGTAAAATCTCTGTGTGACCACACCCTAACACTGTATCAGCACTGTGGATCGCACAGCGTTCACACCACACAATACACTGTCCGCACGGAGGATCACGCGACACGACAAAGATGCTTTACTGCACGCTCACAATACATGTGCATATCCACAGTATCTACCATGTGCTGTATAAAATGTATAACACGATAAGTTCTCCATCGCCATTCATAGGAATGATCCTGTTATAGGTGTAAAATAGGGGGTATATATTTTTAGTATATTTAAGCCCCAAAATGTAAACAGAACAACATAATGCAACTGACCGGGCCGATTCTTTTTTTGGAGAGGAAGGTTCTGCTTTAATCCAGACCACAAATGGCTCTCCTCTCTCCCTCCCTCTCTCTCATCCCTTCCCCCTCCACGCTAAGGGCGGAGGGGAGCACCAGCTTCTGCCGTTTGTGGAAATGTGGCTGTCGGCATGAATCCAGCTGGAACCAGTTTGACCCGTGGCCACAGCAGTGTTCAACACGGGGCCAGCGGAGATCCCTAACGCTTCACTCATCAGATAAAAATAGAGGAGGAATGGTTTCTGAGCAGTAACCCAAATGCTCTTTCTCCAGGTACTGCACTGGCTTAACAGGGCATATACTACATCCTTATACTAAATCACCTCTTGGCTCTGCAGGGTACAGAGAAACGCGCACCATGGTTCTTACGTTCGGGCATAACAGGTGAAACCTGGAGCTTTCTACTTTAGTAGAATAATCTGATAAATCCTTGTTAAAGGAGGAGTACACACACATGCAGAAACGCACACACATACACACAGTGTTCAGCGCTTTGTGGAAATCAAGGCAGTGTCACGAATGTGACAGCTCTCTGAACATTGCAGTAGCCCATGGGGGAGGAAGGTCTAGTGCCCTGCATTCCACCTGCAGCTCAGCTCCTAAAACAGGTCATATCAGTATGAAAACAAACATGGCAAATCAGCCAATGAGCAATTAGCAAATCCATGCAAGAAAATGCCAGTGTAGTTGCATAAATGTAAATACATAAACAACTAGCCCACATCTTTACAATGGAGCATAAACTTTTCGCATGTTTAAAATTGCAGCTGAGCTGACAAGTGTTATTCCGAAACAAATGCATCTTTTTGGAGTACAATATGAATTAATATAAGAAGGTAAATCACATATAATAATGTTTCATATTTCTCTGCACTAAAATGCCAAAGTAAAAAGTAAAAAAGGCTAAATTGAAATGTTGTTGTAGGAAGGAAGGAGAGATGGGAAGGCGTGATGAATATTTCATATTACACGAGACAGCCAAAACTCTCTTCAGTCCTCATGGACAACTTCTGTATAACCGATTTCCTCCAAAACTGTGAACATCAGTCTTCAAATGAATATAATTACCTATATACTGAGAACAGGCTGAGCAAACACTGTTTGAGGGCTGTGGGCTACAGTGCAAAATCCCCTTGTTAGGTTGCTTCCGCCATCTACCGGTCAAATGGAAGAACTGTCATAACTTTGTGGGAGCCTCTCGCTCAGTGTCCTTCATTCACTCAGAGGCCTATTCAAGGTTGACCAGCGTAAGTCAAAGTCACAATTGTGAACAGCTTATTTTGGGAAATAGAGTCCCCAGAAGGACAACAACATCAACATAGAATGTCTAATTAGGGCGTGGGGCCACCACAAGCCACCAGAACAGCTTTAATGCTAGATTCCACAAATGTCTACAATTATATTGGAGGGATGCAACACTATTCTTCCACGGAAATTCCATCATTTGGTGATTTGTTGATGGTGGTGGTCTTATTTGCTGCTCCAGAGTCCCCCAGAAGTGTTCAATTGGGTTGAGATCTGGTGACTGAGACAGCCATGGCATATGGTTTACATCGGTTTCATGCTCATCAAACCCTTCAATGACCACTACTGCCCTGTGGATGGGGTATTGTCCTCCTGGAAGATACCACTTTAATCAGGTTAAAAATGCTTCACCATAGAATGAAGGTGATCACTCAGAATGGCTTTGTATTTATTGGTGTTTCCCTCTAAGGGGTTCAGTGGAATTAACCCTTGCCAGACAAATGCACCCTACACCACAACAGAGCCACCATACCTCATTTACTCAAGTGTTTCCTTTATTTTGGCAGTTATATATTCTATAGATATCTCATCTCATCTCATCTTCAGCCGCTTATTCCTAGTTAGGGTTGTGGGGGGCTGGAGCCTATCCCAGCATGCATTGGGGCGAGAGGCAGGAATACACCCTGGACAGGTCGCCAATCCATCGCAGGGCACTACATACACCATTCACACACTCATACCTACAGGCAATTTAGACTCTCCAATTAGCCTAACATGCATGTCTTTGGACTGTGGGAAGAAACCGGAGTACCCGGAGGAAACCCACGCGGACACGGGGAGAACATGCAAACTCCACACAGAAAGGCCCCCGGCCTGGATTCGAACCCGAGACCTTCTTGCTGTGAGGCGACAGTGCTATCCACTGCACCACCGTGCCGCCATTCTATAGATATATTTATACTATTTTATTTTTCTTATACCCCCAAGAGCGTTCACCACGCTTTTCAGTCGTAAAAAGTGGCCTTGTGCCATTAAATATCTCCATCTATATGTACAAGCCATGCTATGTATTCAAGGCAAAGGGATGCTCATTTTGAAAGCAGGTTTGAAATTGTGAAATTAACATAACAACGCTACTTTATTGATGTCATTACAGCATTACAGCCTTGAGATATCGATCATATCAGCCTTATGCTCATAAGAATTCATCTTGTGCTCGTGAGGGCTATAAATCGAGGAAATAGCAAAAATGTGGCCTGAAACTATGAGCTTCCAGGATGGATGTGAGGCAGGTGAGCATCTTTACAAAAAATATGTTTGCCTGTGCACATTACAATCCCCACTTTGTTTTTTCTTTCTTATTTCAGATTTTTGTACATTTTTCTCCCAATTTGGTAGCAAATTGTACCCTATTTCTAATTAAACTAACCCTTCCCTCGTACTACGAGCTCACTCTGGGACTGCTGCAACTCTGGGACCGGCAGTGGCAAAGGTGCCAAACCACTTTCTCCGAGACAGAACTCACCAAGCTGTCGACCATAACTCAGATACACACAGAGCCACTTAGCATGCGGTGAGCTCCTGCTGGATTCCCTCCCCCCTTCCCCCTCCCCCTGGGGCGGACAGCCAATCGGCACCCCCGAATGGGGCTCCCGGCCAGAGCAGCTGGGGATCACTCTGGGCGAGTGCCTTTTACCCTTACGCCACCTGGGGACCTCTACAATCCCCACTGTTGAATAAAATATATCATATGCTCTTAGAAAAAAAACTGTTATGACTAATGGAATTGAGGAATGGCACACTTTATTCAGTATCATAGGAATAAAACAATTAACTAATGTAGCTGTTTTTCTCTTTTGTATTCAATATTGTAATAATGGATAACAAGGGAGCAAGTCTTGATAAACCAATAGCAGTTGTTCACAGAGCACAATCATTATTTCAATTATTCATTAATAATATACTTTCCCATTAAAAAATTGTATAGGAGAAATTATTCCAGACATATTCCAGCAATTATATAAATATTTCATGATATGTGGCAGCATTTCCGATAAACTATCATGCATGCCAAATTAACATTTTAGCATCATTCAAAATGAACACATTACATGTCCATGAGTTTGTGTAAGAATAAAATGAACACTGAACACAGAAACAAAGTTATTGATGCAGTGGTTATTCATATTTGCATTGCTATTTTCATGACTCATTAATAACATTTAGGTGAAGACACATTACTAGAAATAGTCACATAAGCTATTTGCATTAGCAGCTCTTACAAAACTTAATGTAGTCCCTCACCCCTAATTTATATGTCATCATTACCCTAAGTATACTTTGATTCTCCAGTCACAGTGAATCTCCCGACAAGCATTGATTGTCTATGAGAGCGGGCGTCAGTGTTCTACACAGAAAAGTTGAAAACAGTCAAAGCCATGATTTCCTCTTCCTGTCCCACCTCCTCTGTAACCTGACCAATCAGGTCATGACAGCCATCCTGTCAGGATTCCCCCAGAGAGCGCAGCTGAATGTGTTCCATCAGAGTTGATCCAACACTGAACTTTGTGTTCCACACTTTTACAATGGCCATTACCGGAGAAACATTCTCACTTAAAAAGAACCTTCCCCCTCCAGCCCCTCGACAGTTAAGAATAGACCAGGGGCCGTATGTACAAAGATTCTAAGAGTACGCATGCTGATCTAGGATCAGGTTTCCCCTGTCCATATCCTAACCATATCCATTATGAGCTAAAAGGCTAAACTGATCCTAGATCAGCACTCCTACTCTTAGAATCTTTGTATATACAGCCCCTGGTCTTTCTGACATTTGGAATGCATGAGTACAACACACATCTGTGTGTACTGGGCATAGCTCTTTTTTCTCTTTTTGACGTTAAGGAGGGGAGGTGCGTCGCATTTAGCCTGGCTCATGCTAAAAACGGACTACCCGGCATGGGCGGTGGGTGTGTTTGCGTGCCGTCTCGACAAAAGTTAAGTGATTCATGGTTCTTGCGGTCACCATGGCTAGCGCAGATGGAAGGTGTTGCACACACTCCAACATAATAGCTGGCGGTAAAGAGCAAATTATATATATTGAACACCTACCCTTTGATCTTTTTTCAGCCTTTACAAAGTCTTGGACGTTTTTCCTTTTCTAAAAAAAACCTTCAGGAATTTTCAGCTATGTGAATATCTTTGTAATCATGGCACGAGCAGTCATACAAATGAGCTTGGCTAAACTGTCTTTGAAAGACTCTGTGTTGTTATTTCCTGAAAGCTATTGTGTATTTCCGGTTCTTTCCTAGTTCTCTCCTCTGCGATGGTGGCCACATTGTTTCAAAATTTTGGAGGTGCACGCATTGCCATTGATGCCGCCTGGGCCACGTAGTCTGTTTCTAGCATGAATCAGCCTTCACGGGCAGCAGTAAGGCAGTGTGCCTGTGTGTGAGAGAGCAACAGAGAGAGAGAGGGAGATGCAGAGAGAGAGTGAGTGACGGAGAGAGAAATAGATATACAGTATATGTATAGAGAGAGAATGAGAACGTTTGAGAGCGAGAGATAGAGACAGAAAGTGAGAGAGAGGGCAAGAGAAAGAGGGACAGAAGGGACAAAGAGAGAGGGAGAGAGACAGAGGGAGGAAGGGAGAGGAGGGAGAGAGAGAGAGTCCCGCTCTTTTACACCTGCTGCTGCGAGTGATGCATGCTGAAAGCGCTCCTGACGTGGGGACAGATGAGGACCGAATTGAAATGGAGTTGTGGGAAGCCGGGGTGTTCAGTGACAATAATTAAGAATGATGCAGCTCTTCTCCACCCCCCAGGCGGAAAAGCGAGGGGGGGTTAACAAATAGCCCAGGCTGTCAGGTAACGCGGCCGTTAGCCACGAGAAGAAGGATGTTTGGTGGAACGTGCAGAGAGCGAGCAGGGGGGCTCTCACCGATGCGCAGGGGCAGCGTGGTGAACAGGGGTCTCCTGAGCCCTGGGGACAGAGCCTGAGCTGAAGGGCCTCTTTTAAAAAGCTCCGGCAGTGCGCCTGAGAGGAGACCCAGGGGACGCGTTTCGTCGCATATGTCCGGGCATTGACACAGTTCTGCTGTTACGCCCTTACTCCCGTCCCCTTATTTCACATTCATTTCCTCTAAAACAAAAATGACACAGCTTGAAACTAACATGTACCTGAAAATGAGTAAAGTAAGTAAGTAAGTAAAACTTTATTTCTATAGCGCCCTTCTCAGCACGGGTGCACAGGGTGCTTTACATCAATAAAAATAGAATGCATCAATACAAAATTCAATCAAACATCATCTAAGAAATAAGATAAAAACATAAACAGGAACATAGGGTGGCTATGGATGACTAAAAAGCCTGCCTAAACAGGTGAGTCTTAAGTCATAAGGCTCCCAAACTCACCCTAAAGTGCTCACCTGGATGCAAAACATGAAATGAATGATCAACACATTTATTTATAATGTCAAATAAATAAAAATGACAAGGGATAGCTGTCATTTGTTAGTCTATTTGGGAATCATTGGGATTTCTTCCACCATTTATTTATAATGTCAAATAAATAAAAATGACAGCTGTGAGTCTATTTGGGTCAGTCTCCACCAGCTTTGTGCATTTGGACATTTTCGCCCATTTTCACATTCCATCAGGTTGGATGGGGATGGGGAACAGCAATTTTAAAGTCTTTCCACAGATTCTCAATGGGATTGAGGTCTGGGCTTTGACTGAGCCTCTCCACAACATATAATTTTTGTTTTTAAACTGCCCCAATGTGGCTTTTGCTGCATGCTTTGGGTCATTGTCCTGCTGGAATATACATTTTCTTCCAAGTCAAAGGACTCTTGCAGACTGCAGCAGGTTTTCCTCCAAGATTTGTCTATATCTTGCGCCATCCATTTTGCCCCAAGTTTTCCAGTCCCTGAAGCAAAGAAGCATGCCCATAGCATTAAGCTCTCATCACCATGTTTCACAGTAGGGATAGTGCTCTTGGGATGATGTGCAGTGTTAGGTTTGCACCAAACATAGCACCTAACATTAAGGCCAAAAAGTTCCATCTTGGTCTCATCAGAGCATAGAATCTTCCTCCAATTGGTTTGAGTCTCCCACATGCCTTCTGACAAACTGTAGGTGAGATTTCATGTGTTTTTGGGCTATTTTTCCCATCTCTGCCATGGAAAACTGTAACTCCGTCAGAGTTGCCTTAGGTCTCTTGGTGACCTCCCTAACAAGTGCCTTTCTCACACGGATGCTCAGTTTTGGAGGACAGCCTATTCTAGGCAATTTCACAGTGGTGCCATATTCTCTCAATTTCTTTATGCTGGACTTTCAAAGTTAATTCTTTCAAAGCTGTTCAAAGCCTTTGAAATCTTATATCTTTCCCCTGATTGGAGCTTGTCACACACCGCATGACACACCCCGGAGAAAAGAGCAGCAGGACGCAGGGAATGGAGTTATCGGTCTGCAGACCAATTTTATTAATTCTCTCTCCCAGACACGGGGAAGAGAGAGAGAGCGAGAGAGCAGGGAAAATAAAATAAATAACAAAAAGATCAGCTGGGTTCAACAACAAATTAAAATAACCCAAAATCAAACGCCTTTTGGTTCCAGTCACAAACAACAAATTAAAATAACAAACCAAAATCAAACCAAAAAACCAAATACACACACACACACACACACGTTTGCCACTTTTCAGTTCTGCCAGTAGGTGTGGCTGCTAATCGCCATTCACAGTGCTTTTGAAAAACCTTTTCTCAGATTTGCTTTGAATGTTCTTTGGTCTTCGTGATTAAGCTCTTGTTTGTAAATGCACTTATCAACTGTGGGACCTCTCACAGACAGGTGTAATTAATTTGAAATAATTTGAAACACCTTAGTCATACACAGGTGGATTCCAATCAAATAATTATGTGACCTCTGAAGACAATTGGTTGCATCAGAGTTTATTTAGGTGTGTCTTAGCAAAAGGGATGAATACTTATTGTTAGATTTTGGTGTTTTCATTAGTAATATTTTATTTACAGTCTCAAGACTAAAATCTGTATGCCCCCACTCCTTATCCTGTTTCCATCTGGGTGTTAAGTACCCTTGCTCAGATGCAAGATCTCCCCTGAGACTTAGGTGCTGAGAGCCAGTGGACAGCAACCCTGGGTGAATAGAAATTATAATATCTGAAGAAGTCATTGATCTAGCCAGGAAAAGGAACCAGGGAAGTAGTGAATTATCACATGCATGACACCTTTCCTCCTGGCTAGCCCCCATTGTTTAGAAATTATACTTAAACTGTGCCTTTTTTTTTGGTTGTGTTAGACTGGAGAGCTGAATACCACCAGGGCTAAACTGTAACTAACGAATAAAGAAGCTACTGTCTTTCACCAACGGAACTGATTAAGACTCTTCTATTCCCTGAAACGAAATTGCAAGTACCAACAGCGAACAGAGTTTTAATTGAGGAGAGAAACTAAGCAATTCTTCATTATGCAATCAATTATTGTCTGTTTTGTATTTGTCATTAATGAACAAAAATAGTTTTTTATTTGATTTGATATTGCAGAGTTTTTTGTGCTGATCAGTGGCAAGAAATGCCAATTAAATCCATTTTGATTCCACAAAGTGAAAAAATAAAATGTGAAAAATGCCAATGGGGGTGAATACTTTTTACACCCACTGTATTTCAAAACTGTTCATTTAATGGAAAAAAATACCTCCACCCCCACCATCCGCCCCCCAAGTGACACTGCTAATGGCTTGCTGTCGACAGCAGTTAGACACTGAAACTGACTTCATTAAAGGAAGCGTGGACTGTGAGCAGGGCCACGTGGGATAGAGAGGCCCCTCATGTGCCACTCGCTCCGCTTCAGTCATCTTTCAGTCTGTTCCCACCCAGCGCTCCACTGCTGAAATATTAAAGCCCTGTTTTGAGATGAGGCACAATATGGCTCCGCCTCAGAGAGAGAGAGAGAGAGACAGAGACAGAGAGAGAGAGAGAGACAGAGACAGAGACAGAGAGATAGAGAGAGAGAGAGAGAGAGAGAGAGAGAGAGAGAGAGAGAGAGAGAGAGAGAGAGAGAGAGAGAGAGAGAGAGAGAGAGAGACAGAGACAGAGACAGAGACAGAGAGAGAGAGAGAGAGAGAGAGAGACAGAGAGAGAGAGAGAGAGAGAGAGAGAGAGAGACGCCCAGAGGCGGGATTCTCTCCTGAGGGACCAAGCGAAGTGAACCTACACACCTCTGAAGTGTGCTCACACACGCTCATACACATACACGCACACCTCTGGAGCACGCGTACACAGCTCAGACGCACGCTCACACACACCCATTCATAGATACACACACGCACACACTCTCACACACATGCACACACACACACTCACACACATGCACACTCAGACACACACATACACACACGCTCACCTCACACGCTCATACATACACACACACACAGACACACGTGCACTCACGCACACACAGACAAAAATCCTCACACAGACACACACGCCCACCTCACACACATCCTCATGCATACATACATACACAGTAGTTTTGGTCTGTACAGCAAACTCCTATCAAAATGAAATCAGAAACATTGTCAGTCATATTTTGTTAAATAAAATGGATCGTTCCGGCCCTGGATGCTGATTGGTCGACCAGACTTCCTGGCAGTGTTGATGTGCATGATATAGCACAGCTAAATCAAATATGCATAAATCATTTTAATATCCTTGCTAACATAAACATCCTAGATATGAAGCATTGTAAACTGTCAATAGTAATGAAAATGGAGACTTTTAAAATCTCTAGTTGGATTTGCTTTATAAAAGTGTTATATCATGAGTAATGGCACGGAACCTAACAAGTTCCATATCGCTTAAATATGTGTCACAATAGCATCACAATTGAAGGTTTAAAGGTGATGAAATGGTGATGCCATCTATCCGAGAACAATGGAAATCCTAAATTCTCCATTGCACCTCATAAAGCTTTATTCATATCTGTGAAATGCATGTCCATAAAAACAATAAAACAGCAGACAACAAGCGTGCAGTGATGCTTGAAAGTTTATGAACCCCTTGTGCAATCATAGAAATAGAGTTTTTAACCACAAAATCCTTATTTAAAGAGCCATTCTTTTCTTAACTGAAATAAAGGGTCTACATTTACCAATTGCATACATTGTTAGGGAATATTTTGCATATAGTAGAGTAAAAATATGGAAAAAAGCATTAGTGAAGGTGAAAAAATAAGTGAACCTCCTGTTTCCTTAGTTAAATTAAGTAGGTAAGTACAATCAGGTGGGTATATAATTGGGTACCAAGTTAACCAATCAAAGGTCAGATCTTTAGGAGAGTGTTTGGGTGGCACTCTCATAAATACAGGTAGGTCAGTTCGGTGTTACCCATACAGGTGAATGCAAAACACACCATGCCACGATCTAAGGGGACCTCGGAGGACCTCAGGAAGAGAGTAGTGAGTGTGCATCAGTCTGGAGAAGGATATAAAATCATATCAAAAAGACCTTGGGCTCCATCAGTCCACTGTGAGACAAGTAATATACAAATGGAGAGCGTTTAACACAACAGCGACTCTGCCTAGAAGTGGGCGTCCTTCTAAAATATCACCAAAAGCCACAAGAAAAATATGAAAGCAAGCAAAAAGCAACCCAAGAATAACATCCAGGGATCTACAAGTCTCCCTAGTTACACCTGATGTCATTGTGCATCCATCAACAATAAGAAGTGTGAGGGTCCGCCCAGGATCTTCTTGGGTTCAACGTTAGATGTCGCTATTTGTTACCTTTTCAGTTGCTTTGCCCTGTTTTAGTCTTGTGTATTTTGT
This sequence comes from Aldrovandia affinis, assembly GCA_029706075.1. Lineage (NCBI taxonomy): Eukaryota > Metazoa > Chordata > Actinopteri > Notacanthiformes > Halosauridae > Aldrovandia > Aldrovandia affinis. The sequence continues at coordinate 4,768,832 of JAINUG010000032.1, forward strand.
TAATTGTTTCATTGAGTTAATTGTTCCGTGATTTGTTAATTGTTTATTGATTCATTGTTTTAGTGTTTCCATCTGTGCCTCGTTGTCCCTGATTGTTTTTTGTCATTAGTTTCAGTAATGTCACCTGTGTCTGGTTTAGTTCCCCCCTACTTAAGTTGTGTGTTTCCTTTGTTTCAGTGCTCAGTCTTGAGATCGTTCTCACCTAGTTTTCCTGTGTTGGTACACTCATGTATTTCCCTAGTCCCCTCGTTTTGTTTGTTTTCTTTGTTCTACATTTTCTAGTTTGTTTTTGAGTTTGTTCCTGTGTAGTTAGTTTAATTAGTTCATTTTTTTAGCCTCGTCTCCCAGTTATTTTCTCTGTGTTCCTTTTGTACTTCAGTGTTTTGTTGTTTTATTGTTCTCATCATTAAGTAAAGATTTATTTTTGTTTACCAACCATCTCTGCCTCCATCTCACTCTCTGCACTTGGGTTCACTCAGTCCACCTCCAAACAAAGACGAACCCTGAATAGAACTGCCATGTCAGGGTAGCCAGGAAGAAGCCTCTGCTGTCTAAAAAGAAACAGGCTGCCCATGTTAAGTTTGCCAGAGACCACCTGGACAAACCTGAAGGTTTCTGGAAGTCTGTTTTATGGACGGGTCCAAAATGGATCTTTTTGGTCACAATCAAAAATGCTGCATCTGGCCCAACACTGCCCAACCAAAAACATCCTTATCCCTACAGTCAAGCATGGTGGCAGGAGTGTCATGATCTGGTGCTGGACAACTCAACATCATTAAGGCAACCATGAATTCTGAGGGATATCAGATCATTCTTGAACAGAACATCAGGCCATCAGTCCGAGAGCTAAAACTTGGCCGAAAGTGGATGTTCCAACAAAACAATGATCCAAAGCATTCAAGCAAATCTACCAAATAATTGCTCAGGAGAAGTTTTGTGTTTTGGATTGGCCAGGTCAAAGTCCTGACCTAAATCCAATCGAGATGCTGTGGCAGGACCTGAAGTGGGCTGTTCATGCCAGACAGACCTCAAACCTCACTGAGTTGGCTGAGTTCTGTAAGGAGTGGGCAAGAATCCCTAAAAGAAGATGCTAGAGTCTGATCAGTGACTGTAGGAGATGTTTGCTTCAAGTCATCGCTGTTAAAGGAGGTGCCACAAGTTATTGATTGAAGGGGTTCACACATTTTTGCACACAAGGATATCTGAGTTTTTGTTAAATTAACCAGATTTCTTAAATTAGCAATGAAAATATACCATATTTCTTTGTGTGTGTCCTTTATTTGAGATATCTTCATTAGGATATGAGGTTTAGATTTTATAAGGTTATTTTTCTATACTATATGAAAATAATGACCAAAATCAGGGCATCACTGTATGTCTCAGAATCTCAGTGAGAGGATGATGGAAAATGTATCTTGGGTAGCCAAGACCCAAAGCTGGGTGGCAACAAACAAGGAGGACAGTGTGATGGAACTCGCGCCAGAGCTTATCTCAACCTCTGCCACTGCCCAACACGGTGTTGATTAGGTGATAGCGTGGCTAAAGTTAATCTCGGGGCAAAATAAATTCAGTTGCTTAGCAACAACACTAATTCCAACCAAGGTTTTTCGAGTTTCCGGCGATGTGAATGTGGCCTAACACCGGCAGTTCCGCCTCATCACCACGCGGCCTGCTCTGGAGGTATTCTTGGACAGAGCACAGAGAAGGCTATCAGCAGCATGAGCCCAGACGTGCACACAATCTCAGGTCATTGTTTCAATGGTTTCACTGACAGATCATCAATTTCACCCAAACAATGTGTAGCATGCTGTCAGGGAAATTATGTACATTCACTAAGAGTGGACCAAGACCACCTAAAACAGAAAGTGCATTAGGCTTTGTCTCGGGGCATCGGATGGCATTGGGCTGTCCATGATTCAGACTGAAAATGTGCTTTATGAGGCCATTATAGGCTGATGGGGCCATATTGAGAGCACACAGGCTGAATGTGTACGAGAAACATTATCCGGAAAGCTCTTGCAAAAGGTCAACTGTGACCTGAACAGAGATCCATTTTGAAAGAGCGATTATCTAAAGAGGAACGACACTGGGGGAGGGGGGTTATTACAGGACTGTGATATCTGCTCTTCTCAACCCTCTTGACTGCGAGTCATTTTATGCACAGGGAGTCATAACTAATTCACTGCCAATGGCAGGAGAGTAATAAATGGATTATAAATATAAATTATTTCATATTAAAAAATAAAGATTCCTTACAAAAGAGGCTGGTATTCACACGTTTCAGAGAATGACGGAGGCATTTAAAATTCACAGTTAAAACGTGGAGACCGGGGAGGGTGGGGGCAGATTCCTAACCTCCTCTCAATGCAAGTCTCTTTGCTTAACAAAACAAATGCAGAACCCTGGAACGTTTCACCACATCGGCCCTTGATTCAGACGAAATCGTTTTTAATGACAAAGCAATAGTGTTACCACTGTGACCATTGTTGTAATTTGAGAGTGCCAGGTCTGAAACTGACCCAGGAGGAAACTAAAGTCAGTAGCAAGAGCTCAGGGTTTTGAGGGTACGCTAATCAGGGACGGAAATAGAAGCGGCGCGTTTTCCCCAAACAAATACAAGCTGTAAAGACGGTCGGCCGCTTATAAGGCAATCTTCCATCGGTTATGACAGGAGGCGCGAAACACGTATGGTATCGCATGTGTCATGTATGGCACGCATCCCACCTTAAGCACCCCCTCCCCCTCTCCCCGCAGCGCCCGTTCACTTGGCACGCAGAATGGGGCCGGGATGGAGATGTCATTACAAATGTAATGAAGTTTTCGCCCATCAAGCGGAAACGCGTCAGCACGCGTTATTGTAAAGTGTAACGTTCAGGCAGTGTGGTATAATGGTTAGAACTGGGGTAACGTTAAGGTTGGAGGTTCAGTGTCACTGCCGTTTACAAATACTTAAATGAAGTTTTCAGTAAAATACCAGCTGTATAAATTGATTGTATGGAAATGTAAACGTCAGTCGCTCTGGATAAGAGCGTCTGCTAAATGCCTATAATGTAATGTAATGTGTAACGCAAACGCTTTCACTTTCGAGTGCGAATGTTCACGGCGTAGCAACTCGTATATCTAGAAATGTTGCATCGAATCTAATACCTTCCACGGCAACGTGAAATCAGATACGTTTCAACAAGTACTGTATATTCAGCGTTTCCATCTCCCAATCCTCAACATTCTTTATCTTTTTTTTATTCTATACAATTTAAACATCTTCTGTCTGGTCTGAGACAGCCACTCTATCTACCAAAGCCAAATCTAGTCCCTTCCATCACCTCTCCTTGTCCCCAACCCTCAGTTTTGAATGCCCTTGTTTGAATCTGCAAACGGGTAGTTGTCCAAACACTTACGAAGAGGTTTTCAGCGAGGGTCTAGAGCTGGGGTGCCCAAGTTCTGTCCTTGAGATCTACTGGGTGTGCAGGTTTTTGCCCCACCCCTTCACTAACACACCTGATAGCACAAGGTGAATTAAGGTGAGTGCTCATCAAGACAATGAATATTTGAATCAGGTGTTAGTGCTGGGCTGGAACAAAAGCCTGCACATCCCAAACTCTAAAAACATGATTAACTTTATTTTTTCAGCTTGATACTTCATGACTTTTCCCTATTTAATTGGGAAAACTTGGTAAACATAAAATTTACATGATAAAATGAACACATTTTCAATGTGCTGTACACACACTGTACACAACAAAAAAATAAATAACAAGTGTTATTCGGGGTCATTTTGACCCCAAGCTCTGTAGCTATATAAAACCTGAGAAAATATAAACCTTTCACACATATTGTTTTATCTCTTTGTTTTTAACTTGTTTTTGTTGTTTCGGCTGATATTGAGAGCACTTTCCGGTGCAATTTTATGATCTTCAAAAAACTTTTCCATGCTTTAGGGCCCTAACATAAGACATTTCAAACAGCTTCCGTGGGAATTATACCTGTTGTAGTGTGAGAACTCTGATAGATTTTCTGCTAATGAGGTTCTTTCACGGCTCTTTGACAGTGAAAATGATTTACAGGAGAATGTGTCTGAGACTGAGGATAATGTTGAGGATGACCCTGATTTTGAGGCATCAGGATGACCCTGATTTTGTGCCCCTTGGGTTGACCCTTCTCTGATCTCTCAACCACCAAGATAGTCTGTTGTCTCTCAGCCACCAAAAGTGGACACACACACTTCCAAAAATGAAAGTTTGCTATGGTCCCTCTCCCCACTTGAAAGACAGGGTAGAGTTAGTGTTGCTAATGTCATAGAAATGGTTCCAGGCCCCACCAAATATGCTGTCAGCCATGTTCAATACAGGTAGGCAGTATAGTGTAATGGTTATGGAACTGGGCTTGTAACTCAGAGGTTGCAGGTTCAATTCCCAGGTGGGGCACTGCTATTGTACCCTTGAGCAAGGTACCTAACCTGAATTGCTTCAGTAAAATATCCAGCTGTATAAATGGATTGTATGTAAAGAAAATGTAAACTGTGTAAGTCGCTCTGGATAAGAGCATCTGCTAAATGTAAATGCAATCTGCAAATGAACTCTTCATATCACCATTTTTATGATGACAAACTTAGAGGGGGGCAGGTGTATGGTGGCAATTGAAAAGAGTTGGATGTGACCCACTTGCAGGCCTACCTTGGGTTGCTTATTTTTGCACACACACACTCTCTTTACATTATGCCCACAGTATTTTGCATACAAAAGCTAGACTGTATTCAACAAGTGTTTCTTTCCAAATGTTATAAAAAACAAAAATTAGTGCTTAGAAATTAGAAATAGAAAGCCCTTCAAACACCAAAAACATATATTTTTTCCATTTTAGGTCAGTCAATGAGATTTTATGGTGATTTGCGTATTTTTCTATAGTCACGTAACATGAATACTTGAAGTACAGGGGAGGGTGGGGGAGTCATGTTTTATTTACAGGACTATTAAGGTGGCCAACAGAGAAACACAAAGCAGCTGAGACATAAACTTGTGTAACACTTTCAAGTACAATCATTTTGTGTAAGTTTAAATTGCTGGGGTCAATTTGACCCCAAACATGAAAGACATTAGTTAATTTCAACATAATAGGAGGGCTAGAGGCACAGCCCCTGAACCCACACTTCCAGCTTCTGACCTGAAAATGCTCTGGTGGTATTCCACAACAAACATTTAAGATACACAGTGTACAAACAGATACAGTACATGGTGTTATCCTACCACAATAATCTTACTGTAATGGAACTCCCACCCAAGCAAAGAACTATTTTAAGTACAACAGAATTCAATACATTTATTTTGGAATGTGGAATGACTGGTTGGGAAAAAGGTTTTCCTTGAGGGCGAATGATAAAGATCCAACTCTGCTGATCAAAGATTACACTCTATGAACAGGAGTCTAGCTGAAAATTACTGGAATAATAAATGTGCATTTAAAAATAAAATCTATAGTTTTTGTGTGTGTTTTGATTGCCTTTTCTTGAGACGTGAACATAACTTGCATTTCTAGACTCCCCTGTGTCTAAGCAGAACTGTCGCTTATAATCAGTGTTCTCCAATCCTCAAGCCCTGCCTTGGAGTGTGTTTGAGTCTCCCCTGCTCTGTCAGGGACTCTCTCCCTCTTTCTCTCTCCCTTCTCTCTCTCTGCTCCCTCTCGGTCTCTCTCTCCCCTGCTGCCAATTGTTCGTCAGTCTCACTAGCAGTGAAAAAGCCCTTCTTCATGAAAATACTACATCATTTACCTCCAGCCACTGGCTTTAGAATCACATATCAACATCAGCATATCTACATCTGGAGCCAGTCGCCATGGCCTGAAATCAATCATAACAAATACTGCACTTTTCTGAGACCCTGATATTTAATCACCAAAATACTCTGGGTCAGTCCTCAGACTCTGGGTTAATAAAATTGGGGCAGGACCTTTTGTGGCATATCCAATTACTGGTGCCAAACCAGAAGTGCACTAGCCATGCAAGCAAATGCAGCTGCTTAGTGTGACACCAGCACCTGGACATGCCACAACCTTTCCTACCCCTCTTTTATTAGCCTTTGCACAGAGGCTGCACAGAGATCTGAGAAGCAGAAACCCCACAAGAACCCCCGCAACCCCCCACTGAAGCCCATTAAAAAAGAAGCAAAAGAAAAGATCTTAATATAATATAACATATGCCATTTAGCAGACGCTTTTATCCAAAGCGACTTACAGTAGTGAATGCATACTTTTTTCAGTATACGTGGTCCCAGTGGGAATCGAACCCACAACCTAAGCGTTGTCAGCACCACGCTCTACCTACTGAGCCACACAGGACCACAACCATCTTATTTCTTCAGATCCAGCCGTACTTCATCTCTCTGTGCTGCAGAGCAGAGAAACCCTCAAAGAGCTCTCACATGCAATGCCACAACCACCACTAATCTCGATCCATTAATACACAGAGTAAGGGGGGGCACTCTGCATGGATATGACAGCATAACTCATCAAATAAAATCAAAACAAAACAAAAAGGATTTATTGTTTAAACGGCTGCTTGGTGTATGAAAATCATAAAATGCACGTTCCAGGCAAGTTAGACGAGGCCTGAATGCTCAATGCTGTGCACATTATATGACTGGATAAAATGGAGATTTTAAAAATGATAGTCTCAAATTGGCAAATAATATCAGCTATTCTGCTGGAGTAGGGACATGCAGAGAATGGATAAACTGAGATATTTCAGTATTATGATTAATTTAATATTTTAAGCACAAAGAATTGTAAATGATTGAGAATGGGTGATGCCTGCTGTACCTCCTGAAAGTAACAGAGAATCGTAAAAGAGCTCTAAAAGACCTTCACAATAGGCTGTGAGACTACATTATTCAAGAACCAGGCTCTGTTTGGAGGGAATGGAAATGAGGTTTTTGTTTGGTTCTTCTAAATAGGAATGGAACAGTTTTTAAAGAATATATATTACATTACACAAATGACATTTGAATGGTGCATAAAACAGAAACATAGCCAAACATATAGCCAAACAAATATGGAGGGTCAATTTTCATTCAGGGAATGAGGAGGATACGGTTCTTTGGGAACGAAGGAGGATATGTGTGTTTGTTTTGGTAGAGGGGCGGAGAAATCAACAGAGGACTGAATCAAATACAAACACTGCACCGCCCCAACCCCCCACCCAATGCACACACGTTAAAAAATGAAAAGCCAACATACAAGATCGAGGTCCTCTAAAATTCAAAGCAGCTACTGAAAGGTATTGGGCTGTATCATTTTATAATCATGGGACACTCCACACTACATCCAGGATTTCGTTCTGCCCAGAGAAAAAAAAACAGATTATTTTTTAAACCATGATAAAAACTGTACTCCGAAATTCAATACAGCCTCAGTAATCAGCAATGCTTTTAGTGCTTGAGTCTGTGTCTGAGAGTGAGAATGTGAGTCAGTGTGTTTTAATGAGAGTGTGTGTCAGCGAGAGTATTTATGTGTGTACATGTATGTTTGTGTGTGTGTGTTTGTTTGAGAGAAAGTATGTGTGTGTACATATGTGTGAGCATGTATGTCTATTTATGTATGTGTGTATATATATATATATATATATGTGTGTGTGTGTGTGTGTGGGGGAGTTGTGCATGCATGCATGAGCCTGTGCCTGTAAACATACATATACCTATACATGTATGTGTGTGTGCATGCATGTGTGTGTGTGTGTGTGTGCATGCATGTGAGCCTGTGCCTGTAAACGTGTGTGTGCATGCATGTGTGTGTGCACGTGCATGTGTGCATGTGTTTTTCATCTCTGTCTGTCTCACTGCAGAGGCCTGACTGAAAGCAGCAGCAGCAGCTGGGGCAGAGTGGGGCAGGGAGGTTGGACATGAAGTAAAGTACATTTGTGCCACAAAACAGCTGCAAATGACAAAGTGTAATCCGATGTGTTGGTGGGCCCAGAGATGGGCCAGATGGAGCACAGCAGATCAGCCAAAGAGGCTTACAGCGCGTTGAAATCATTACACTCACTCATACACTCAGAACCAGTCACCAGAAAGAGCTTCGCTGGTCCACTTGTAGGGCTTTCTGCTCCAACAGGAATCTCTTCAAAATCAAAATGAGGACTCTTAGTGAGGAGGGTGTAATCTGCCTCAGGAGCAGTGCTACATGTGCAAAGGATCAGTGACCAGCTGGGTTTCAGCACCAGAGACAGCGCCGCAGCGTTTCAGCATCATGGATAGTTCCACCGCCTGTTGCATCATTTCAGCACCAGAGACAGCTCCGCAGCATTTCAGCATCACGGATAGTTCCGCCGCCTGTTGCACCGGTTTGAGGTTCAGAACCAGCGACAGCTCCAGTCTCTTTCGTGAAGCACGAACAGCTCTGAGTGGGGTTCCGGGCCAATTTTCAAACTCCTCTGCCCCTACCTCAATCATCCCTTCACCCCCCTTTCTCCAGACAAACACACCGTTATTCAGCGGGAAAAGGACAGTTCTGGGAAAGCCGCTGAAACACGTGTACGCTAAATATAAGCGGCGTTCTACCGGGGGATGACTGTAGCGCGGTAACAAAGAAGATGCAGCATCGGGGATTCGTGTTAAAATAGATTTGGGAGATGTCCAGCATCCTGGTTTGAATAACAAGCTGCCGGGATAGGCGTGGGGTGACAGCTGACACATGGCAGTGCTTGGTATAAACAACTCGCTTTGAAAGGTTGCCAACGTGGAAGTGGAGTGGAGCACTTTGATAATTAGTGTTTGCAGGCCTGTGTAATGCAACATCAACACGGGCATCTCTTAAAGCCATCAGTGGGACGAAGAGCCAGCCAACAAGCCCTGGAATGACTGCGGAGCCAAGACTGCCTGTCCCCACAGCCAAAGCCCAGAGAGGGAGAAATGTAGGGACAAGGTGTTTTTTTTCTTCTTCATTACTTTTAAAGGTGCTTTGAAATGTGCTTTTTATTGCCACAATAAGGAACAACAACGGATCACAGCATCGGATATGGTGATATCCCGTATTGTGATATTGCATATCGATACATGTAATAATTGGATTTCGATTTTGGGAGGCTGATTTGAAGTGATTTTCAGTGATTTTGGACTCAAAATGTGGGCAGATTTGAGTGACAGCTCTCCAGAGGGAATTCATAAGGTTTTTTTTCTAACTGCAAGTTTGATTGGATGTACTGCACAGCATTTGTAATGGTTAAATCTAGGCCTACTTTTGTGCTCAAATATACTACAAGGACAATGTCAAAACAAACAGTAGTGATCGAACAGAAGACCAAAAATCATCCAACTATAATTCAAATTGGATGTCTAGAAATATGAAGGTGAAAATGGTCCACATTTTGGTCAACAAAACTAAAATATTTCTGAATATTAATCATGCTCAATCCAAAACAAGCCAATCTTTACATCATTTAATTGTGATATGGATCACATCATGGCCCCAGCACCAGGACACAGATTGTATGGTGAGAGAGGTGTATTTTCTCTCCTGTGGTCACCATATCTCATACCACAATTTTGGTCACCTGCTCAAAATTACAGTGCAGTTGACCTGTCCAAATGTCTTTTATGTCCATGCACGTCTAGAGAGATCGCAAGATGGAGAAAGAACAGAGCAAAAAAGAACTGGTAGTGCAATTACACCTGCCCCAAAAATGATCATGTGGTGGCATATGCTTCAAGTCACACCACCCGTTGTGAGAATGTTCAATTTAACTTACCGGACTCCTGGAGTTCCCTATTTCTGTGCAGATTTTTTTCTCCTACTGAAATAGCAATTTCTCACAGGCAATGAGCTGCCAATTAAGTGTCTTGATATATTTGTGTAACAGCTAGCATGATTTCATCAGATACGTTGATAGAGAAGTGATGAAGTAAAGACCTTCCGTCATGTGGGTTTTGGGCATCCTTCGGGATAGAGGGCTTCCATTGGTTTGATTGCTTCATTGATTGATTGATTAATAGAGAGAATGGGGTCAGGTTTGCGAAACTGAAGTAAACCCTTGCCAATGGAAAAGGTGCTCGGAGACGCACGGCTTGGTGAGTTCTATTTAGTGAACTTTCCAAAAATAAATGAAAGTTGTCGACTGAATGCAGAACAATTATCCAGGCCATGGAAATGTTGGGAGCCACATGAGCCAAACTAGAGATTGGGCATGTGAGTGAGACCCACTGAGCCCTGAGATGGGTGGGGCTACCATGTGCTGTCAATCAAGCAAAATGCTGTGATTGGTTGAAATGTATGAGCGACTGATAATACAAGAGAGCTCCGCCTATTTTGTGGTTCACAAAGTCCAACTCTGCCACCACTAAGCCGTATATAAATCATATCACAGAAAAGAGCAGGAGCCAGTTTTACACATAGGTGCCTCTCCTGTCCTCATGGCTAAACCCAGCACAGTAAACTCATGTCACGATAACAAGAGGAAACACTTGTATTTGAGCTACATGCTACACAAGACAATGCTGTGGCATTCATAACCATTCCTTGCTTTTCATATGGTCTTCACACAGCTGTCAAACTGCTAGGACTCAGGAAACAATGGTGCCAAGATGTTGTAAATCAAATGACATCATGCAGGAAATATGTTGGTGGGTATTTTAAGGAGTGCCAATTTGTAGAACTGTTCCCCTCCCATCGAACAAACACACAGAATATCGGGATTCAAGCAAGGTGACAATGGAGTCCATCTCAGGTTCCCTGCAATTTAATACCATATCTCAAAATGGAGACAAAACAACTGTCACCCCATGGCTGTGTGGCAGGCAAACAGGAACCCAGCCACAGTTTGGCTGGATACAGCCATTCGCCTTCTGAACCAGATTCAAGGCCTGCAGCGGGAACATGGCACCATTTTGAACATGTCTGCTTAGATACTCCCCCATGGAAACTCAGAGATAAGAGGGTCTGTTGCGGTTTTTGCATCAGGGATGAGATGCCAGACCAAAGTTAAGACAATTAGGATAATGCAGATTCAACGGGTCTAGCATTGCATTCTCAAGCACATCCATCCGTAACTCCGTCAGCCGTTTAGGCAAGCCACACTTAGAAACAAGCCGGTTAGCCGTACAGAAATGTACAATGTTCTGAAAGTTTCCGTGACTCTAGCCATGTCTTTGTAGCATGCCTCACACTTTTGCTGAGAATATATACATTCAGGGTATGACTCAACATTACCAATGCTCATCTGTAATGTTGTTGATGCTATATTATTATCCAGCACAACATACTTAGATGCAATTATTATTTTGGGATCTGGATATTTACTGAAACGATTCAGATGAAGTACCACGCAGCAGGTGAAATACCACAATAAGGTACAACAACAGTGTCCCAACAGGGTATTTCGTGGTTCCAGTCTTGCTACTCATTTACATCCCGGTGGGGGGCACATTCCCGGGGCATGATGGGAAGGCTTGGCTGATCCGGCTATGGGGATCAGCTGCCGCTCAGGCCCAGTTGAGGCCTCGCTGATTCCACTGCAGGAGCAGTCTTTCCATCAGCATCCAGAAAAAAGGGATCAGGCCATCCAAAAAACACTGGATTTTTTTAGCTCATCCCCTAAGACCGCTGGCATGCACCAAACCCCCTCGGAAAACCAACCAGTCTGCTCCTCGGCAGTTGAAAGGGGAAAAGGGTGGGAAGAGATGAGAATTACCCATGCTGCTTTGTGCCTTCATTCAATTGCCTGCTCTGCCTTCACGCCACAGTGCTTAAAAGTGGACAGCCGAAACGATCCTGTGGTTTAATATGGACACCCCCCTGTGATAATCCAGTGTTTTGCATGGCTACATGGTTTAGATGTAGCAGATGCACCAGGGGGTAATTAACTGTGCTATTTCCTTAAATTAATAAACATTAAACGGTCAATGTGAACCTTTATGACAGGCTGATGACTGATGCATTAGCCCTCTGCCACCTGGGCAAATCAATGAGAAGCAGATAAGGGCAAAATAACCATCCTAAACTCATTCTGCACCTTTGATAACTTAACTCTTGGTCTTATTGTAATTATTAGTTTTAAAATGTATAGTTTCTAATTATTTCCCGTTTTTCCAATTTGGTTGCCAATTATAGCCTCTCAATCTCAATTCACCCCCCCCCCCAACGAGTCCACCGCCCATCCCCCGGGTAACGAGCCAATTTTTCCGACCCGGTAGATCCGCCTCCTCCGAGACGGAACCCAACCGCAGATGCCCTTCCTGCTCCTCGACGAACTCGTGCCGGCTCCCCCTCCCCCTCCCCCTCCCCCACACTGCTCTGCAATCATTCAGAGGTTCCATCCAGCCCTTCAGTACAGTTTTCTTTGCAGTAGTTAATCCCACAAGCAGAATTTTCCTGGATTTTAAAGGTAAATTCAATTTAGAGTGGTCCACCAGCAGGAGCACCTCAGGAGAGTGTGGAACATTTGCCCCCAACATTTTACTTAAAGTGGACACAACATATCTCTAAAGCATATCAATTGCAGGACACTCCCAAAATACATAAGTCCCAATTTCCCCCAATGTAGAAATCCGGCAAACAGGATCCGCCACAAGTTTCATTTGGAATCTCCTGAGTGTAGTTGCATAAAAACAATGTGCCAATTTAAAATGGATCAAATGGTGTGCTACACTTTGGGAAGAGTATCAACCTGGTCTAGAGCATGCAGCAAACAACGTATATTATCTGAAGCATGTCTTGATTTTTAAAATCCTGTCTGATCGTGATGGATTAGAGAATAAATTCAGGGTTCAAGGTGACGGACCAAACATTTGGCATATACTTTAATGTCTGAATTCAACAAACGTAATGGTCGATAACTACCACAATCTAGTTTGACATTTTTTCAATAAAATAAATATCAAGGCTGACTTATGAAATGAGCCTATCATTAAGGAATAATTAATAGCACAACTTTCTCTAATTACGTCGATAAGCAAACTGCTCTGTTTGTTTAAAGCGAAGAGCTAACAGGCTACTCGGCCATTTGCCGTATTCATAGTATAATTGTCTAGTTTTGAGCAAAAGGAACTTTATTTCCTATTTTTTTGTGCCTCGCTTTCGACTTTTAGTTGCCGCAATTTATCGTCGCAAACATTCTTTTTAAATTGTGATTCAGTAGTATTAATGTCCTTCTCCAACTATGTCAACTGCCGCAATCTGGATTTATTCAAATAAGTTGCATATGATATACAATACAATACAATACAACTTCATTAATCCCCGAGGGGCAATTTGATTTTGGGCATGGTAAAAACAGACAAGAAGCAGACACAGACAGATACAATAAAGCTATGTTAGGGCTGGACGCAATGAAAAAATTAATAAATAAATTAGTGTAAAAAATGTATAATCAGCCCACATGCAAGGTAGGCATTTCACGTGCTAAGCTCCAGGTGGAGACTAGGATAGTCTTTTAGTGATTTGTTTACCAGGCAGATGGCCTTGGGTGTGAAAGATGCTCTGCGTCTGCGGTAGAGCACCTGGGGGAGGCGCAGACGGCGCCCGAGAGGGAGCATTTGAAAGTGGGGATAGAGGACATGGGTACTGTTCCCCAGGATGTAGTGGGCCTTCCCTCCTGGCCTGCTGCTCATAGAATGAGAAGGCTTCTGAGAGGCACCACAGTGATTTTGGAACAGGTGTTTACTATGGATTGGAGGCGGTTCCGGTTTTTAACAGTGAGGGATGTGAACCAGCTGATGAATGAGAAGCACAGAATATGGTACTGCTGCTTATAAAACACTTGGTTGCCTCCCATAGGGAGTGAGTGGTTACCTCATAGTTATGCAGCAGAAATTCTTCCAGGCCTTTGGTTACATGACTAATACATTTCTCATTCTGCAACAAAAGACGGTTAAATCTCCAGCGTTTGGCTCTCTTCATATCTGGGGTGAACTTAAGAGAGTAAGCTACAGGCACGTGATCAGAAATCTATATATTTTGTACTTTGGTGGAAGTGAAGAATTTTAAAATACTCGTAGAAACGAGAATCGCATCAATTCTGCCATACGATTTGTGCCTACGTGAGTAAAATGTTTAGTCCCGAGTGGTGGGATTTTCAATTCGCCAAGGGTCACACATATAGAAGTTGTTTGTGAAATCCCTCAGCAACTGTGTGTTTTTGAGAGATTGAGTAATTGATTGATGAGATGTGTCTAAAACATTGTGAAATATGTGGTTGAAATTGGCAGCTAAAACAATCCGGGATGCCCCCCAATGCAGAGAGCAAGTGTCTCACTCGGTGAAAGAAATGCGCGTCAAAACATTAGGTAAACAGAGAACAGTAACGCAAATCGAGTTTAGAGACAGGACTGCATGACAGAATCTCCTGTACTTTGAGACAGAGTTTCCAGATTAAGCTTCCTTTTGGCTAACATATTCATGTGATTTTTCCTTGCCATTATACAAAGCCACATGTTCTAAGTGCTGGTTTCCCACTGTAGCCTGGATTTGATCCCTGGCTGCGCCACCCCGGCTCTGGCCCGGAAGTCCCGTTTGGGGGCACGATTGGCTGTCCGCCCCCAGGGGGAGGGGGGAAGGAAGCCAGCATGAGCTCGCCGTGTGCACAGAAAGCATCTCCGTGTTTACCGTAATCACGGTCGACAACAAGGCCAGTTCCATCTCAAAGGAGGCAATTAGGCGTCTTTGTCGATGCGGCTGGAGCCCAGAGTTGCGGCTGGTCCCATAGGTGCAGGCGGCGGGCTCGTGGGGGGGATAGTTGAATCAAATAAAGGGTACAACTGGCCACCAAATTGGGATAAAAATGGGGCAAAAAATATACAGAAATACAAATAAATAAATAAAATTAAATATAGAATTAAAATAAATATATTTATCAAAAAATTAATCTGGTTCACCTGCGATTCAGCTGCAGGCCTCGTGAAAAGCCTCCACTCCCCCTCAGCACTGTGGTACACATGTGTAAATGTGTGGCATGTATGTGACAAGATTCATGTGATTTTTAAATTTTTTAAAATAATTTATTTCAGATTTTCTGCCAATTTGGTAGTCAATTACACCCGCTATTTTCAAGTAAATTTTATGAGTTTGCTGCCGTAGCCCTGTGACTGGTAGTGACAGAGGCGAAGTATTGTCTCCTCCGAGACGACACTCGCCAGGCCGACGACTGTAACCCGGTACTCCAGAGCCACTTCTGTGCTCAGCGAACATTCTGCCGGCTTCCCTCCCCCCTCCCTGGGGCGGACAGCCAATCGCCGCCCCCGGTGGCACTCCCGGCCAGAGCTGACTCTGGTGCGACGGGGAATCGAATCCCGGTCGCCGTGGCCAGCGTCGAACGTTGTAACCACTGGACCATACGGGAGGCCCTGATTCATGTGATTTTTCCTTGCCATTATACATGGCATTACTCTGACGCCCCTCCGATGACAGCCAATGGTTGAGAATGCGGTGAAACCTGCTCTCATCTCAGCACTGAGGATGTCCGTGCTCTTTTCCAACACACCCCGTCATTACGGTCCGTAAGAGCATTCCGCATCACCAGAGGAGCCGACGATTTGAGCCTGGAGTGCAGAATGATTGCCTCCAATTGGCAGAGCAGTACTTTTCAAACGAGGCTGAAAGTCAAAGAGTCGATTGTAGCGCTCTCTCAAAGTGGGCACGTCTGGGGCGCCGGACCGCATCGTCCGTCACAGCCCGAACGCCGAGAGCCCTCTCTCTGTGCTGATATTTCAAGCGGTCGAGACTATAGAGGACGCGATGCGCCAGGGACAGACACCGTTTCTCAAAACGCCACCACAGCGACACGCAAGGGGTTTTTCAAACGAACGCTACACTCTGCACAGAAAGCGAATGGCTAAAACATATACGCAGACCACTAATGGAAGCAATTTGTAGAACATCTATGGTAGGGGAATATTAAAATCCCCTAGTTTGATAATATTTACATTAAGCTGTACACATTAAGTCCTGCATGATTTTACAACTGCCGCCTGAGTGCTTACTATTTCCCCTGCAAAGCTGAAAAACAAACAAAGAAAAATATCGAATTGCATAAACAAACATGCCCTTTGTGCACATCAAAGGAATAATAATTATGAATATTTCAGACATATTTGCCCTGCTGCTCTGCGATTGTGGTTTGGGAAAGCAGTCATTAGTTAGTGTATGTTCCAATGGAAAAGTATTAACAATGATTCAAAGCAAAGCACAGGCATAATTGATGTTGTGCGATGAATTTACAGAAAACAGCCTTTTCTCTTGAGCCCATTATGATTGGTGTAAATCGCTGCTAGGGTGACCTGAAGTCCTGCATTTTGACCCTTTGTTCCGTATTCCATGACAACAGGTGTTGTTCTGCTTTATGAGTAAAATCATAACATTACACATTTCAAAACCATGTCTGCAACTATAACTAAGCATTCACGTCACATTCAAGAGTTTCTGAGCCTAAATAATTTGGTTTGGTGGAATGCTGAGAACCTCCAGCACAAGCTCACCTGCTTTCATTAAGTGTAATAAAAAATCCAGTTATGGAAAGAAGACTAGGACCATCTCTGGCCCTCCAGACCCAAGGGGCTGCCTCCCCTTGCCTTATATGAAGATTTACACAAGGTCAAAGGGTACAGAAATTAATGTCTGTAAGGACAGGTATAGGTATGCCATCCACCAACCTGTAACAAGATGGATGGCATACCTGTCCCAATCTAACAGTGTGAAACTGGGGGAAGGGGTAATGTAGCCCTATGGGACATACACAGGTCTCCACATACGTCACCTGACCACACTGACACTGGAATTACACCTTTTAAGATGCAGAAACTTTCACAGTCAAGATCCCCCAGCATATGGGCTCTACAAAATAGAATGAATAGTAGTTTTATTTGTATTTAGTTTTCAAGGTATGTGTCAAGATTATATTATTATGTCATAATTATATTTCCAAATAAAAGTTTCCTGGCACTGTGGGAGATTCAGTTAGACAAGGGCCTGGATCAACATTTGACTCACAATTGAATGAAAATGTAAAGTTAGCAATTAAATGAAAGTTTTGAGTTAGCAATTATTATTCTTCTTTCCAGCAGTTCATATAAATACAGCACATAACCTCCATTTCGCAGGGTTTATCCTTTCTGGGTTGAAGGATTGGCACAGAGGAATCATTTGTTTGTTTTACGCGAATAATCTCTTCTAATCCTGCCCCCCCCTCTTCCGTCATGCTTCAAACCCAAGTCCGATATCATATTTCAGGACCGGGAGATGGGAAATAGGCAGATCCAGATCAAAGGATTTGAACTAATGACACTCCCTCCCTACCTCCTACTCTGTTTATGAGTGCCTGAAAATTCATCTTCCATTTTGATATTAGGTCCGTTGAGGAGCTCCTGGCCTTGCAGTCTGAGTAGGTGGTGGTAGTATAGACAGAGCAGTGTGTCTGTTTGGAATGACCAGGCCTCTGTAATGGATACGATATGTGGGATTATCCATCAGGCCTTGTCAAGAGGGGTAAACACATCACCAGGCCTTCAGCGCCAGACACATGTTTTTAATGGAGCGCCAATCAGACGTCCATTAAACAAGGCGACTGATCTGGACTATAGCACCTATAATCCCCACCCTCTTCTTCTGATGATTTTTTAAACATGCATTAAACATGCAATAAACAAGGCAACTGGGTCCCCAACTGGTGGTGCAACCAGTAAATGCACTTGCCCGGAGGGCAGGTTGCCCACTACGCCCTGGGTTTGATTTGGCTCTGGCCAGGAATCCCTTTCGGGAGCACCGATTGGCTGTCCGCCCCAGGGGGAGGGGGAAGGGAAGCCAGCATAAGCTCGCCTCAGGCACACTAGCAACCAAATTAGGAGAAAAACAGGGTGGGGGGGGGGGGGGAACAGAAACAACATAGAATAATACATTCTAAAAAAACAAGGCAACTGAACTGAACTACAACACTACTACAATCCCTGCCTTCTTCTTCTTATGATTTTATATTGTACTGTGTTACACACCGGCCTCCCTGATTGCGTGCATCGCTTTCACAGTGAGCATACCTGTACACAGGTAACTGAGAGGGGAAGTTAGATCCAGCTCAGCATCGAGGTTAAAGAACTCTATCAAACCGGTTTGAGTGGGCACAGGAGCTACCAGGAAGTGGTCCACCAGGGCTGACTGCAAAATGCTCGGTTAAAAGGCATCAGCCAGAGAGTTCATTAATGCTGACTAAACGGTGCCCGTGGCAGTCTGTGTTTTGTTTCGTTATTATTACCCATCAGTCATTCGCTGTATTGCTCATGATCGAATTAGTCTTCAATGGGCCTGGCTAGACCGAGCTTCAGCATTGCTGATGTCAAAGAGTCAAGTGGAGGCCTCTTCAATTCATTAAATACCTATCAAAAGATAATTAAAACAATGGTATCTTCTGTATGCACACACACTGAACACATACACACACACACACACTCTCTCAGAGGAATGCATCCTCACAACCAAAACCATTAAGGAGGTCATTAAATTCCATCCTTAAAGGCCCTCAGGAGGGGAAAACAAACTTGATTAATCAACATCAAATCGGCTCCGATGTTCTGTGTGCAGTCGCCCCTGAACACGGTTTCCTGCATAACAATTCCATTTGCACATGCATTTCTAGAAAACCCAAGCGTTTATTTTAAAACGCGATCGATACTTATGGGCGATTTGACAGGGAGCAGGTTACGATGCCCTTCTGAAATGCGCGGGAGGAGGTGCCGTCCGGTTAACGTCCGCGGAGATGTGAGAAAGGAGGGCAGTGTGGGAAAGATGAATGACAGGGTCTAAATGAAATGTCACTCTCTGTAATAGGAAAAGCCAGAAAAAGAGGCCTAAAGACGTCCTGGGCCAGAAAGAAATGTCGTGTCTTAAACGATGCAGAAATGAGTCTGATGGTAAAGGCTCGTCTGCCTGGGCCAGCTCTGCTGCTAATGGATGGGCAACAGTGCTGGAACCTTAAAACAAATGTGTATCACCGCCTTGCTCCCTCTTCCACAACCCCGGTGGCTCTGATGCAGCTTATCTTACCAATGAGTCTGATGGTCAAGGTGGGGCTCAGTCTGCTCTGTGGGAAAAGGAACAGGAGCACCAGTGAAGCAGCATTACTGCCAACTGCTAATGGATGTGGTCGTCAATATGCTTTGCTGTTGTGAATTTGTAATGCTGGAACTTGTAGTATTAGACTTATAAAGGGATCAGCCCCAACATATATATACACCTGCCAGATACGCCTATATATCCACGATGGTGGAATGACCTTCCTGTATCAGAACAGCTATATATATGAAGACTCATCTCTTAGGGTGCATAGTCCGGTTTTTGTTAATAGGGACATATAGTTTACGTAGTTTATATAAAGAGCATTATTTCCTGCAGAGTGACTGCTAGATTGTGGCTACAGAGAGAGAGAGAGAGCTAAAGTTCTTGCGGTTAACAGACAGAAAGAATGTAATGTAACACACTACACAACAGTGTAACCGTCCTTTTCTACATGAAGACGAGACAAACTGGGCACACACTTCTGTTGTTTGATGTTATTCTGATTCCGTCAACTGTTGTGACTGAAACAGCACAATAACGGTCTGTCAATAATGATAATGTGTGAATTTTTGTATTGTTAACAGAAGGTACTGTATGGTTATGTCATTTTGTTCACTCTGTGGTCTCACCCTCTCTTTTGCTTCACACGGTCACACACACACACACACACACACACACACACACACGCTCACACGCTCACACACACACGCACACACACACTGTGGCAGGGTGACGGGATGGCAGCAAACAGGACTGTGCAGCTAATTGTGCTGACGGGAGCTGGCCGATTGCTGAATCGAGGGACAGCTGCACCTCGTTTGGCAAATCCCAGCTGCAGCCACTCACTGTGAATAGGCGGCTGCTTGAAAAGGAGCGAGTGAGGCACACTAAGGGAGTTTCCCAATAGCTGACTACTTGGCGTGTCTCCGCTGCTAACTCTCTTAACCCGTTCACAACCCGCACACTCACACTCACACCCATACACACTCTCACACACACTTGCTTACACACATATACACTCTTACACACACACACTGGCACGCACATGCGCGCGCACACACACACGCACGCACACGCACACACATGCATACACACACACACGCACATGCACGTACATGCGGACCCTGACAGCACGCTTCACTGCACAATGATTGAAACAGCATGCTTCACTTAATGACATTAATTCATTCCCTTCCCTTCTTAATGAGCCACCAAATCACTCAAATAGTGATCAGTTAGGAGGAGGATAAAGCAGGGCCAGTCTCCAGCACAGATAAAACAATTATTATGCACTGATTCAGATGTGTTTAGCTCATCTTTAAACTCTGAAGCGCAGGACAACTTTGTAAATGTTATTTGTGTATTTGTGTCTTTCCAATGCACATTGTAGATCAGCCTGACATTATTATGACAAATGCAATATCAAACAAAATCTACAATGTGCATCAGAAAGGCATGAATAAGTGTACAGTGTATAAGTGACTATTTACAAACAATGTAAAACCTTTCTGAAGCTGCAGAAGACTAAGTGAACTTCCCGCATTTATGTAATTTATTTTCTCATAAAAATCCACACTCCTGGCACACCCCTCCTCGCCCACACCTTTTTGAAAGTACAGGACAAGAGTTCAGTGCCTTTATGAACAGGCCCATTGGAGGCTATACGTAACACCTGGGCTGATTACCAAGCAGACTCAGCTGTGCATCGCTGTAGATAAGGCTACTGCTGTCCATGGGCCTGAGGGTCCAGAAAAGGAACAGGAGGGACCACCCCTTCCCCTGTGACACGTACTCTTTAGGGACTTCAGATTATAATGTTCATTTTAAGGCTTATGCGCCTGACGCCCCCCAATGGTTTATTCGGTACCGATCAAAGAATTATGACTCATCACAAATCCATAAAATCATATCCGGCACACCAGCCGCAATTTCGCACTCAGAGATTTCGCTATAGCCTGTACCGCATCATAAACCTTTTCCTCATTTCTACAGTCATCGCATCTCATATATCTTTCCGTCCAAAAATAAGATTTCAGCTTTCAGCATGTTCAAACACTTCAGCGTGTCCAATAAAATATTTTATAATAATATTCGTTCAATGTACTGCCACTACATCCAGTTCCAGTATGGAAGTTTACATCCAACTTTATAATGTTGTTGTTGATGGAAATGTCCATGTCATCCAAATAAGCTCCGAAGCCCACAAAAACCACAAGGCTTTTTCTTCCACATTTCAACTCAATCCAATGACCAATCCAAGTCAAAGTACCAATCGTGTTGCTATGCACAAGTGCCGCGGGAAGGCCATCTGTTTTGTTAGGTGAGCATTGATAGGTTCTCTTGCATGTCAATCCAGTTTGATTGACAAATCCAATACCCACTAATCCTCTAAACGACACCTCATTAAGGCATATCTGTTAGCCCCTTTGTTCAAGCTAAATTTAGAGATGTGGATGTGACAGTCAGCTGAATGGACGAGTGGCTCCCAGGGGACTGGGGCACTGGTGCAATTGGGCTTCTCTGTTGTCAATAGCGCCTCTATGCGTTCTCGCGGCTGGTGGACGGATGGGATTTTCACACCTTCTCCCGCAGCAGGACCTCCTGCTGAGAGGCCAAAGACAGGGCCAAATGGAAGAAGCCTTGTAGAACTTGATTTCTTATAGATATCTGCTCCAAATTTGTACAGGTTGTATACAATTTTGGGATTAACTGTGTATAACCATTAACCCCCTGGCTAATGTGGAATTTGCTGTAAGTACAGTACGAAGTGACTTTTTTAGGTACATTATGTGTATACCATGAATGTTTTCTCAAATATTTCATAGGTTTTGACACTTGAGCCCTGATGGTGCCCTACAAATCCTGCCATAATCCATGCCTCTGCACTGCATTACTACAAAGTTATAAGGCTTTTTAAGAGTAGTGCAAAAACAGGAGGAAATAACCTTTTTAAGTGCTTGGGGAAATGCTGAATTATTCGGAAACTGACAACAATTCAATTAATTTTAAATGGAGCCGACACTGTCTCAGTGTCCCTAGAGAGAGAGAGAGAGAGAGAGGGTTTAGCCTGATACATTTGATTTTGAAAAGCTAGACAGAAACTTTTTAAAAACATCTTCCACGCCTCATGTAAGCACTCTGCTGGCACATACAAGCCTCCGTAATTACCTGCATATCCACTGCTTTCATTTGGCGTGACATTTCTTTATTCAGACCCATTCCCCAGAATTGAAAAATGTATCCGATGAAAATGGGAAAAATCCAAATATTTAGTTTTTTAAAAAAAGAGATGGAACTATTCATGAGCCATGAAGTCTGAGAATGTATCCACAAACACGCAACTTCAAGGGAAAATTTTAAAGTTTTTAGTCATTTTTCCTTACATACGGTATGACTTATGGCCTGGGAAACTTTAATAATTAAGAGGCATGCTTTCTGTACAGTGAATGTAGTCCTTGCAATTGTCTTAGATTTTTTTCATTTAAAGTAACAGCAAGTGACAGAATTCAGATGGGAATCAATACATTTCATGACTGAGAGCAGAAATGACACCAATTCTGAGAGAACCGACCATTTCTGTACAGTTAAATATGGATTGTTCCACCTTGCTTGCGATAAAAATATACAGTTGAGTGGAGAAAATGCTGAGTTAATGGATGTTAGTATTAATGTTTTTGTCTCTTAATGTGCATGCATTTTTAACACTTAATGCAAAGCACATTGTGCGCATTTCCATGCTGCAATATAATGCATGTTTCTCTACACTGAAGGAACTGCACACTCCACCAATTAAAAGCAAACCCATATATTTCTGTCATGCCGTGTCACACTGTCCGTGCTGATTCGTTATAGCCTATCCAGACACTGTCACTGTCTATTAAGGCTGAAAATAAAATGGCAGACCCACTCTGCTAATTTGTGTGTCCAATGACTCAGCTGTCAGCAGTTAAAAAGTTGCAAAGCAACTTGTGGGAGAGCGCTGTTACAGGCCAGTTGGGACCCAAAGTTGACCACAAAGAGATGAAATAAAGGGGACCCCAATAATTCAGCCACTGATGTCACCTCTATGCACCAGTATTACCCTAATAATCTGTATCCTCCCCAAAATATGTATTTTCACCTATTCAAAACTACCCAATTTATTTGTCTTTTATAATCTAACATTATAATGCACATTAAATTGAAGAGCCAGTTAACACTGTCAATGTAGCATGCTTAGTTCATGGGTTGGTAACAGTTTGTTTCTGGAATTTCTAGAACTTTAAACTTTAAACATTGTACAGTGTCTTTATTTTACTGTACAGTGTCTTTCTTTGCCAAATGTAAGTTAATTTTGTTTCTGTCCAGCGCGTTCCATTACTGGCTGACGAACCACGTTTAATTTGACTGGGCATAGACATTTTTGCACACAGCGCATCCTGTCAGAGGAAAATAAATGCATCTCACGTCTTTGGGATGATGTTTATGTAAGAGGAGACATGGTGACAGCTCGCAACTCCGACACGTCGCCAACATAGGAGACAGGCCATCAAAAGATGCAACCTTTTAACCGCAGCAGTCAAAAGATGTGACCTTTCAAGCCCAGGCTGTGCCAGCCGGCTCTGGCAGGGAGTCCCGTTCAGGGGGTGACGATCGCCTGGGGAAGGGAAGCCGGCATGAGCTTGCCACGCGCGAGCGGCTCTGTGCGTATCGGAGTTACGGTCGACGGTTCGTAGGGCTCCGTCTCGGAGGAGGTGGTTAATTTTGCCTTTGTCGCTGCCGGTCCCAGAGTTGTGGGAGCGAACTTGTAGTATGAGAGTAAGGGATAGTTGACACAGACAAGGGTATAATTCACCATCAAATTTGGAAAAAAATGGTCAGAGGTAAATGCTGCACTGATATCAGGAAGTTTCTTTCAATTTGAATTGTGACATCACAATGAATTGAATATAATTGTTGAATCATTTTTCCTTTAACATGGCTCATGCTGCACACGTGAAGAACTGTGACATCAATTAGTCCACATTAAAGAGCCAGCTCTGAGCAGATAGGCTCAGAGAGCAGAGTAGTATCCTTTCGTGTAAATGCCTCTCCCCTGTGTCATTAAAGATTCCGTTCCATCCACTTTGCTTCTGTGCCATGCCTTTAAACTGCAGCTGTATTATTCATACGGATTCAATACTCACCTCGATGCATGTATGGGTATAGCTGGCGAGAAATGTATGGCAGTCTACCGTCGCAGGCACGCTTAAAGGAAATTCCATTAGCGGTACACTATCGAGGCACGAGAGACAGGCGATGTTTTCCTTGAAACCTCTCGTTTCAGACACACGCCACTGTTAGGGAAACGGAATGCACAATGCTCGTTGATGGGGAATAGGATAATTAAACAAATTAAACATGGCTAATGCATAAACAGAGTCAAAGCCTTGTCCAGATTGATTAGTTCCAAGTGGAAGAAATTTCATGTTGCATTAGATCACAATTAGTTTGCACGCGTGGCTTCGTTCCACCTGAAAGCAGAACACCGGTTCTTTCAGTCAGGCTGAGCTGCATATTTCTGTCACAATTGTGTGACAAGATTAATTTCCCATTAAAAACAAGCAGGCCATCATATTTGCATGGCTATTCACAATTGAACGCCTTGCATTTGCATCTTTTTGCAAGTTCTGTGGTCCTACCAGGATTGTAAACAGTTCATCACCCTGCAGAGAGAAGCCCACTATATTATTTGAGTTTGAAAAAGTAAAAACTGTGCACATTGCTTAATTACTTTACAAATGTAGCTCTTGGGCTTGGAATCAACAGCCAGGCCTATGAAATATACTAATTAAAAAAGGTATCCCAAGTAATGAATCTGTCTCTCCGAACCTCTCTCTGAAATGTGACCGATCTCGTTGTCGGGTCTGTTGCAGCCGGTGAATAAGGATTCACTGATTCCCTATCTAACTGATTCTCTAAAGCAGAGCATATCTGAGTCCCGGCTTTACAAACACAAAGCCCAGCTTTACAAAACCCAAAGGCCTGTATAACCCCCCCTCCCCCCCACTCCCCTCCCTGGTTTTGTGTCTCTGGCAACTCCAACCCATTGAGGAAGCTGGAGGACACAAAGGGAGGATCCCACTCGGACTCTAGCGTATCTGGCGCAGCCGCTGAAAAGCAACCAGCTGGCGATGTCTTCCAAACCAGATAAACACCTTTTTGGTATATATTCATATAAATGATAGAATGGAGTGAGTACCACCCTAACTTCTGTGGAAGGAGGGAGAACGGGAGTGCAGGAGGCAGGTGTGGTGAAACCTCATCACGCATGACAGGGTCACATGACCCCTACCCGACACCTGCAAACTGACACCTATTACTTAAGTAGGACCGTAATTTAACCTTGTATGTTTCCTGAGCAAGATTATGGGCTTATGGGCTTATGGTGGTGGTGGTGGTGGTGGTGGTGGGGGACGGGACAGTTTTTTATTTTATGAATACGGGAAGGGAGAGCTGGCTTGTTGTTGTTTTTTTAATGCTACATTGTATAGCTGTAACCTGTCATGCTAATGAAGCCTGTTTGAATCTTTTAATTGTAGGAGAAAGTACATGTGAGAGCATTTGTGAGAGAGAAAGTATGACTCTATGTGTGTGAGAGAGAGAGAGTGAGAGAGATATACAAGATAGGGAGAAAGAGGCAGACAGAGAAAGAGAGACAGAAAGAGTGTGCGTGTGTGTGTGTGAGAGAGAGAGAGAGAGAGAGAGAGAGAGAGAGAGAGAGAGAGGAGAGAGAGTGCACAGTGGTTAGAGAAATTAGTTTGTAGTCAAAAAGGTTCTGGTTTCTAGGTGTGGCATGAATGTTATACCCTTGGTACTTTTACAAATTGTCTAAGGATACTCAAGACAAATTGCTTCAATAAATACCCTGTTGCGGAAGTGGCTAATATTCAGCCATGTAGGCTATAAGGGGACACCTAGGACATCAGCATCTGATAAGCACATGAATGATACAGTATTAGCATGAATTAGGCATGGATCCTGTTAAGGCATTGTTTCAGTATGTGCATGGGCCCAACAGTCTGGTATCGAATCCGGACTGTGCCACTGCCGACTTTACCCTGCAGAAGGGGTCTGTTTTTCATCATGCACCAGCGACCCTCACTGGTCAATTGGGTAACCACCAAGTGTCCTCCTCCAACTCTGTGTGACCATAACTTGTGGACTGCGGAGTGAAAAGAAGCAGCGGCTGACATCACGTTTCAGTGCATGCATGTCCGTGCTCTCTTGAAATGATAAAGAAGGTTGCAGTGATTTGGAGAATTTGGAACCTGGAATCTGAAACCTAGAACCTGGAATATGGAACCTGGAACCTAGAACCTGGAACCTGGAACCGGGGCTGAATTGCCTCAACACCATGGATAAGATATTTAAAGAAGGTACGTTCAAAATCTGGTGCGAGGACACAGTAAGCAAATAATCAAATAATAAAGCCATAATCTGTCAATTCTGTGATCTTTATTTTATATTGCCTTGTAGTATCCCACACTTTAACTTCACAAGTTCAGGGTTTGCTCTATTTCTATTTTTTTTTTTTAGGAGTTCTGGGCACTTTTTGTTTGACCATTACTGTCCTTTGACCAGACAATAATAATACTACTAATAATAATGATAATAATAATATCAACACTACAACTACTACTACTACTACTACTACTACTACTACTACTAATAATAATAATAATAATAATAAAAACATGAAGAGTGATGGAAAATAAAATGTATCACTTTGTTACATGGGGTAACTTTTTTAACTGTTACAATTTCGGTTTAAAAATGGACTGCAATGGCATGAGATGCATTATTAATTGCCAAATGACACAAGAGAACATTCATGGAAAATTACGCAGGATTCCTGTTTAATTTTTCAACACACCGAAGCTGGGAAGCGGTTCGGCTCCGTCGGTAGTGTACGGGCGGAACCCAACCCGTCGCGGCCGTGCTCTGCAGCCAGGACGCGCGGACACGCGGGGTAACCCGCGCTCACGTCCAGTTTGGGCTCGTCCAGCGGCAGGTTCCAGGGCTCGCCTCGTGGCTCCGCTATCTCCGCTGTCGCTCTGGGTCCTCCCGCCACGCGCCGACTTCTCGCCTTACCCGCCGCTGCACTCATGCATTTTTAAACGCCGCTGCGCTATTGCATTTCTGTTCCACATGCGGTCGCGAGACCAGACAGCTGCGAAGGCTCCGCTGGGAAGGGCCGTCTGGAGACTCCGGAACCCAATCGGACAGATTATTGAGACATGGAGACGAGTAGAGCCAACACTCTCTCAGGAGGTCTAAGTCCCCTTCCATCGCTCTCCTGGTGACGCTCGCCTGGCGAGCAGTGTGGGTTCACACTCAATCAGGATGCCTGGGCCAGAGGGTGTGGCCTAAGCCTGAGTCCGGTCTGAGAATGTCCTCTGCCCCTCACGCCCGACAGGGAAACACCCAACAGGGGACCGGGGCTGTGAATGCATGAACGTGTGATGCGATCCGAACAGTGTCTTACAAATGGCTGGCAGTGTAGTGTAATGGTTACGGAGCTGGGCTTGTAACTCAGAGGTTGCAGGTTCAATTCCCAGGTGGGGCACTGCTATTGTACCCTTAAGCAAGGTACTTAACCTGAATTGCTTCAGTAAAAATATCTAGCTGTATAAATTGATTGTATGTAAAAAGAAATGTAAACTGTGTAAGTTGCTCTGAATAAGAGCGTCTGCTAAATGCCTAAAAAAATAAAAAGAATCATGTCTTCTCTCAGACCTTTCCTTCCTGTCAGCGCTGCATGAGGAATCCTTGCAAATTCCTGATGAAGGTCTCCTCTAAATCACTGACCCATAGATCCACTGTTAAGCGCTGTGTGATAACCTGGTTTTAAATAATGCTAGACAAAAATAAGGACAGATTTTTTGGAATTCCCAATTACAATTGTGTGCTCCTCATCCTGCAGCATCCTCATCCTCTGTCAGCTCATGAGAGCACAGATCTGCCTGCGCTTCCTCCATATCACACACTTTCTGTCTGCACTTCCTCCATATCACTCTCTCTGTCTGCACTTCCTCCATATCACACACTATATGCCTCTGCTTCCTCCATAGCCTGCACTTCTTTGGTCTGCAGTCAACCATGTCAACCAAGTCTGCTGATTATCCTGGGTAAGAGGACTGCACTTCCTGGTGCATGTGTATGTGGTCTTTATAGGGCTTTATGCAGGTACATGTGGTCTGTATAAGGCGTTATGAAGGTTTATATGATCTGTATAATGCTTTATGAAGGTGCACGGAGTCTGTATAAGGCTTTATGGTGGTGCATTTGGTCTAAAGTGTAATGGGAAATTGCAGCTGGCAGTTGTGACAACTGGGTCACTGTTGTCAGATAACAGAGCCTCAAAGGGCGCACAAAAGAACGCCGGTGGTTTTCAGGACTTTGCCCTGGCAAAGGAGCGAAACCTCAACTTAGACTGCATCACCTCCACCTCCACTGTGCAGGCAGTGCAAACACTTCTGCTTGCTTTTTAGACTGCTCGGTCCTAATTATGAAATAATCATTTGCTAAGTATTTTAATGAGCGTCTTCCTGCCTCAGTGAGCTCGGGGCCTGCGGCAGGAGGGCAGAGGCAGAAAGCACGAGACGTTTGGAGAGAGCACTGCAGGAAGGAACGACCCTGATTTATACACATTTTAAACGGGACACTTTCTACTTCTTGCTCCAAGCAGTGCCTTGAGTTTGAATAAATGTTTCAAGAGGACCTGCTTAAACAATTTAACTCTGAGGATATGTTAAAGAGACTGGATTTTAATCAGATCGGCATCACAAATGAACACAACTGTGCGTTTCTTTTCTTCAGACACGTTTGGTGTGTTCATTCCGGTGAGCGCTGAACACAAACTGTGTTTGTGAGAAAATAAAAAGTCTGCTAACTAAGCATTTCATTGTCAAAGTCAACGGTAAGGATGAACGCTGAACCCAGGCACACAATAGTTGGAGGTGAACATGGTTTCCATTTGCAGTGCATTCTGCATGGTGGTCACATTGCGCCAGTAGCACCGAATCAACAACTGACTTAAAAATTGTAACGGAATATAAATATTTGGCTGCACTTTGTTTTACAGAAACTGCGCTGACCTAATTTTACCGGAGAGCTCCTGGTGCTTATTACAACTGGTTCTTATTTATAGATATTACAACAGGTTACAACTGATATTTATTTGTAGCTATTTGATCAAATCTCTTTACTGTTTCCATACATTCACCATCTCCCTGTGCTCAGCCTAGATGTGCCCTGTGCTGGCCTCAAGCACATGCCATAAAAAACAATATCCTGCTTCTAAGACACATTTTGGAAACAATAATGAACAACTACCACCTTAAGGCAGAGAGACTGACGTCCTAAATTCAAACCAACAGCAGCAAGCTGTTTGTCTGTAACTTTGTAACTGTAAGCAAGAGCTACTGTATATAGCAGGGGTAGGCAACCCTGGTCAGAGGGTGCTGGAGACGTTTCTGGTTTTTGTTCCAACTGAACCCCTAACTACATAACTGGATACATTTTTATACTTAATGAATGCAGGTGACCATGTACTGGAGGCACTCAGTGTTTCACCATTCAGACTGAATATTACTTAGATAATGGATCGGTAATTTGATGAAATATACTGTATGCTGCTGTTTTCATAAGCCAAGACTTTGAAAAATATTCATTGATGCATTTGATTCCATTCTCAAATGACGTCAATCCCAGAAATTGCATTGGCGTAATTTAATTCAAACGGAACATTGCATAGAACATTTCTGGCTGTAATATCGCGATGCACTGGAAAACCAGACAAAGAACGCACGATTGAACAGCACCCCAGGGGGTGAGCTCGTATCGAGCGGATGAATATCACGCCTTTTGATTGACTCAGCACATTTCCAACCCGGCGATCGGCCAATTAAAACAGCAATGATTAGCTTCTGCGCATTTGGCAGGTTTTTAAAGCAGTCAGGAAACTGAAATCGATGAGATCTGTTGCCCCCAGAGACAGCGGGAGAGAGGATCGGATTGAACCATAATCAAATTCCACTTACGACCCAAAGGAGATGGCAGCATGCGCAGCCGGCGATTGCGTCAGGTGTAACTCGACAAACAAAATCAGTCGATCACACGTTTCATTTTATTAAGAGAGTAAGAAAGCAATGAACTGGGCCCCCGAGTGGTGCGACTGTGACGCAACTTATTCTAAGCGCAGGTTGCCCACTGCAGCCTGGGGTTCGAGTCCAGGCTACGCCAAGGGGAGGCGGGATGGAAGCCGGCATGACTTTGTTTTACGTGTGAAGCGGCTCTGTGTGTGTGTCAGAGTTACAATCGACTGCCTGGTGGATTCCGTCTCGGAGGAGGCGGTTCGGCGTCTTTGTCACTGCCGGTCTCAGAGTTGCAGCAGTAAACCTGCAGTACGAGAAAGGCTGGGGTGGTTGAACTAGAAGAGGTAGCATAACATGTAACTTATGCACATTTTCAATGCTTGTCTGTAGAAGAGGGACTAAATATACTCCATTACAAGTAAAGGTACTCTGTCAGAGTTGATCTTACACTGAACGTTTTGATCTGTGCAGACAGACAGATAGCTAGATAGGTAGACAGATGCACAGAATTTTAATTATAGTACA
The DNA here is from genome assembly GCA_029706075.1 of Aldrovandia affinis. Classification (NCBI taxonomy): domain Eukaryota; kingdom Metazoa; phylum Chordata; class Actinopteri; order Notacanthiformes; family Halosauridae; genus Aldrovandia; species Aldrovandia affinis. The sequence continues at coordinate 4,799,491 of JAINUG010000032.1, forward strand.
GAAAAGTATTAAAATACCCTTATCTATAATCATTGTAAAATATGTTCGTGGGCACTTTTACCCATAATACTGTACAAAGGGGTGTGGTGTGAACAGAAAGGTGCAACCAGGCCGGCTGACGCTGTCCGTGAATTAAGACTGCACACACACCAGAATGTCCTCTGATCTTTAAGTGAGATGTAGTGGCAGAAGGTCTGGGATGGTGATTTACATTACAGGCTTGGAATCGTGGCAATGAAGTTCAAGGAGCAGGAGATTTCACTGCCTGTGCCACTTAGCTTCACTGCGGCCCTCAGGGAGAGACCATGTGACCGTACAAAGCAAATAGAAATCTCTCTGAGAACTCGACCTGAACATAAAAGGTCAAAGCGGGGTTTCTCCAACATTTCAAAGCTTTCTGTTGAAAAAGCGTAAAAAGTGTGTTGGTACCAGCTCTATCGAAAATGTGTCTGAGAGAATCTGGAGACTGGAGGAGGATATCAAAAATGATTTTATGAGACGTGGGAGACAAAATACTTTGATAGGTTTGTTTTCTCTCTCACTGAAGTTCACCTTGTTCACTAGGCAGAAACGTCCACTCTTACTGTGCCCTGCGGTCTGTAATACTCTTCAAAATATTCCCTCATCTGGCCACGGCGACCGGGGTTCGATTCCCCGTCGTGCCAGAGTCGGCTCTGGCCGGGAGTGCCACCAGGGGTGGCGATTGGCTGTCCGCCCCAGGGAGGGGGGAGGGAAGCCGACAGGACGTTTGCTGCGCACAGGAGTGGCCCTGTAGTACTGGTTACGGTCGACGGCCTGGCAAGTGCGGAGGAGACGATGCTTCACCTTCATCACTACCTGTCGCAGGACTACAGCAGCAAACTCACATTACTAGGGGGGAGATTGACATAAAATAGCGGGTGTAATTAGCTACTAAATTGGGAAAAAATTGGATAAAATCAGAAACCAAATTTATTAAAAACATTTTTTTTTTAATATTCCCTCATACCTCCTTTTAAAATCCTCTATCTTGAATTGACTCTCATACACATTTATGTATTGGGGGGGGCATATTTGAGAATTTATGTGTAAAATTGAATTAGCAAATCTGCAAACATGGCAATTATTAATTATGAACTCTCCTCCGAATCATGTGTTTCACCTCTGATGCCTCCTTCACTCCATAGTCCACCAGTTAAGCTCACAGACATAGAGATGTAGGACAGCACTTCATGTGTAGCTTGTGCAGACAGACTGTGGGTAACCTAATGACCAGAGGGGGGCGCTGGTGCGTGGTGAGAAGCAGACGTCCTGCTGACTGACATCCCTCCCTCCTCGGGTGACGCTGAAGCCACAGTCAACACTGGCATGATCCAGATTAGATACCAGACCATGGGGCTCATCCCCACACTAGAACAGTGCCTTAACAGGACGCAGACCATGGGGCTCATCCCCACACTAGAACAGTGCCTTAACGGGATGCAGACCGTGGGGCTCATCCACACACTAGAACAGTGCCTTAACAGGACGCAGACCATGGGGCTCATCCACACACTAGAACAGTGCCTTAACAGGGTGCAGACCATGGGGCTCATCCACACACTAGAACAGTGCCTTAACGGGATGCAGACCGTGGGGCTCATCCATGCACTAAAACAGTGACCTAGCAGGACACACACCATAGGGCTCATCCACACACTAGGACAGTGCCTAAACAGGATGCAGTATGTGGGGCTAATCCACACACTAGAACAGCGCCTTAACAGGATGCAGACCGTGGAGCTTATCCACACACTAAAAGAGTGCCCTAACAGGATACACACCATGGGGCTCATTCACACACTAGAACAGTGCCTTAACACTAGGCAGACCCCCATCCAAATGTGTCCATTTCAATTTCCTATTTTATGCAGAGAAGAAATATGCTTTTGTTTTGCAATATATATGCACATCTGTTTCTCCCTTAGAGATGTCTTATACTGCAGAGAGCAGAAGCCCTTAATCTTCAGGATTCAAGGGAGACACTGGTGACCTGAACCAAATTCATATGAATAGCAAACAGGCCAGCAACAGCGAATGGCTCCACAGGCCCTGGAATAAAAAACCTCCATGTGGAGAGAGATGAATTAACATAAGGCCTAAACGCTGAGTCAGCAAAAAAAGAAAAGAAAAAGAAAAGAAAGGAAACATCCCAAGAGTCAAGCTTTCCTCTCATCTCGTCCACACAGGAAAACACTCACGTCTGTGTGATGACTGCAAGTAAGAGGAAAGCCCAGACAGATGGAGAGGGAGAGAGAGAGAGAGAGAGAGAGAGAGAGAGAGAGAAAGAGAGAGAGAGAGAGAAGCTAAAATCAATATGCCACCGCATGCTTTCTGTGCCGAGCAAATGCTCGGGAGTCAACAACAACAACAACACAGTGCATGATTCACTGAGAGAGAGAGAGAGAGAGAGAGAGAGAGAGAGAGAGGAAGGGTGATCCTCCCGGGACCCCGTTTCACGGCTCTGACCTCCCTCGTTCACGGACTCGTACCTGTGTCCAAACACCAACGCCCCCCGCTGCGGCAGTCGTGCTCCAACCTCCATTGTTCCCTGAATCATACGTGTGTCCAAACGACGACAGCCCCCACTGCGGCAGTTGGCTTCTGACACGCTCTCTGAACATTTTGTAAAAAAGAACATCGGTGCGAGACGTGCCCCAATTCCACCTGACCGGCACGACCCAGCTTTAGATTAGACAACTTTGCGCTTGCAGGTATCTTGCTTTGGACTAGACACAACTTTGCGCTTGCAGGCATCTTGCTTTAGGTTAGACACCTCTGTGCTTAAAGGGGTCTTACGGTGTGACGTGCAATGCCTTTGCAACAGCTGCTTCTGTTTATTCACACTCATGAAACAAGATAGCATCTTTAGTATTCGTTTGTCGGTGTCTTTTCCACTTCTGACCCCTGATGTGAGATGTTTGGGTGAGCTTGCTCGTTGCCTTTACCCCATGGAAGTTTGCCAGCTGCATTAGACCGCTAAAAATGCTTACAGATGATTATGGATGCCGCTGTGTCGTCTCACGGTTACTACTGAATTCTGTTTCGCACGTCGTTACATCTCTGAGGGCATTATGTTTGTGTTACAAAATTCAATACATAAATAAGTGCACTCCATTCATGGATGTGGTTCGTACGCTACTGTCCCACATATCCTTTCACGGGGGTTTGTGGACAAAAACAAAGTAAAAAACAAAAGGAATAAAAATGCACTGCCCCAAAAGTAGCTCCTTTAACGTTTTACTTGTTAGTGAGGTATACTGTCTCTAGTGTGTCTGTACCTCATGGTTTAAAGGCTGGTGCCGAACAGTGCATAATTCAGAATTGCAGCCCATGGTTATTTAATTCATTTAGTACTGGAAAAGATGTAAAGGCTGTGTCTCGCTGGATCAAACATTAGGCTGTGCAACTTGACACAAGAGCAGTCATCGTTGCACTGTGTAAATAAAATATGAGCAACTCCCAATGGCTACGCCTTCTCCAGACTTCCGGGGGCAAAACATTAGCACGCAGGAGAGCGACTTCCTCACGAGCTGCCGCTCCAGATAAGGCGAAGCGCTAAGCCGACACTGCTCGGACCGGCGCGTCTTATCAGTGAGGCGTCGGCACCGACTTGATAAAGTGGAGAGCTCTTGAGGGAGTAAATTAATGTTCGCCACCACTGGACTTCCCCCTTAAGTGGAAGGTTGGAAGGAGGGATTTCACAGGTGAGCTGCGTTTACCGTATGGCTCTAAAGCCGTAACCAGAGCCGCCTGCATCCGCCCGCTCACCAGCTACCGGTCTCCCACTCTGAACGGCCAGGGAGCGCTGCAAAGTGCTGTTTTTCAGGGTTTTACAGAGCAAAGAGTACAATAACATATTTAGGCTCTGGTTTAAAGTCGACTCTCTTTTTCTCATTTTTTCCACTTTTCCAAAATAGGAATGTTCAGCAGAACATTCTTGCAAGAACATGATTAAATCAGAACGGCCCTTTTAATTAAACGACTTACAACTTAACTGAAATGTAATCGTGAGTTCTTAGCAGGCGGTGAGTGCAGCAGTGAGTGTAAAATGAGGGCGACGGGTCTACCCTCAGAGGGCCCCAGAGCCCGGCAGTAGAAGTAGGCCTCTCTCCCGGGGGATGAAAACTCTGCGCTCTCCAGAGAGGAGCCGGGAGGTGGAGGGAGGGCAATCAGATGGAAAATGCCAGTGAGCCCACCAGCGCTCTCCAGCCAGCCGATGCTAAATCAGGCTTCGCTGGGAGGGCCTCCTTCAGGGTGGCAGGGAAAGAGGGAGGGTGACAATATTGCCCGTGGGTCAGCCAATCAACGCGCATTATTTATTCTTCGTCCTCACGGCACTGCGCGTGCTGATGTCGAACTGGGGGGGGGGGGCACTCCACAGATTCACTCTCCCCCACCCCGTAAACTGAGAGTTCTTTTTACACTAGAGTAACACTAACAAGCACACAAAATGCGTAGCACTTCAAAACTAAAGCGTGACAGCATGTGTAAATACGGAACGCTATATATGAGGTGGGAGAATACAGATTGAGACCGAGGCCATAGCCATGAAGAGGTGGTGCTATAATGAATGGGCTGCAGTGGGCATGGGGCTTAGTGATTCATGCAGTGATCCAGGTGCTACAGTACTATCTAATCAAGCTTCAAATGCTTGACTAGCAGACTTCAAAGACTGTACACAAAGGCGCATACACACGCATAAAGCAACACCGTAGTGCAAACATTCAGGATTCAGGACATAGAAGAAGACACACTGCTGCTCATGTAAAAAGGTCTGGGACTTGTGGGAAAAAAAACATGAAGTGAATAACCTCTGAATATATGTACACTATTCATAAGAACATTTTGCAGTTCCATTCGTCTGATTTAAATATGATCTTCTTTATTATGGACTTTATGAACTTCTCAAAGATCTCACAAAATAAACTGAAATTGGAATATACAATGTATTTGGTGTAAGGGAACACAAACACTTGAATATTTGAATGAATAGTTGCTTTCATAACTTTCAGAACCAATGACCTCAAGTTATGAGTTATGTCCTTGAGAGTCTGTGCTTACTTCTTATGTTCAGATTTGTGGGGAGCCTAATATGATCCTTTCCATAAGAATTATTCCTTTTTTTAAGATTGAAAATCATACATTACCACAGAGCCTGACTCGGTCAAGCTCATGAGTGCTGCTCAAATAACACCATCAGTAGAGATAACGGTAAAAATAACACGCCAAATCTCCACCGCGGCTACTCAAACACACAGGTCCTATCTAAGCGGTCCATCAGACAGAGTTATTACATCCGCGCAGAGTAGGAGGATCCACACAGAGCCAGCAGCACAGGCATTTTAATCAACAATCTCGGGAGCCAGACCGGCCCTGGCCGTTAGCCCAATCGGGGGCGGCGTTTGGCTGTCCGCCCCAGGGGGAGGGTGAGAAAAAACAAATCAGAAACATTTTAAAAGATCTCGGGAGCTCCTTTTACGGCCATATGACCATAAGACCATAAGAACACCCTTCACCCTTCAAAGATGCCATTAACATTGTGCTCTGCCTTGTTTTCTTCATCTCTCATTGACTGATTTGAATAACCAACATTTGATGACATCACCTCCGGTGCACAAAAACATTAGCACAAAGAAGTGAACGCATGAAGCGACAGGGGGAAAAAACCCGCCAAAAAAACCATAAAACATTTTTGCAAAAAAAACCAAAAACAAACATTGACATGTATAGCAACAGTGGCTCAATGAATATAAAATAGCTGTGTACCTTTGCTTTTAGTTAGAGAAGCTAGAGTGATTTCCCACAGGAAGTGGAATGAATGTTATCCAGATTTGAAAGGCAATAAAAGAGGAAAAAGAAGGAGGGACAATTCTGTAAAGATTGAGAAGGCAACACAAAATGGTGCAATCGATCAATACAGGACATGCATTACTGGGGAAACGCCCATGTAGCATAAACCAGCACATTCCACACAGCAACAAAAACACGTGACTGCGTTTGCAAGGCAGCGATGCTCCATCGCGCTGCTCGGTCCAGGCTTGTGATGAGAGAAGCATCGATGGATATCCAGGTTAAAGTTATTCGTGCACCAAATCTCCTTTCATTTTCATCCAATATTTCACAAGGGGTTGGAATTTGTGCCAACATTTTGGTGAATCTTATGTATACAATCTTACGTATACAGTGTTATATACAATGTGTAAACATTAATTAGCCTATGTATGACTGCACAGTAGCACTCATGACCAGTCATAAACCTTCTTAACACTTTTTTACCAGTGTCATTGATAATGGAGCACAAGGCTCACTTCATTCATATTTGCATTAATAAGCATTTATATCAGCTATAATAAGCAGTTATGAAGAATGTTTCTGAATTACTACAGCAATACTGTCTATGAAAGGTCCTACATAGGATAAACATAAAGCCTTCATAAGCACTACATCATGAATACTTACAGGTATGGCAATCCACAAACCCAGGCTGTCACAGGTTGTGCTATGCCACCATGCATATCATACTTTTCATTACCTTGACATGATGATCTGAAATGTTATGGTAATTTCACTTGTGACATGGATGGAGACATAGCCTATGAAAAGCTATGTCATTTGGCATAAGTGTTTATGAAGGCCTCATGCAGCTGTTACGTACAGTGTAGGACCCTTCTCTAGAAAATGCATCCGTTATCACGTTGTGCTGTTAAGCAGTATTATTTATGAATGTTGTGATGCTGTTCTGTGCAGGACTCATTGAGGTGTTACACACATGTACAGGTGTAACTGCCAAAATCAAATAAACATTGGAGTAAATGAAGGATCCTTTAAATGGGTGCAGTACCACGAATGTCCATCAGGAGGTGCCACGCCAATGCCAGCGGATAGGCCCGGCCCTCCCCTCCAACAAGCCCCTCCCCCTGCCCAGCTGGGACTCTCGTAGCCCAGCCTGGGCCGTTTGAATTTCCCGCCCCTCGGGTCACTAAAGTGTTCCCTTTATTTTACCAGTTACCTGTATGTCTGTATAAGATGTTAATGCAAAGAGCTGCTGAGGTGGTTATGTGTAAGACTGTGTCATGATTATGTGCAATATTTAGGCAGGTAGGCACAACCAGCAGAAGGCTCCACCTTTAACATAAGAGGAGCTCAGCCTGCCTTCTCGTTGTTGTGCTGGGACAATTACACTCCACCTCTGCGTGTCAGCAGCAGTTACCCCACAAACCGCCCCCAAAAAAAAAATACATAAATATGGACAGATCAAGCCATGCAATCCCACCTCAACCCTCCCCAAACACAATGAACACAAATCAGCAACATGATTAAACAGAGAGAGAGAGAGAGAGGAAGGCCTACCTTGTTCGGCCATCATCAAATGCGAGAAACCTTAAAATAATGAAATGCAAGAGAGAGAGAGAGAGAACTCTTTACAAACACCAAGGAGCCAATACTTTTTTGGGTATTGTGATGTCACATGCTTCACCAGGAGGCAAACCATGGCAACTATCACTCTAGAGACAAAGCTTTCCACACTGATTGGAAAAGCTTCCAGTGACAAAAATTCCCAACCCCCCCGCAAAAAAAACAACTGCTACTTGATCTGCATAGGTTTCTACAGGCCTGCATGATTGTCTACTGGAACTCTACCTACTGGGTGTAACAATATATACCTTACAGTATGTAGACATTCATTTATTGTATTCCTCCACATAAAAAGCACAGGGAATATAAAATGTGTGAATGAATCTAATGGGTGTCCATCAATGTATTCAGCGCACAGCTTTAAGACTGACTGACTACAAATGACTATAAACACATTATTTTATGTATTTATAAAGTAGGGTGACAAAGGTTACATAACAGAAATTTTAATTTGTGCAATTTATAGCTGAAAATGTTTTGAGAAATGAGAGACATGTTTTCAACAGATTTCAGTGTGATTTTGAGTTTTTTTACAGTGACAATGAAATCGGTTTCTCTCACGAAATAATCAATCAATGTATTTGCAATTATATGTTCAATTTAAATTCTAAATTAGCAACACATTGGTTTGAAACGTTTTCTAGTCCTAATCGCTGTTCCTGAGACTCACCTGGAACACTGTTGGCTTCTGACGTTGAGTTTGCAAAAAAACACCAACAAAAAAAACAAAAAAAGGGAAAAAGACGGAGAGAATTTTGACATTAGAAACACTCTGATCTCTTTGCATGGGTAGCAACCATGCAAAACTATAACACACCTGTCACCATGCAAGTGGCAGAATGCCCTGTGCATGTGTGTGTCAACCACCTGGAGAGAAAACAGGGCCAAAACATCTGTCCCTGTCTGTCAGGGAACCAGATCCCCCAAAAACATACATTGAACACTTTGATCACATTGAGAATATCGTATGATGTAATATTCTGCTTCTAGTATCGCACAGGGCCCCTCACATACAGCTACGGAGAGGCATAAATCCAAGCAGGCGGAGAGACCAGCTCCCTCTTCAGAGGGTTGTGAATTTATGAAGTTGTGAGGCTTGTGTATAACTAAACTTTCCCCAACCTCTTTCCGTCGGTTATTTTCACTGCAGACACACTTGGCTTGGGTGGCTCTTGGCTTGAGCCGCTGGCTCCTCCCAGCAGCCCTCCGTTTCCTGGTGAATGCGTGGTGAACGCGCCCCTGGCGTGGTGAAAGCGCCGGCCACGGTGTGGTAAACTGTCACATTCCATTGAGGGTCATGCATCCTTGGATGTTTTTGGGCGAGGGAATCCCCAACTTGTTTCCAAAATTCGGCAACCAGCACTTTCCTCAGACCTCTCTAAATGTATTACTTCATGTCCGTGACACAAGCCTGACGTCATTAAGGCACCTTGATAGGGCGCCCGCAAGGGATACTCATCCCTGGCCCTGGAGGGCTGCAGTGCCTGCAGGGGATACTCATCCCTGGTCCTGGAGGGCTGCAGGGTCACTGAACCCGGGTTCTAGATGGCTGCAGTGTCTGTGGGGACACTCAGCCATTTGCTGTTGTCAGTTGATAATGAATAGAAATTTGAGTTGCCAGTGGTCCGGGAGGTGTCCTCAATAAGTCTTTGCACAAGCAAGGACTAACAAAGAAAAGTCAATAAAAAAAAGTTAACTCAAACTCCATCAGTGCTATTCGTTATTGCAAGTCAAAGCTATGAAGCCTATAGGCCATTATCTGTGGGGGGGTTAATGTTTCATTTCATCTCAGACCAAGCCTTACACACTAGGCTAGATATATAGATATTCCAGTGGAGCAGCTACTGCCATGAAGCTCCCTCATTGCCTTTAGCAATTTTAGATTGCTACATAAATATTTACCTGAAGTGTGGGGAATGGAATTTTTTACAGTGGATTTACATTACATACTGTGTGCAGCCATGGGAAGTAACAGCCAGCGGCGTTTTGGGAGGAAGTGGAAAACCGAATAGTAAGATATACGCTTTAACAGATACAGATCAGCTATAAACAAGCATACAGGAGGTTAACTACACTGATAACAGCTTGCGAATCATTATCCGGCCAAAGACAGATTGAGAGTGGCATCAAGTGCGGGAAGAGGAGGTCAAGTCCAGCTCACAGCTGTGCTACCCATTTCCTCCATCTCCTATTTCAGTAAAATGGCAGATAATGGCATGTCGACTCCCATGGATTCTGTGGCTGTATCTGTATTTGTACACGTGAAAGTAGCCAGGTGCGCCATCGAAGACGGCAGTGAGCGCAAATCCAATATGTCTTCTTGTGCACAAGGTGTTCCTGTGTCATGTGACAAGGGCCTCAACGAGCTACAGGCAGGGCCCTTCCTTTCAGTAATACGCTGGTCTAGTATTGATCAATATAAATATCAACTCAAATTCCTAACATGTTCAGCTTGGGCTATGTCACTAAATTCTTCATTTGAATCTGACCACATTTTTTCCTCTTTTTTTTATTGACCTACTTTTACAGAAAGATTATTGTAACAGTAATTTTTTTTTCTGTATATTTATTTAATCTCAAAGGCTAAGCTGCCAGGCACACTTTCAACATTTTTTTTTCCAGCAGAGCACGTCTCATACCCTTCAGTTAAATACTTTTTTTAATCATTCATACTTGTGTAATTATGTGTCATCTCTTTTGGAAAACATTACTGCCAGGACAATAGCAAGAAATAAGAAGTTAAGTTAAAATCACCAGAACTCCAATTGAGGAGATCAGTATATCAATCCAATGCATAGATTTCAATATGCAGTTTCACTGGACTCCGTTAGCAGCCAAAAAATAAATACATTTAAGTTTTTCAGGCATTCTTTAAATATCAGCAATCAAGCATAATTTGAAACTGAAATTTAAACCACAAGAGCAAGATCCTGGGTATCCCAATATCTGACAGAAAAACACTAAGACTAGGTCTAGACAGTGTGAGTGTCATCTCTATTGACACAAATTAAAACTTAGTGATAATGGCTTAATTCACTAAGCCACTGTGATGCTGTAATGTGGCAAACAATGATTGAGGCCTGGTGTAGTTTGTCCCTAATAAGCCACCACCCACACGAGAGGCTCTGGCATGTGCTTCACAGCCAAACGCTGACTGTTTTAATCTTCCCTCAGATTATACTTTCCACTCTGCAGATATTGTTCGGCACTGCAATTATTCAATGTGCCAAACATACGCTGCGGTCCAGGCATGACTTTCTAAGGGCGTTTAAACCATCTGCCCCTTCTATGCAGCTCGGTGGACCCTGTAGCAGCTTGAGTAGAGATTCCATGCTCTCGAATTGTCGAGTTACCAAAAAAAAATGATGGTTGAATCTCTTTGTCAATAATATATATAATAGATTTTTAAGTGTAGAGGATTTTTCAGTGCGTTTCTATGTTTACTCCATGGGATATTGCCACTTATTCAGGAGTGAAATGTTTTGTAGTTCAGAGATCTAAAATTGAAAGCTTGCTGTACCTATTTTTTTCCCATTCACTGTGTTTGGTCGGACAGACTGGCGAACAAAAACGAGAGAGTTATGCCAGCTTGCTTGAGCACCACTATCTGACGGAGACTAGAGTGCATGCGCTTGAGAGTCTCTGCCCTTTTTTTCCGCATTGGGCCTTTTTGGCCGGTGGGCGCGTTTTCCGCGTCTCGCAGCATTTGCCTGGTGAAATGACAGAGCTTGCTTTTCAGCCATCAACATAAATCATACACGGCCCCATCAACAAAGCCACTATGTTTTTTAAAGTGAGAGCATCCAAAACTGATGGAGGCAGCTTACAGCTGCCAGCGTCTCTTCCTTTCACACTGCATTAGGACCCCTGTCAGCAGGCCAAAAGTACCAGAGAGCAGACAATCAAGTGGAAAGAGCTGGCCAAGCGCAGCGCCTGCAGGGCTCCTCACCTCTGCTCCTGGAGGGCCACAGTGCCTGTAGGACTACTCAACCCTGCTAATGGAAGACCGCAGTGCCTGCAGGGCTACTAAACCCTGGTCCTCAAGGGCCACAGTGCCTGCAGGGCTCCTCACCTCTGCTCCTGGAGGGTCACAGTGCCTGCAGGGCTACTAAACCCTGGTCCTCAAGGGCCACAGTGACTGCAGGGCTGCTCAACTCTGGTCCTGGAGAGAGACATTTCATATGGAGACTTTCAGAGGACATTATTCTCTTCAGGCAGGACGCCCCTTTGTACCGTTACTGTTATTTTTTCTTTTCTTTTTTTTACTCAAGGAGGGACCAGGCGCCCCCCCCCCCCTCCTTCCAGGTGGGAGTGTGTGTCAGCAGTGAAAATAACCGACCAAAGCTTTGGTCACACCATCACCCCTGTCACTCAGCTAACATGGAGGAATTTTCATTTCAGTCAAGAAGAAAGAGGAAAAGAAACTGATTGCCTCTCATAAGAGAAAAGTCAAAGGTCTCCCTCAAGAGTTTTTCATCTGGTTGAGCCCTGCCTGTGATACTGGAGGTGCAGTATTGTGCTAGGCATGTGCGTATCACAGCCAAGGAATAAATACTGAGCGGAAATAAGCATAATCAATCAGAGGAGGAATGTGTGTAAGATGTGACGTGTACATATTGCGTGATATTTTCCTACTCTTTGTTAAGTTAAAGTACACTCGTCTACCAGGCTAGCAAGGATACTGCACCTCCACTGATACTGAATAGTGGTGATGGCTCTGATACAGCAGCAGGAGGAGGATCAAATACCATTTCGCTCAAACCGGCATGTACCTGGAGAATTCTGCAGGATCTGAATACATTCAATGAAAGAAAAATAACTTAAAGGTTGTGATATAACCCAGAGCTTCAACAAACTGTACATTATCAGTGCACAGATACACAGAGACAGACACAGAGATATCCAGCCAAACACACACGTCCAGAAACAAAAGACAGACACACAATTGCATATGGAAAAAACATACACATACACATACGTACACACACACAGGCTTATTAGCAAATTCGGGTTTCTTTTGAGAGAAATGACCTAGTAATGGAAGCCTTTCTTGATGTGGATTATAGAGTTATGTGTAACATAACTTTGTAGTAGTAAAAGAGACCAACAGAAATAGAGTAGAGTTTTAGTGAAGAATTGAAAGTTCTAGTGTACAATAACAAGAGTAAAACTTTAAAATGATGATGTTGATGTTTACAATTGAGAGTGATCACCTTTCACAGTAAAAACTTGTAAAAGCAAAGATTTCAAGTTTAGTTGCTCATAGCATCAAAAAAATAAATGTAAAATCTGTACGCCGACATTAAAAAATAGAAACTACCCATCAAGTACAGGTTAAATAGTAAGTGAAGATGAAGCCATTTTAACATTTCTGAAAGGAAACACAAAGAACAGGGTGCCTTTGTACAGTCAGTTTGAACAATACAAGCTGGAGGCAAAACAATCAATTGGTGGATTGTGACAATCAAAGCACACAAAGCAGAAGTCTCTGCACAAACCAGAGAGACTCTAACATCTGTCACATCTCATGATTAATGCCACTGCTGACCTGGATTTAAATCCAGATTATGTTCCTTTGAACTATTGCCGTACTCACAATCCCAGACAGACACGGACCCAGAAATAGGAAGGTACACCAATCCACAGAGAAAAGACCTCCCTTAAACCTACTGATCCACAAAGAGGAACAGAGAAAAAAAACAACTAACCAGGAGACACAAGGGAAGGGACAGAAAGAACATCTCATTTTCCTCTGACATCTTACCATTTTAAATGGGGTGATAAAGTCCAGCCTAGGCGCAGTGCTGGATATTCTCTAGTCTGTAGGTAAACGATGAGTCTGGATGGGCTGAATGGACTGTTCTCATCATTATGTATGCTTACATTCTTATGTAGACATTATTTTTTAAACCTGCACTGAGAAGGGAGATTGGGCGGTAACTCCTTACCTTCATTGCAGAAGCGACCGAGGTACCCTGTTTTGGAGCAGTCGCACAGGTACTCCCCATCGGCCACTGAGCACACCCCGCCGTTCTCGCAGGGGTTCTCTGCACACAGGCCCTCCATGTCCAGACGCACCTTCTGGCTGCCGAGCAGCCGAGGCTCGCCGTTGCCGTACTTCAAGTCCGTGATGACGCCCTGGAAGAGCGGCTGCTCCTTCACCAGGGGGAGCGTGAGCGCCGTGCCGCGGATGTCCTGCGGGATGCCCCCCAGGAAGAGGTCGCTGACCACCTTCATGTGCTGCCGCTTCGGCCGCACCTCGTCGGCCTTGATCTCGCTGTCCAGCCGCAGCGCTGTCCTGAGGCCGGATCGGCTGAGGGTGACGAAGTGCCAGTTGCTGTCGTTGACGCGGCGGTCGGAGACCACGGTGGTTTCGGCGCAGTCCACGCTGAAGCGCAGCTGCAGCTTCCCCTCGGACACCGCCAGGAGCAGGAAGTCGCAGTAGCCGCCGTCATCCAGGTAGAGCAGCAGGGCGCTGGACACGTCCGTCTTTACCTGAAAGCTGAGGTCGCTCCTGGTGCTGGCGTCCCAGCGGCGAAAGCGTGCCCACTGTCCCGGGGCCCCCGAAAACTCCAGGCCAAAGCAAAGGCCCAGCACTGAACTGAGTAACAAATGCAGCTGGAGCCAACGGCAGCGGACATCCATTGTAAACCGAGGGTCGTGAGGGGGGAGGGGGCAGTTAGGAGGGGGTGGGCTGCTATAATCCGCAAGTCGAAGATACCATCGAATTTGTTTTGGGGTCAAAGAGTGCTGTATCCCGTGTATATCCCACAGAGAGTGCGGATGAATTTGTGATAATTACAAAATGTAACGATCCTTTTTTCTGAAGACTGTGGGTGATGAGGAAACGAGTGACAGAACTAGAGCCTGTAATTCTGACAGGTCTCAATGGCTGTTCAGCTCCAGGGGAAGAGGATGAAGGCTTTTATTCCCATCGGAGGGGAGAAACATAAAAGAGGGGGATGGGGTAGCGGGATGGGGAGCGATGGGGGGTCTATACGCACTGATTCCGAGGATTGACCTTTAACCTTGAAGTGCAAAGTCTGGGCTAAAATTGCTCAACAGGTGAGGTCCCATTGAGAAGAATCTACTCATTTTCAGGCTTAAAAAAGTCTTCATCTTGGCCTCGGGCTGAAGGCGGTCGGGGACATGGCACATTTTTCTGGAATTCCTTCAACGCCGTCACTGCCAAAAAAAAAAAAAAAAAAAAGAAACAAGAAAGTGACTAAGAAAAACATTATGAAGACTGAATCACGCTTTCAAGAAAAACATAAATGAAAGAACACATTCAATGCAATAAAGCTTAGATTTAATATAATATGCGAGCAGCCAACACAAATGTACAAAAGATATTTTGATATTTCAGTTGGGGTGGTGGTTCATTTTAAAAACAGTTGTCTTAATTTTGATAACCACCCCCGAATATTATTTCAACATTCCACACTGTATCCCCTACTACACTGAATATAAAAATGCAAATGTGGCTTTATCTTGATTGCAATTAAACTTCCAGTATAAATTATCACACAGTTCTCACACCAGCTACAGCTGCCAGCCCTACATCTGAGTCTGATGGGGAAATTGAGGGCTTTCATCTGGAAATTCAACACTGAAACAACTTTTAAAAATCTGGCACTGACTTTTTTTCTAAAGCACAATACAACAAAATATACAGGTCGCCAAAATAAAGGAAACACTTGCCATTCTGAGTGATCACCTTATAGTGAAGCATTCCTATCCTGATTGGAGTGGTCTATTCCAGGATGACAAAGCCCCCAACCACAGGGCACGAGTGGTCATTGAATGGTTTGATGAGCATGAAAATTACGTAAACCATATGCCATGTCATCTCAGTCACCAGATCTCAACCCAATTTAACACTTATGGGAGATGCTGAAGTGACGCCTGAGACTGTGTTTTCCACCACCCTCAACAAAACCCCAAAAGATGGAATTTCTCGTGGAAGAATGGTGTTGCATCCCTTCAATAGAGTTTCAGACAGGTGTAGAATCTATGCCATTGAAGCTGTTCTGGCAGCTCGTGGTGGCCCAACACCCCATTAAGACAGGTGTTTCCTTTATTTGGGCAGTTACCTGCATGTTCCTATGGCTCGGGTATGATTAATTCACACATGGGACCAGTTCTGACCGGATTCGCATAGTTAATTTACAAAGTCTCCATGGTACTCTCTGTTTGCATGTGCCAGATACAAAGAAGATGTTACAGAGAGAAAATGATATAGAAACCAAGTCATATTTTTGCCATAAATCATGAAGTCACTATGCATAACCTACATAACACAGACCTACATAACCAGCACCAAGCCACTTGTACAAAATAAGATTTAGGGCTGGCAGTGTAGTGTAATGGTTAGGGAGCTGGGCTTGTAACTCAGAGGTTGCAGGTTCAGTTCCCAGGTGGGACACTGCCATTGTACCCTTGAGCAAGGTACTTAACCTGAATTGCTTCAGTAAAATATCCAGCTGTATAAATGGATTGTATGTAAAGAAATGTAAACTGTGTAAGTCGCTCTGGATAAGAGCGTCTGCTAAATGCCTAAAATGTAATGTAAATGTAAAATGTAGGGCCAGATTTAGGTCTAGATCCAATGTACCCACAATGTGCTCTGTCTTTAACTGATTGCATTTTCCACCTATTTCTTACACAACACTACCAATTGGGGTGGCAACTGAAATAAATGAAAAATAGGAATAAGAAATAAGACGAAAAAGAACAGCTATGAGCGAATCCATACCTACATTACAGGCATTTAGTAGATGCTCTTATGCAGAGCGACTTACAGTTTACATTTCTTTACATACAATCCATTTATACAGCTGGATATTAACTGAAGCAATTCAGGTTAAGTACCTTGCTCAAGGGTACAACAGCAGTGCCCCACCTGGGGATTGAACCTGCAACCTTAACGTTACAAACCCAGCTCCCTAACCATTATACCACATTGCCGCCTAATGCCACCTAATGCCAGACTAGATGCAGGTAGCAGTTTATTAGATTAAACATGTATCAAAAAAGATTCCCCTTATGGAAAAATCACATTAACTCTGCACCGCCATTCATTCGTCCAATTCCATATACTTTTTTGGGACATTTCATGTAATGCACATGTGCACTACACATTTCCACACGTATACCACATATTGTCACATATGTATATCATGTGATCACGTGCGGCTCTAAGGGCCTTGGCAGATACTGTACATTCCCTGCCAGCTCACCCATGTCCACTCTGTCCAAGATGAGTACGCCAGCGCCACGTCTAATGAATTAACCATGAGGCCAGCTTAATCTGACTTTTAAAAGTGAACCAGCCTTTGATTCCTCCATGAGTGAGCATGCCATCCGAGACGATGCCAGAAAGCCCAGTGTCAAGTGCAAAGTGAAACTTAATATGCGAACAATAATTGTCCTCCTCCCCTCCCCTCCTCCTTGAGATAGCATTTGCAAATAGCAACGCATTAACGACCAATTTACTAATACTGGTTCTAATTACGCAATCAAAAAATTAATGCCCTCATTCACAATTTGTGGTAGGATACACACATAAAAAGGGTCCAAAACAGCATGGCAGGCTCACTTGTCCAGATCATGCCAAGAATAGCAAGCAGGCACAAGTAGTCAGGGAACAATGAGAAAAATAAAACTTTATAAAGATTTTTTTAAATGAAAAATGTACAGATTACAGGTCACAGCGCAGTGCAGTACTACAGCATAGGAAAACAACACCAATGGAGAAGAAAAAATAAATGAATTAATTAGGCATAACAAAAGGAACAGTAGATGATGTAAAGAAAATAAGCCGATGATGTAAAGAAAATATGACATGACATTAGGCGGCATTCAAAAGAAAAACTTTCCTACAACATCCTACAAAAACACACCGGCGGTGGTCCAACCAAGGAATGAATATTAGAATAGTAAACTGAAAGTAAAACTGTATTCAAGATTCATTCTATACCCTCCTGACCGCAAACACACAATAAGATAATTATTCAAATTCAGAACTGCGTTTTTATACTGACTGGTAGTTGATGACAAATTAGTCAATAGAAATCCTGCGTCTGGCTGGATTAGTCAATAGAAATCCTTGAGGCTGGATTTGAATACCCCTGCTATATAGAATATATACTTGCAATAGGTTGTTTACAGTCATGTGACTGTGCTAACTTTACAGAATAAAGGAAAGTTTAATACTTTCCAGAGGAAAGGCGCAGGTTTGCCAGCCATATCTCGTGGCGTATTTTTGTAGTTTTTTTAAAAAACATTTTTCCTATTTATGAAGAATAACTTTTGGTACTTAATATAAACTTCTGTTTCTTTCTCGGTTAGATCGTTTCGAACAACCATAAACAACGCAAGCATACGGCATTTTTGTGTGTGACTATGCTTCCATGCCACTACTCTTGTGTTTACTTGACCACCATATGGAGTTCACTCCACTGCAGCGAAGAGACGTGACATCATCTGTAAACTACCTATTCTGACGTATGCTGTCTGTAGATACAAGCATTCCTGAAAATAAAGCTGTAGTGACATGAACCGGGGTACTTTGCAACAACATTATTTGTTTTGCATCGCTGGATATTTAATTGTGTTATTCAATTATATATATGTATATTAAAGGAATATGTGTTTGTTCATTTGTAAATTTTAAAAATACTGGAAATGAGTTCCAATTCAAAGTAAAACTGTCTGTATACCTTTGTAATTTGGTGTTTAGAATCGCCTACAGTTGTGTTTCATTATAAATTATCTGACTCAATTCCAGTATTTTTAAATAAACAAATGAATAAATAAATATTTTTTATATATACATATATATAATTGAATCAGAAAATAAAATGCCATCGTGTACTTTCCGAATACATTTTATTTATTTTCTTAGTAAAGCGCAAACATATAGTCTTCCTCTTGGCCGTGTAAAGAGAAAGATCGAGTGTCGCGCGCCCTTCCCCTATTGACACTACACGGTACTCAATGGGCTACCGTAGTCCACAGTAATGATGCGCACAATCATGTTACGTCCAGATAGTTTGACTGTGCATTTCCGAGGTGCGGATAGCTTGACCGCAGTTCCCCTCCCCTCCCTTGCAGTGACTAGAGCAGTACGTTCCTCGAGACAATAGAGTCGCCGCTCAGAAATGTTCCAGTGTGGCGGAACACAATGCTGCCCGCTTTAACCACCTGCCCTAGAATAATGGCACGGTGAACTCAATCTGGGAGCTATTGAGTTCTGGTAACCGATACGACTGTTGTTGTAGCCCACGCGGTCTCTTTGACAACCGTGTGTTTGCCCTTGTACTGGGCTGTCGCAAGGCGTGTGTGGGGGGGATTGGAGGAAGACCAAAGAGAGGTGAAAAGGTAAAAGCGTGGTTGGGATTGCACTTGTGTGCAAGAGAGCGAATGTCCCCGCTCCCTGTTGTTGGACATATTGGTGTGCAGAAAGTCTCACTTTTGGATTCCCTAGCAAAGAATAAGCACTGGAAATGCACCTGATAGGAGACTGCGCAACCTGAGACGCATATTAATGGAAACCCGCCTCCGGTGACTTCGGCAAATTATTGTGCACCCAGTCCTGTGGATATCGGGTATCAGAGCGGTGTGCCATCGAGGTCTGGAAGCAGCACAGCACAGTTTCAGGATGATTAACCCCTTACCATCCCCTTATTTTTATTAATACTGAATTTAGCATCGTCTGTACATTGTTTTACATTAGTTGATTAATTCTACAAAAATCGGTTTTCTTAAAAAATATTTAGGTTGGCGAATTCTGAAGACCCGTTTCCTGTATAGCCCTTTTCCACTTTCATTCAAATGCACCAAAATACGACGTAATAATGTCAAAGTAAGACTCGGCACTGCTAGGTCCTCAGTGAAGTTACATTTGCAATTTCACAAAAAGATATGGTGCTGAAATTCAATGAAATTGTTGCTCATGTTTAAAAAAACAACCCAAAAAACAAACGCATCCACTCTGGTGACATCGAGTCACGGAGTCACGCAGTGGGCTTCACCTCGCACTGGTGGGCATGGCTGTGGAGTATCCCTCGCTCGTTCTTTCTGTCACGGTGTTTTCCCAACCACAGTATCGCTTCGAACAAGCCTCTGGCGATGGTCGTTAATGCTGGCATTTCAGAGATGGAGTTTAGCTCTTCTCTGACATTCTCCGTTCGTGATAGAGCGTTTTTATGCCTGGTCGTTGCAACTAAAACTAATATTACGGGGGAAAGGAGGGCTGGGAAGAGTTTAATACGATGCACTCACTGGAGTCCAATGGAAGCTCAAGTGCAAATATAAGAGATAGCAAACCAACAATAAATTATTCAGCAAAAAACAACAACATATATATATATGTTTTATGTCTAGTATTCAGGTATATATATTGTCTGAACACATTTTTTATTATTCAGTAGAATGTTGTAGGTTTTAACTGGACATTGAACGCACGCAGACATTTAAATACACACTGACGTAGTTAGATAATGCGTTCGGATTTTATTATAGCTAATGTTTTAATGCAAGCTTTTAGACCTCTCGCGTCAGCCTCGGCGCTTTTAAGCTCGTGATAAACTCCCTCTACATCCTGCAGCGCTCGGTCTCCACATTCCACACAGCGAATTTTCACTTTCATTTTGCATCAAATCACGCGAAGATGCAGTTGACACACATATACACGCGAGCGGCATTTACACACACGCGCGTGGCGTGAATGTAAGCCCTGAATGTTAACTTCCCAACTCTACAGTGCAAATGTGTGTGCTGTATAAAGTATGGGGCATTTTAACCAATTATGTTTTAGATTTAAAGTGTCTACCGAATGAAGTGCTAAAGGTGATTTTCAATCGTTGGTGTATTTTATTGATTTTATGTCTAGTAGAAGAAAACAATGAAAGACTTAGTGAATGAATGAGTGTATGCTATCCAGGCGCTTAATAACGTCTATTGTTTACATTTAATATATTTATGCAACTGGATATTAATAAAATAAATGTAATGTATTGCAATTAATTCATTGGTCTATGGCACAGCGTGCCCCACCGAAAAATCGAACCAGCAACCCTCGGGTAACATGGGTGCAGGGCCAGCGTCAGCCCAGTTATGTCCAGCCCAAAGACTGAGCCACTTCTGGAATAACTGTAGCAGCGGACAGACTCCTAACTGCATTAACGTGGGGAATCATGTGTGTTATTCGCTGCTGTGACATTAATGCCGATGCACCACGATTAAATTCACCATAGGAGCTTTACCGTGGTATGGATAATTTTATGAGTATAAGCTCTAAAATCCGTTTGCCCTAAAGGTGCCCGAAGCCGACAGACAGGGTACACGGACAAGATAAAATGTAGGTTAGCGCACTTTTCAGGATTTGTGTATTTTTAACATGAGCGTTACAGCGATGAGAGCTCCCAAAAGCTTTACAGTGGGAAAACAGTTTGCCCCATTGGGTTTATATGTTATCATCATATCCATACTGTAGCTTACCGAAGAGTAATTCTCATTAAGAAATCACAAAATATTGATAAAACGCACCACATTGGACCAATAATTTAAAACCGATATAGTTTCCGGGCACGCTCCGTTATAGCCGTTGATCAGCAGAGGGAACAGACATATAAAAAAATAAGTTACTGACTCCCTTTCGTTCAACTCTATACAAACACACGGTTATTTAACCCCTACACTACAGTGTTAGGGTAACTGTAGAATTCCATTCCAGCAGTTCAAGCCACATCCACCAAGCTTTGTCGCATATACATTATTCAAACTAGTTGCATTTGATAAAACTTTAGATAAATTAGACGTCCGTCCACCATCACACTCTTTAGGTCACTGGTTGCTCTCTGAACCGCAACTCCTTACCTTAAGTGCCCCAACAATTCCAACGCATAGTAATCCACAATTCCTGCTGCAGAAAGGCTTTTAGTTCCAGGCTTGAAGCGAGAGTTTCAAGCGGTAATGCGGTGATGCAGAGATTAGTACCAGCGCAGCAGGCTGTAGAGGAGTCCACTGTCCCCGTGTCTGTTGCAGTGCATCTCAGAACGCCGGCTCGCTCAGCGCGCTACTGATGGGCAATCACCGGATTCTCTCCCACAAGCCGCACGCGCCCGCCCCCTACCCAGTCCAAAGCACGCCATTTAAAGGCATAGCCGGCGCGAACAGGAGCAGGACTTCAAAAATGTTCCCTCCTGGAGGTTAGCAACTTTGATGTCAAAACCGAGGGGCGTTTCACCGCCACTGGCATATATTTGACTCAGAATTGACCTTGATATAGAATGATCGAATTTGGAAGTGGTGAAACACACGCTGTATGTCTATTTCTCCCAAAAACACACATATTTAGCGTTTTCATTTTTAAGGGCAAACAGAATAGTTGTTTTCGTGCCCTCAGTTTCCTGTTTCCACGATAACCTTCTTGTTTAGTGTCCGACTGAGTCTGTAACGCCTCTACCAGGACTATTTAGTGAAACTGTGAGGTCTCTAATGCCGCATGAAACACATTTTACTACCTACACTTAAGGGAAATGGGCCAATAATTGCGTGCGGTGCAGGCGCGGTGAAGCTGGTACACTTCTTAACCAAATGCAATGAAGCGCGCCCAGTGTGCTGTCCACAGTGCTGAATTCAAAGCATGCTCGTGCTCAAGCTTTTATAATGTTCAGATTGTTTTTTTCCACATTCACTTATCATTGAACACGCAGTGTGTACATATATAAAGACACATCTAACAGTCCATTTCAATCTAACAGTCCAATTCAACCGTGCTTCAGCCATATCCCTAAACATCCCACGCTCTCTCGCATACTCACGTATACGTATACATATTTACAAATACATAGTGGACGGATATTAAGAGATTGGTGCAATTAAGCATGCCATGACAACATTTTTATGCAGTTAAACGTACTAAAAGCACTTCAAGTGTTTCCTATCATAAAGAGGGGCCCATTTACGAATAATCAACACGCGCTGTACAGAAGTTATTGCATTCCCTTATTAGCACGATAAAAACGTGTAGCCGATTCATTCATTTAGTTACATACGTACACAAGGACAGAAGAATAATGTTATACTTCCAAGTACGTCCAAAGAAAACAAAATCAGAATTACAATGGAATGCTTTGAAATTATGACGACTAACCATTCAGTCCATCCATCTGACAAAATTCTAACCGTTAATGTCCAGATGTTTAGAGACATTAGTTTTTTTTTAAAGATGAGTGCTTTATTATCAGAATATATTCGTGTGGCCTAGACAAAAATGACTCACTATGGTACCAGACAAATGGAAATAATTTATGTACAGATTTAAATCTCTGTCGTGGTTCACTGATAACAATCCCAGTCGTAGCATCATACCCCCCCCACACAAAAAGGTCAGACTGTGATCAAAAATAAATAAACAGACAGAGCATCAGATAAGAGTCATACCTGACTCTATCAGCAGATGAAGCCATTATGAGGCTACGTGATCCTACGTTTTCAAGTTCCAAGGTCAAAGGAAGACTGACGATGATTTTGTTTTCACTCCAAGTTCAATCATCCATGCTGATT
>JAINUG010000032.1:6100000-6312500 GCA_029706075.1 Aldrovandia affinis
TATTACCACATTTTACACATCTGTTCACAATTTTACACAAATTCCTGAATATTTAAGGAGACGTTGTGAACATTCACTCGTCTTTGTATTAATTTACCCATATTCATATGAAAAAATGTACTATCAAGTTTTAATCCAACCGTATGAATTGATCATTAGTCGTCAACTAGATTGATGGCCGTGAGTAGCGGAAGCGGAAACGCATTATAATCCGAAAAGAGGAAGGTCAGCATCAAAATGGCAGCGCGCTACGCTTTGAGGTCCGTGTGGACCTCCCTGTCACTATCAAGTTTACAGCGCCTGGCTTTCAACTCCAGCAACAGCATATTTCAAAAAACAATTAGGATGCCGATGA
The DNA here is from genome assembly GCA_029706075.1 of Aldrovandia affinis. Classification (NCBI taxonomy): domain Eukaryota; kingdom Metazoa; phylum Chordata; class Actinopteri; order Notacanthiformes; family Halosauridae; genus Aldrovandia; species Aldrovandia affinis. The sequence continues at coordinate 6,100,356 of JAINUG010000032.1, forward strand.
TTTCGGCTTTTGTCACTATTCAGAGTAGAGGTATCCGACAAGGTGAGTCGTGGAGTATGTAGCTGCTAATGCTTACCATGTGCAGTTGGTAGTTAGCTAGCGAGCTACCGTTAGCTAGGTTTCTGTACCATTATTTTTGATGACAAGCTACATAGCCAGCAAGTAGTTATCGTTACCATTCTTTTAAGTTATCGTTACCATTCTTTTAACTTCATCGAGTTGTTAGCTTCAATAAAAAATAGCTCACTATCTAACGTTCTTAACCAATGCATGTAGCTAACGTTAGAGTCAGCAAGTGTTCTCGTCACAATGCTACTAGCGGTAATGTACTGTGCTTCCAATGGTCGATCAGCATCGTTGTTGTGATCCTAGCAAGCTATTTGTAACGTTTCAAGAAGGCAAGTTCAGTGTGCTTAGCTAACGTTGTTTAGCTAGCTATATAATCAGTATCATACTTCAGTAAAACATGAAAAAGATCATATGAACAGGTTTTACAAAAGATTTTCAATTAAAATATGTATGACGTTATGACTTGTAAGCTAACGTTACTACCGGCTTCATCAGTATGAAAACAGGCAAACAGGCTGCCTTGCAGTTAGTGGGCGGGGATTGTACTGATTTTGACATCGACAAAAGCTGTCTTCAACCGACCTGTTTCTGTATTTCTGTAGTTGTGGAGAAGACAGACGGCAACACAACAACAGTAAGTACATTTGTTATCTAAAGACGTGTAATGTCAGATGTCTTACGCAGTTTTTCTTCCATACTATTCGTCCATGTTTCCCGAAAGTGTGAATAAATGTGCATTGTGTAATCGCTGGAGCGAGTAAAACCGTTTGCTACCGCCACTATGTAAAAGAACAACCATAGCGCTCAATGTGGGAGCCTGGCTGGCCGTCCCGTTCTCCTCTGTGGAGGGTGACAAGGCAGGCTTCTGTGATGTATTTCATTCACACCACAGTTATGTTTTTCTTTGTCCATGTTTTCCCTACTCTCTCTTTCTGCTGTTTTTCTCCCCATTTTTAGTATCCAATTATACCTTCTTTTTTTACGTCCATTATCCCGCTCCCTCATATATCTTACGAGTTCGCTGCTGTAGTTCTGATACTGGCAGTGACATGCGAGTCGAAACCCACCAATTTGTCACTAACTCCAGAATGCGCGCACAGGGCCACTCCTATACGCAGTGAACTCGCATCGGCTTCCCTCCCCCCACCCTGGGGCGGACAGCCAATTGCCGCCCCCTAGTGGCATTCCCGGCCAGAGCCGAAACTGGCGCAGCCAGTGGAATTGAACCCCTGTTGCAGTGGCCAGTGTCGAATGTTGTAACTGCTAGACCACCTGGGAGGCCCTTGCTTTGTCCATCCTTGCTTTGACCACATGGTGGTCTTCTGGAATTCTGCCAGTACCACATGCTAGCAAAGGAAAGCAGAATTTTATATTGGAGATTTAACACGTGGCTACAAACCTGGTGCAGGAAAGAGGGGTACAGGTTTATGGGGCACTGGGACTCCTTTTGGAACAGGGGTGACCTGTACAAGTGGGACGGGCTACACTTGAATCGGAGGGGTACAGCTGCATTGGGCCAGCGTATGCTTAGGGTAGCGGAGGGATATTTAAACTAGGGACTGGGGGGGCAGGGAGGGAATTTAGTAGTAGTAGTATTATGTATAGGGAGGTACAGACTGCCCAGATGGAAGATACCAGAGTGGAGTATAATAAATCTGAGGATATCATAAATAAAGATTTTTTTAGATCATAATGTGAATAGAGGTGGTTCGGCACAGTTATGTGTGGAGGGGAAGGACAACGTAAGTGTGAGTAAGGCTCTCAAGTTCATGTGTTTAAATGCGAGAAGCATAAAAAAGTCATTTTTGGAACTGGAGGCTGTCATGTTGAATGGAGGTTATGACATTATTGGGATTACTGAAACATGGCTTGGCGCAGCGGATGGGGATGAATATAATGTAGAGGGGTACAACTTGTTTAGGAAGGATAGAACTAATAAAAGAGGAGGGGGAGTGGCCCTTTATGTGAAAGACAATCTTAATGTGCAGGAAATTCCAGTTATTAACTCATTAGTTTCTTGTGAGGACATCTGGATTAGATTTAGATTAGAAGGGAGAGTATGCTATAGACCTCCAGCTTCAGACAGTAACATAAATAGTATGCTCTTTGGTAACCTAAAACAAACCTGTGCTGAAGGGGAGATGATAATAATGGGCGACTTCAATTACCCCTCTATAAATTAGTAGTGACAGGGCAGGGTAAATGTGAAGAGGAGTTTATGGATATGGTCAATCACTGCTTTTTGGTACAGTCTGTTACTCAGTGTAACAATCCTGATAAAATTTGTAGCACAGAGAACAGAGAACCACTAGGGGCAAGTGACCACAGTGCAGTTATTTTTGATTTTTTTTGGCAAGTGAATCAATCAATCAATCAATCTTTATTTTTGTATAGTGCCATTTACAAACAGGTTGTCACACAGTGCTTCACAATTGACATTTTCCAGACGGAATAAAATAAACAGAAAACCATTGGAGCCAATGTGGGAAACTGGAAAATTATTCCCTGACCCCTTAAAAGGCGGTCGAGATGAACTCCTGGAAAATGGTGGGATACAGAGAAAAACAAAAACAAATAGTCCTGGAGGCTGAGGCTGAGTTAAGACAGTCTCCTCTAACTCTAGAATTTTTCATTTAATTTGAATAAAATGAGAGAGAATTTAAGTAATATAGATTGGGTAAAACCTCTAGATTGCAGAACAGTGAATGAAAAATGTACTATATTTAAAAGGGTTATTGTAGATGTACAGTGTAAATTCATCCCAAAAGTAAGGAAAAATAGGATGAAAAAACTCCACAGTGGATATTGCTAACACACTAAACAGTTACTTTGTTGAGAGCTTTACTAGAGAAGGGGTTATAAATATGCCTAAATGTATAGCCAAGGTACAGAATGTTTTGGAGGACTTTGAGAAAAGGGACGTAGAAGTACTACAAAACGACAAAAACTTAAGACAAATAAGGCAGCAGGCCCTGATGGCATATATCCCAGAGTACTCAAAGAACTTGGGGAAATTGTATATAAACCATTGACAGATATTTGTATGCAATCCATAATCACTGGAGAAATACCAGATGACTGGAAGCAGGGTAGTATAATTCCAGAAGGGGGGCCGTACTGACCCAGGGAACTATAGGCCTGTCAGTTTAACTTGCATCGCATGTAAAATGCTGGAATGTATTATTAGGGAGAAGTTGGAATCATTCTTGAAAAATAATAGTATTTTAAGGGAGAGCCAACATGTTTTTTTCAAAGGGAGGCCATGCCTCACAAACCTCCTGGACCTTTTTTTAAGAGGCTACAAAGTGTGTTGACCTGAACCAGGCTTATGATATTATATATTTGGACTTTCAGAAAGCATTTGACAAGGTACCACATGAGAGGCTCATTGCTAAAATGAATTCAGTAGGAATTGCAGGAGTAGTTTCAGAGTGGGTTCATAATTGGCTGCAGGGGCGAATACAAAGAGTAACAGTAGGTGGGGCTGTATCTGACCTCAGTGCTGTGGGCAGTGGTGTCCCGCAGGGATCGGTGCTGGGACCTCTGCTCTTCCTTATTTACATAAATGATTTTGATATGGACGTTAGTAACAAAATAGTTAAATTTGCAGATAATACTAAACTTGGGGATTTGGAAAACAGTTTGGAATCGACTAAAGTCATCCAACATGATTTAAACAAAATCCAAGAATGGGCAGATACATGGCAGATGACATTCAATATTACTAAATGTAAAGTTATGCATGTGGGAAATAAAAACATTAGACAGGAGTATTTTATGGGAGGAGAAAAGTTAGTAGGTGTTCAATTTGAATTGAACTACAGGAATTGTAGTTGATCAAAGCCTATCTGCATCAAAGCAGTGTGCTACAGCAGTGAAAAAAGCCAACAGGATGCTGGGATACATAGCAAAAAGTATTGAGTATAAATCAAAGGATGTTATATTAATGTTCTATAATCCCTTTGTCACTTAGAATTCTGTGTGCAGTTCTGGGCACCGCACTACAAGAAAGATATAGAAGCTCTTGAAAAAGTTCAAAGAAGGGCAACTAAACTGATACCTGGTATGAAAGGTAAAGGTTATGATGATAGACTTAAGGCACTCAATTTATTTAAGCTTAGCAAACAGAGACTTAGGGGGGATTTGACCAAGGTTTATTATTAAATTCCTAAAAGGGATTAACAAAGTGAAATACCAAAGATTTTTTAAGATAAGTGGGGTCAGCAGAACAAGAGGCCACAGGTGGAAATTAGTTAAAGGCAAATTCTGCACAGATATTAGATATAAGTTTTTCTTTACACAGAGTTGTCAATGCCTGGAACAGCTTGCCAGGTCGGGTAGTAGAGGTAGAAACACTTGGGCTAGTCAAGTCCAGGCTAGATGCAGTACTAGATACTCTTTAGATTAGGACATGACGAGCCTAGATGGGCCTAACAGCCCGTTCTCGTCATTATGTATTCTTTTGTTCTTATTTCATAAGGAAACTTTGTAAGTTGTCTTAAGGAAAGAAAACATTTGTCAACTTTTCCTCTGTGGGAACCCTACGATTTTATTTGAGATGCGTTCTCATTAGTTGCGTGACCTGTTTTTGTTATTTGGTTTTATCAAACTCTAAAACTCTGCAATACACCTGTGATTGAAATGTTTAACTTTATATTGTAAAATACAGTGCAGTCCGTAAGTATTTGGACAGTGACACATCTTTTGTTGTTGTGGCTTTGTAGTCCAGCACATTGGATTTGAAATTAAACTATGAGGTTAAAGTGCAGACTGTCACCTTTAACTTGAGGGTATTTACATCCATATCAGGTGAACCGTGTAGGAATTGCAGCCCTTTTTATTTTTTGGGGACCAAAAGTAATTGGACAATTGGCTGCTCAGCTGTTTGTTGGGCAGGTGTGTTTTGTTACAATGTTACTTCATGCACAAAAGAGCTAACAAAAGGTCTGTAGTTGATTCTAGGTGTGACATTTGCATTTGGAGTCTGTTGTTGTCTCTCAACATGAGGACCAAAGAAGTGTCAATGCCTGTAAAGCAGGCCATCATGAGGCTGAGAAATCTGAATAAATCAATCAGAGACATAGCCAAAAAATTAGGTGTTTCAAAAAGAACCATGGTTGAAGAAAACTCATAAATCTTGCCTAGAGTTTGCCAGAAGGCATGTGGGAGACTCAAACCAAGTGGAGGAAGACTATGGTCTGATGAGACCAAGATTGAACTTTTTGGCCTCAATGTTAGGCACTATATTTGGCATAAGCCTAACACTGCGCATCATCCCAAGAACACTATCCCTACCGTGAAACATGGTGGCGGGAGCGTAATGCTATGGGGATTCTTCTCTGCTTCAGGGACGGAATAACTTGTCAAAATAGAGGGCAAATGTATGGGGTAAGATTTAGACAATTCTTGGGGGGAAACCTGCTGCAGTCTGCAAGAGACCTGGGACTTGGGAAAAGATTTATATTCCAGCAGGACAATGAATGAAAGCATACAGCAAAAACCACATTGGAGTGGTTTAAAAACAAAAAAAGCTTGTTCCTTGTGTGCTGCCCTGCTACCCACAGTAAAGTGGTGCTGAGCATGGTGTAAAATGTGTGTAAAAATAGTAACATCCTTATAGAACGGGCTGTCTTCCCATTTCCCAGTGCCTGCCCCAGTTGCCCCAGTTTGCTCATTGCTCTGGCATATTAGGCTGTTAAATATAACGAGGCTGCCACTTGGTAGGACCAGGCACTCTTTTTTGAAGGATTGAGTCGGATAGTGGCACACCTTTCCGATTTCCAACTAGGAACCAGCAAACACTGAAGTTTTTACATTTCTGTCTGTCCATGGAAGCTGATTAGCTGATTAACTCTGAAATCTTTGGGTGCTTTGCAGATGGAAGGAAGAATATTGACTGGCGCTGAGAGGCCACACCCACCCAACCCTGAAGGGGACTGTCCCATCTGCCAGTGGAACCTGAACCACAAATACAGCTACACCGTGAGTATGACCGCATTACACAACCGCTTAACCAATGCATCTACACCGAGTATGACTGCATTACACAACTGCGTAACAAATACAGCTACACCATATGACCTCATTACACAACCGCTTATCCAATGCAGCTACACCGTGAGTATGACCTCATTACACAACTGCATAACAAATACAACTACACCGTGAGTACATCCGTAGAGTACTGCAGGTCGGGATGGGGCAGGGCTCTTAACAGTGAGAGCTGAGCAGCCCTGCCAGCGGTGTTGCTACCTTATGAAAACACACACATGTAATTTATCATAAGTACTGCTCTGAATTAACTTATCCCCCCCCTCCCTCTCCATCCATCTCTCTCTCTCTCTCCCCCCTCCCCAGGACGTTCTCCTGCTCAGTCAGTTTATCCGCTCTGATGGAGGGATGCTACCCCGCAGGGTCACAGGTCTCTGTGCCACAGAGCACCGGAAAGTGGCCATATGTGTGCAGATGGCACATCGAGCAGGTGAGCCTGACCACACTGTGGTGTTGTACAGGTGTGTAAGCGCAGGTGTAGCAGTGTGTTGTACAGGTGTGTAAGCGCAGGTGTAGCAGTGTGTTGTACAGGTGTGTAAGCGCAGGTGTAGCAGTGTGTTGTACAGGTGTGTAAGCGCAGGTGTAGCAGTGTGTTGTACAGGTGTGTAAGCGCAGGTGTAGCAAGCAGTGTGTTGGTACAGGTGTGTTGTACAGGTGTGTAAGTGCAGGTGTAGCAGTGTGTTGTACAGGTGTGTTGTACAGGTATGTAAGTGCAGGTGTAGCAGTGTGTTGTACAGGTGTGTAAGTGCAGGTGTAGCAGTGTGTTGTGTAGCAGTGTGTTGGTACAGGTGTGTTGTACAGGTGTGTAAGTGCAGGTGTACAGGTGTGTAAGTGCAGGTGTAGCAGTGTGTTGTACAGGTGTTTAAGTGCAGGTGTAGCAGTGTGTTATACAGGTGTGTAAGCGGAGGTGTAGCAGTGTGTTGGTACAGGTGTGTTGTACAGGTATGTAAGTGCAGGTGTAGCAGTGTGTTGTACAGGTGTGTAAGTGCAGATGTAGCAGTGTGTTGTACAGGTGTATAAGTGCAGATGAGTCTCTCTCACTCGAGCGTCTGGAAAGAGAAGTTTGTTTGTAAGATTATTTGTTTATTAGCAAAGCACCTCCCTGAATCTCTCACATCAGTGTCAACCTGGTCAGGTCATAGTACTGTAAGGTTATGAGCAGCCTGGTCAGGTTATATTACTGTTGGGTTATTAGCAACCTGGTCAGGCTCATAGCACTGTAAGGTTATGAGCAGCCTGGTCAGGCTCATAGTACTGTAAGGTTACGAGCAGCCTGGTCAGGCTCATAGTACTGTAAGGTTACGAGCAGCCTGGTCAGGCTCATAGCACTGTAAGGTTATGAGCAGCCTGGTCAGGCTACGAGCAGCCTGGTCAGGTAGCACTGTAAGGTTATGAGCAGCCTGGTCAGGCTCATAGCACTGTAAGGTTATGAGCAGCCTGGTCAGGCTCATAGCACTGTAAGATTACGAGCAGCCTGGTCAGGGCTAGCACTGTAGTACGAGCAGCCTGGTCAGGCTCATAGCACTGTAATGTTAGGAGCAGCCTGGTCAGGCTCATAGCACTAAGGTTACGAGCAGCCTGGTCAGGCTCATAGCACTGTAAGGTTCTGAGCAGCCTGGTTAGGCTCATAGTACTGTAAGGGTACGAGCAGCCTGGTCAGGTTTATAGTGCCACAAGGTTATGATTCAGACAGTTGAGGCTAATACAGGTATAATCCTTTGTCTTTTTACAGGTCTGCTCCCGGACCACAAACCAGTGCTGCCAGAGGGACACACCCCAAAGAAACCCAAACAACAGCTCAACAGGTGAATGTGTTACCTGGCCTAAGCTGTAGTCACAGATTCTTTAGTCTCACCAGATATTCAGCTCTGTATTCTTGCCATTGAAAATGATGCCAAAACATTCCAATTCAATGCATCTAATGAAAATTCATTAAGGGGGTGTAACCAAGTACAATACTGTGGCAGCGGACAATCTGTTCTGTACTGCAATACAGCAACAGCAAGGAAGAAAGCAGACGCTTTTATAACAGTGAACATACATTTTCAGTATATCTGTGGGGGTTAAGTGCTCTACCAATTGAGCCACAGGAGCCTAATCCTAATCCATGGTTAAGAAGCAGACAGGACAGAGGAACGCAGGAGCAGAGTACCTGGTGAGTCTAAAGAGTCTGTGCTTTAGAACAGCAGCACCACTTGAGCTGTGGAGCAGTTTGGAATACTGCGGGCTAGACTGCAGGCAGAAAGAGAGATGTGTGCAATGTCTTTATAAGGAAAGGCAGAGGAAAGAGGAGAAACGGGCAGTGGAGAAGGGGAGATAAACAGAAGGGATTAATGAATGGCTGTGTGGAATTAGTTGGCTCAGTAAAGGCCTTTGTTACATTGAGACCTGGAAAAACTTGCAAAGTAGACGTCCTTCAGTCAGTCTAGCAGTGACGTAAGAGCCAACGTAACAATCCTGGCATAAAAAGGCACAATCATTTATTTAATTTGACGTTGCCTACCAGAAACTGTGGACATCAACAGTGGCTGACAACAATGGACTATCCCTAGAAATGCTTGTTTATGCAGGAATATTTGATGTTAATGCTGACACCCACTCTTGGCAGCGGTAGTAGGTGGTAATTACAGATTAATTTTTCGACATAATTATCAGTGTAGGATTGCAGCAGATTTACAAAACAAACGTCGTAATTACTAGTTTCCTTCATTTTGACGTATAACAACAAATGTAATGATGATTTACGTTGAAACGTCTGTGGGTACGCCATAGGAACACAGTAGACCTGTCTGTTTACGGGACCCCCCCCCCTCCCCTCCCCCTGCTCTCCCCTGCGATGCTCTAGGTATCTGACGCGCTGGTCCATCGACTCGGTGAAGCCCATCTGGAAGAGGGGACTGAAGTGGTGCAAGGTTCGAATGCCGGTGGGCCACCCCGCTCTCAGGGACAACGTGCGCTATGGGAAAAGGCCGCGCTACCTGCAGCACTGAGGGGTGGGGCTTCCTGTCCAATCACGCCTTTAGCCGCAGCAGGCACTGGGAGAGCGCATTCATCCGCACCTCATGCAGTGTGTCACAGAGACCTTGTCCCTCACCTGGACCCATCAGAGACTCCTCCCCTCGCCTGCACCTGTACCCACCACAGACCCCGCCCCTCACCTGTACCCACCAGAGACTCCTCCCCTTACCTGTTCCTCTCTCAGTGTGAGGAGGTGAGGTGTACAGGTGTGAGGTAGTGCTGATGTATTCAGCACCAGGTGAAGTTTGCGCAGTGTGTAAAGGTCGTGCGTGTGTACACTGCACCAGATGGCTCAGTGTTGCACTGTTAACAGCTTTGTTCGGATTATTCTGGAAACTTCTTGAGCTCAATTCTGTAAATAAAACCAGTTCCCTCCCATGACCACCGAAGAGTGCGAGTGTGCGACTGCGTGTTCATAGCTGACAAGAACTCAGTGTTACTGTAACACACGCATCAGTGTTTTTCAGGCTTTTATTGTGAAAGGAAAACTGGGTGGTTCCTCCCTACAGCATGAAGGGCAGGTCCAGGTTCTTGATGCCGTCGCCCATGTAGACGTAGCCGTGCTGAGGGGTTGTGGGCACGTGGAAGAAGGTCAGGCCCAGCCATAGCAAACTGCGCAGAACACACACACTGCTGCCCTCCAGCTGCATACTCCATGACCCTTCGCAAAGAGAGCAGAGACGCACACACACACACACACACACACACACACACGGTGGCGCAGTGGATAGGACGCATGTCACAAATATGCACTCCCACAGTCCAAAGACACACACACACATTGCCCGTAGGTATGAGTGTGTGGTGTACATGCTAAGGACCCCAGGAAGACACGCGTCGGCTAATGGGGATCCTGAATAAACAATAAACACACACACACTCATACATGCTCACACTCACTCGCATACACGCACTCCTTGCACTCAAATATTGTACACACGCACTGCACCCCACAACCCTAAGGACAGGGAAAAATTGGTTAGACACGCTCAACACAGACTACTGTACCAAGGGCAGGGAAAGCGCGGTGAGATGGACACACACACACAGACTGTTGTCTTTGAACAGCAAACCCCCTGACCTCAAGGCCAGTGAGATGGCAGTAAAGACGCACTACACAGCGTAGATGTGTGAGCAGGGACAAGCTGGAGCGACGGAGAGGCCGTAGAGCTGCATTAAACAGCAGGGGGAACTGCAGCGTTGGGTTACAGCACTCTGCTCGTTCACATTCTCCAGGCACTGAAGAGCTCCCAGTTTCTACATTAAGAGAGTTCCCTGTGGGAGCGGCGGTGTGGAGGCCAGGACGGCTGGAGTTACACGACACTCTGGACGTTTGGTTTCATGATCCTCCTGGTTCACCCCTCTCCTGACCCACAAACCTGGAGGACCTACAGAACTGCACATTAACGCCATCTACAGAGCTGTACATTAACGCCATCTACAGAGCTGTACATTAACGCCATCTATAGAGCTGTACATTAACGCCATCTACAGAGCTGTACATTAACGCCATCTACAGAGCTGTACATTAACGCCATCTACAGAGCTGTACATTAACGCCATCTACAGAGCTGTACATTAACGCCATCTACAGAGCTATACATTCACACAATATAAAATGGCTTTTTTTGATGGTTACACCAAAAATGATTGTGTGAGAAAGCCTCACTCTGGTAGCATGTTAACATATAAATCTCAAATACAGATTTTAGTGTAGAGGCTCTGAGTGTAGCCACCGTGCACAGTGCCTTTCATATTCTGCTACATCCACTGGGGGCCTCATTAATACTGGGACTCAAAGAAAAACAAATCAGATGAATTCGATCAATTATAAATAATGCATCTGACCGTCAAGAGGTTAATCGGGCCCTCTGTTGATCATGGGGAATGCTATATATGACTGCCCCTGAATACAGCTACAGGACAATGTGCCACAGACATATCCAGCTACAAAAACATTGCAAAATGTATTTTTAACAAGCAAATGTCACTTTTAAAGAATTTGATACAGCTTTCCATGGTGGCCCTGCAAGTCACTAAATTAATAAATAAATCAATAGAGATGTAAGATCATTACTCTTCCGCTTGGCCTTATCTTTGAATATCAAGTGTTACTATTATTATAGGGAATGTTTCCATCCATTTCAGTCTGAACTGACAAAAACTGGTAAAAAGACAACAAAAACACTTCCCATAATTTGCTGCTCCAATCAGCCAAACCACAGTGTGAGGACAGAATTCTGTCTGAAGTATTAGTGTGAGAAACCGCACTACTGTACTCAATCTCCACTGGAATCCAATCTAAAGAGGACTGTTCTCTGCTTTGGGAGCATTCTGTGTTTCCCCAAATTAATTCAATCTGGCAGGAACTCTGACCAGAATTAAGCACCCATCAGAGAGCAGCCAATGCTGAGAGAGATGCAGATCGTGCTCACACTAGAGGTGACACACTAGAGGTGAGCTTGCTCATGCTACAGGTGAGTCTTCTCACACTACAGGTGAGTGCTCATGCTACAGGTGAGTCTTACACTACAGGTGAGTGCTCATGCTACAGGTGAGTCTTCTCACACTACAAGTGAGTGCTCATGCTACAGGTGAGTCTTCTCACACTACAAGTGAGTGCTCATGCTACAGGTGAGTCTTCTCACACTACAGGTGAGTCTTCTCACACTACAGGTGAGTGCTCATGCTACAGGTGAGTCATGCCTTGGTCAGAGGTGCTGTCTACTTCCCCCACTGCTCTGTCATTTTCTAGAATTTTTTAGGGAGCAATTGAATCACAGATGGCACTACAAGTTACAGCATACACCTTATAGCATAACTTACACCTTACAGTAACATCAACTCAGAGTTCTGGGAAGGTTGCCAGGTTAACAAGGCAGGCTTACAGTACCAGAGCATAACGGTAACTTTCATATCCAGATTCCATTTCTATGCCCTCCCATACATTTATCAACGTGTCAACGAGTGGAAGGGCTGCAAATCCCTCTTAATGGAAATAGATTTACCAGCATAAAATACTCCAGTTTCAAAATATTATGATAGCATGTTGTACTTGGACAGGGTCCACAGCATCTGTGGGGTGAAGTTTAATTTAGTACAGGAGTTTATCACGGAAGCATGACCGTCTCTGCTGCTCTGAACCCTTCAGTAATGAGGGTCTCTCTCGAGACGTGCCCTGGCAGACAGATGGGGGTCATACTCACCCTTTGGGATGTCCTCACTCAGGGGGTCCAAGAAGTCGATGGAGGGGTTCAGGTCAGCCATCTCCAGGATGGACTTCTTCTTCTGGTGTTGCGGCTCAGTGAAGTGCAGGTAGTTTTTGAGGTTCCCAGCTTCCAAACTGGACAGACCTATGGAAGAGGCAGATCACTAGGAGGAGTCACACACAAACCCAGATCTCTGTAAGGAGTCACACACAAACTCAGACATCTGTAAGGAGCCACACACAAACTCAGACCTCTGTAAGGAGTCACACACAAACCTGGATTTATGTTTGTAAGGAGTCCCACACAAACCCAGACCTCTGTAAGGAGTCACACACAAACCTGGATTTATGTTTGTAAGGAGTCACACACAAACTCAGTAAGGAGCCACACACAAACTCAGATCTCTGTAAGGAGCCACACACAAACTCAGGCCTCTGTAAGGAGTCAGACCAACCCAGATCTCTGTAAGGAGTCACACACAAACCCAGATCTCTGTAAGGAGCCACACACAAACTCAGGCCTCTGTAAGGAGTCGGACCAACCCAGATCTCTGTAAGGAGCCACACACATGCCAACCTCTCTAAGGAGTCACATACAAACCCAGACCTCTGTTTGTAAGGAGCACCACACAAACCCAGACCTCTATTTGTAAGAAGGTACACACACACATACACACATAGCTGAGAATGCATTCAAATAAACACACACAGGGTTGTCAGTCTCAAACCTTGGAAGCTGCGGTTGACCTGCACTGTGCCATGGGGTGTCTGGATTAAGGCCCCCCGGGGCACCACAGAGACGTCCCTGTCAATGGTGAACACTGTGGCTGCCAGCCTCTTCTCCTCTGTCACTTTCACCTGCAACACACACATAATAATAATACACTTATAAATAAGCCATAAAGCACATTTCATATGTGGATTTCAGCTCAAGTTGCTTTACAATACAGCAATAAAATAAAATAAAAAGTAATGCAAAAAAGGCAATAAATAGTAGATGATGCAGTCTGTCACACGCAAATCAGCATTACAAACGGCATCAATCCCAGGCCCTCAATACTCGAACCTGCCCTGCACCTGGATCACCCCTCTGATCTCACCGTAAACTCCTCTTTCGCAGCCGCGTCCCCCTCTCCCTGCCTCCGCGTTTCCGTGTACTCGTACTCGAACGAGGGGTCTCCCACGAAGCGCCCCATCGCTGCAGCAGACACCTCCGCCAGCAGGGCCTCTGTGGGCGGAGGCAGCAGCTGCCAGTCTATGCAGTTTAAGCTGGAGAGGGAGAGTGAAACAAGCCGCGCTAGTTTACACAATAGTGATAGCTAGGCTTACTGCCCAGCAAACAAAGAACGTTTCCGTAACGTTAGCTCAAGGTTCTCTTTTGGTTTATTTTTCGTGAACCTTCCCAGACCGTTCCGGGAACGTTACATTATGGTTTGCAATTAACCAAAACCATAACAGAACGTTCAAATAACCACTTAAAATAACGTTAACTTTAAGGAATATTTGAACTAAAATGGAACGTTCTCCTAAGGTTCTCCTTAGGTTGTCTGTATTGGAACCTTCCCAGGACGTTCTGGGAATGTTATAATATTGTTTGCAATGAATCAAAACCAAAAATCAGCAATGAGAGCTGAAGACTTTTGTTAAGTTCACAAATTAGATGACCAACATTGTAAATAAAGCTTATGAGTAAGGGGGGGGGCGTCCCAATCCGTCATGGCCATTATATTATAATATAATATATACGAATATATACAATATATATATTTATATAACCCTATAAGGGTACTCCTTAGAAGAAAAAAGTTAACGTAGAGCCCTGGTATGCTATGATGAATTACCTTTTATGTCACTAGCAATGGTCAATAATGTTATCAAAAAGATACAGAAAACAGCACAATTTATTTCAACAATTTATTTTTACAAAATCCAATGAGGGTCAGTAACTTGTTTTACAAATCAATAGATACATACAGGGCTAGATTTTAGTCTGTTTCCTTGGAAGAATTGAAACTCCACCTATTCAATGCTAATTAGAGTCATTCACACAGTCGAGCCCTTTGTCCCTAGACCAAACCAACAGTACTTACATTGCGCGCCATTTTTAAATTTCTCTCTACTACAATCTATCGCAATGGCTGCACCGGGAAGGCGGCTCTCTTACAACACCACGGATTCATGATCGACTAGTTTCATCTAGTCCCGCCGACACAGAGAAGAGATTGTTGCATGCTATGACTGGCCTGTCTCACCAGGTGAAAGAGTCTTTGGAAGACATGAGTGTACAAGTGAGTAGAGGATTTGAGTCGATGGAGAATAGAATAGGAATTTTGGAGAAAACGGTGTCAGCTTGGGTAGCCCATAACGGTAACATTACACCCGTGGAGGAGATGAAGAGGAAAAGACGGGCGCAGAATCCCAAAATTGCGGTAAGAGAATGTTTGCAGTGATTAAATGTGCCTATAAACTGTTTAATTTGATATTTGTAGTGGGATTAGCCAACTAAGCTAGCTTCCAGCTGCTATTGTTGTACCAGCTTCAGTAAACTGTCTAGCTAGCTTCGACGGCGATTATCCGCGAATTTAGTTGATTTTCAATGTACCAACACTCAAATAAGTATATCTTTTATTTATAGATTTCGATGTATGACACTTAATTTGAGAGCGTGATTAAATACGCCTACAAACTGCATGAAAAAGATGATTTCTTTACTACTTTCTTTGTCTCCACTAGTAAATTGGAGAGATTCATTAAGTGACTTTAAATCTTGTATTTCATAGAAAGCAGCGCGTCGTCTCCACAACTCTGAGGGAAATAGCAGGCGCTACGAACCAGAGCAAGGGTAAGATACAAAATAAAAAAGACTACATGCATTCTGCTGTATAAATGTAAATAGGTTCTCTAATATATTTATATTTTGT
Organism: Aldrovandia affinis; assembly: GCA_029706075.1. NCBI lineage: Eukaryota > Metazoa > Chordata > Actinopteri > Notacanthiformes > Halosauridae > Aldrovandia > Aldrovandia affinis. Next base: position 6,115,623 of record JAINUG010000032.1, read on the forward strand.
TTTCAGAGACTGAGCTCGCCTCGCAATGAGGCAGTCACTTCTTATTTGGTGGAAGCTCTAGCAGCAAGCCCGGATTTGCATAGTGTGGATAATGATGCCATTATGTGTAAGTATTTTACTGTTTGCTGTACTGTGCAGATTTTTTCGTTTTTTACTTTTAAAAGTACTTTTAGTGTGGCTATTTCCATTGTTTATGCATAGACTACCATACTCATTCAATTGTTTTCCAGCAGCCTGTAAGACCTACTATGAGACCGTACGCAGGAACTTCCGGTTCAGCCAACCGGACCTTGCAGTTCAGGCAGAAGCCGTGAAGAATGCAGCCCGCAGTCGACAGAGAAGAAAGGGTAAGATTTACTAGACAGTAGTACAAATATGAATACACTATAGAAGATATAACCAGTATAGACAGTGGTATAAATAATGAATAATATTGTTGGTCAATGTGACATTAATTTTCTGTTACATTAGTAGATGTCTTGTGTCAACACGCAGTGCATTGAGCAGTACTGATTGTCTATACTGATTGTGTTTACAGCTGCTGGAAGCGAGGCAGAGTGTACTAGTTCCAGGTGACATGGATTTCTGGAAGGGCGTCACTATTGACCTGATGTCCGATGAGGAGGACTGCATCCAAGAGGGGGTGTCTGGGTGGATTGTGCGGCCTCCATTCTTTCGCAGCGAGGAGCTCTCAACCTGTGCCAGACTGCAGGACTGCCTGGATTCTAATCCAAAGTACATGGCAACACATCGACGGCGTCTGCCCGTTGTTGGAGCACATCCAGACAGAATGCCACCAACTGCATATCCATCAGAGGCGGCAGAAAGACATTTCAATCCCCTTCTGATGCCCCAGGCCCCTGCCCGTCATCGACTGTAATACTGTACCTTTTTATACTCTGTATACTATGTATATCTGTATACTGTATACTTTGACTTGATTTGTCTTTGTTTTTATACTCTGTATATTGTGTACCTACCTGGTTGTGCCTTTAAAAAAATAAAGTCCCTTTCCAGAGCTCTTGTGTTTTACCTAATTTTAGCATTCATTACAACTGGGATGCAATTGTAACTTTAAGATAATGTTCCTTGCAAACCTGAATGCAACCTACACAGAACGTTCCAAGAACGTAAAGAAAACTATACATTTTAACCTAAGCAGAACTATAAAACGTTCTGGGAGCGTTTAGGAGACGTCGCAATTGCTGTAACTTTAGGATAACGTTCCCAGAATGTTCCTTGCAAACCTGAATGCAACCTACACAGAACGTTCCAAGAACGTAAAGAAAACTTTCCATCAGAACCTAGGGAGAACTATAAAACGTTCTGGGAGCGTTTAGGAGACGTTGCAATTGCTGTAACTTTAGGATAACGTTCCCAGAATGTTCCTTGCAAACCTGAATGCAACCTACACAGAACGTTCATAGAACGTAAAGAAAACTTTCCATCAGAACTTAGGGAGAACCAAAAATGTAACGTTTTGCTAACCTTTACATAACCAAAAATAACGTTCCCAGAACGTTCTGGGAACCACATTTTGTTTGCTGGGTGTTGACACTCATTTAATTTTGCAAACTATTCGATCAGTTCTCACCTGTACATGATTTTCTTGTCTCTCATCTCATCTTCTGTAACCCCCTGCGCGATGAAATAATCGCCCTTTACACCCAAAATCTTTCCCCAAAATAGCACACGGCTGAATCTGTAGTTCCTTTTCAGAATTACTAAGGACGTCTGGAGAGCAGCCTTCTGCTCGCAGCTCAAAATTAAACCATTGCCAGAAACCAATTCCAATGAGTAGTATAACGTGCTCGAATCCATGTCATATATTTACACACACAGAGACACAACAGAATAGTGAATTAATATTGTCTGAACACGCAGCCGATAATATTAGCAGACGCAAGCTCCCTATGTTCGCTTGCAAGCTAAATAAAACAAACCATGAACCACGTTGCCATAGTCACCGTAAACAGAACAATCCACATACCGGAAGCACTTTAAAGGTGGAGAACACTTTTACATGTTACATTTAAGCATTTAGCAGACGCTCTTATCCAGAGCGACAAGGTGTGCATTAATACATGGTAGGAACAGTCATAGTTCGCGCAAGAGATCAGTGCAGTAATACAGCGATAGACATCGTTACCATACCTGTAACACTGGGAAGGAAAAAGTTAGTATTTTATTTTTTTATGAGGAGTAAGAAGAGCCACTCTATTTGGCTACGGATGTGTTCAGTAGATTGTTAGAGTATCTGGTCTTGTTCTTCGTACCCTTCTAGCAACATAGCTAATAATTAACTATAAATACATAGCATATTCATAACTATAAATACATATTCATAATTAGCTACCAAATGAAAACTTCAACTAAAAATTGCCAGCTGGCTAGTTAGCTAACTAGCAATCTACATAGCTATATTGTACTTTCCTTCTGTGTACTGAACTGTTTAACCATCTTCGTTGAGTGCCCTGATCACACCTTATTATTGACCACTGTGGTTATCTTTGTCTATGAGAGCTTGTGTGTGTGTGTGTGTGTGTGTGTGTGTGTGTGTGCGTGTGTCTCTTCTGGAGACAGGATATTCACGCTGCTAGTTCAGGAGCCACTGCCAGAGTGCATCATTCTGTCACTGTTTAGTACAATACTCACATCATAGACTGCTACATAGCTGTATCCAGCAGCACTATCTCAGTTGGGGGGTTACTTGTGGGACGGTGAGATGAGGGGATTAGTTGTGGGACAGTGAGATGAGGGGATTAGTTGTGAGACAGTAAGGTAAGGGGGTTAATTGTGCAACAGTAAGATGAACGGGTGAGATGCTGTCCCAGAGTTGATAGAGTCGTAAGTCTGTAGCAGGATGCCCAGGAACAGGAAGTAGGCCTCAGAGAGACAGAAATTGTCTCCATGGGAAGCAGCAGTTTTACAGCTATAACTGATGGCTCAGGAGCCCTCAGGACTGTGTGAGATCTCACAGTAAAGCTTTGTAATAGAGGGGAGGGGGACCAAGAGAGGAATGAAGGATATGAAGAGAGATGAAGGGGGCTGTACATTTCACTCTTGAGGCGCTGCTCAGTTGCACAAGTTTGACCACTTCATTGCATGATACATATTTAATTGTTCTGATCTTTAGCCAAAGCTTGATTTGAAAGCTCCTATCAGCTGTCCTCTGGTGCCCTGGCTGTCATTTTTATTTGTCCAATCAGTGTCCTGGAACAGAACTGGAACCCCACTGCTGTGAACTTGGGAGAGGAGCAGGGAATGTTGAGCAATCGTCTGTGTTTTTTGGTTTTGTCTCCCTCAAATTTCATTTGACTTAATTTGAAAACACAGGAGTGTTGGCCTTTAGTCCCTCCCAGATGTGGACAGTGATGCCTCTCCACAAACAGCCTTCTCAGGACCTTATCAAAGCTGTGGACTCGCAGCCTCCCCTGTAGGTCGCAACGGGGCAAAGACGTCACCGAATCACCAGTCTGTACAGATCGTAACAAGTAAACATGATACGCATTCCCTCCCATGCATCTCACACAACCAATACAGACCCATCAGCGCCCACACATGGGCTGTTATAGTCAGTGCTTCACCTTCTCCTGCGCTGCCAGTGTTTGATTCAGAGCTCGATCCAAACACTCCCCATTGGCCACTGACCCTACCAGTGTGGACTGTGGCTAGGGGTCCCACGGGGCAGTGCATAACTGGCCATAGCGTTGCCCATGGAGGGAGGGTTTCAGCCTATAGGTGAGTGCATTAGTGATAAACTGTCAAACTCTGGCACACACCTTTATTGTGTCCAACAGACAACGTTTTGATTCCTTATGATCTCCATTTGAACTGTATAACTGCCCCTAGTGTGGCCTATAGGGGGTTTCTGCAGGGCCTTTCTCTCCACCTCATTGCTCAACAGGGACTTGTTTGGGCACCAATATATATAGCTGGATCAATGATATAGGTGTCAAAGTAAACGTTGCGGCTTGCATAGTGTGTGGTAATATAGAGCCTAGATGGGCTGAATGGCCCGTTCCCGTCATTATGTGTTCTTAATATAAATGATTGCTGGTTTGTCCTTGGAAGTGTTGGCTCAACTTGCCATTCTCCTGCACAGGAGAGAGAGAAAGAGAGAGAGGGAGATGCAGCTGTTCAAGTCTCTGGGCCACTTTGGGTGTGGGCGTTTTTCTGGGTCTCTCCTCATCTCTGCAGTAATGTAACACTGGAATTAAGAACAGAAACTTCCTACTGGAGTCAGGTTCACCGGGCATGTGTGAGCGCAGTCACACATACGCACACACACTCACCCGCACACACACACATATATACACGGATACGTACATACACTCACAAACATACATACATACAAAGACATATACATACATTAGCATTGATATGGAGGAATTGATCAGATGGAGAGGAAGAGCAGTGATGTGGAGGAGCTCAGGGTTAAGGAGGCCTGACCACTTAACTTTCTCCACAGAGTCTGGGCTGGGAAACTCTGCAGTCGCTCTGCTCTCAGCCAGTGTTTCCAGGGACAGACAATGGAGCTAATTCTGGAGAAAAATTATGGGAAACATGGGAGGGGACTGTGCCAAAGCCTGGCTTCTGATTGGTGGTTGCTGGGTCCCATTAAAAACCTAGTCGCAGGGCCAGAACCATCGATCACTGTCATGACACTGGCAAACGACCCCCCACAGCTCCATTGTGGTGCAGCCTCACTCACCCCCTGCTCCCCAGGACAACTTACCTGAGCGCTCTCAGTTCCAAAGCGAACAGCGTTCCAACGGCAGTATATGGTGTTGAAGTGTTTACAGCTTCCTGTCTGCGGTGTTCGAATGTTTACAGCTTCCTGTCTGCAGTGTTCCAGGGTTTTACAGCTTCCTGTCTGTGGTGTTGCAGTGTTTACAGCTTCCGGTCTGTGGTGTTCCAGTGTTTGCAGTGTTCCAGTGTTTGCAGTGTTCCCACACTTTGCTGTTGCAGATGGGCCAATTCCCTTTGTTTCTCCTCATAATCACATTCAGGAGTCGGTTGTTGTAAGTGGAACCAGATCAGACAGAGAGCAGAGCAGTGAGGCAAGATCCAGCTGGCTTCGTGTAAAGGTCCAGGGCTGCTTGACTTTGAGTTAATTATCCCGTCTGACGGACCAAGACTGCTAGTCAGCCTCAGAATGGGAGCGACCACATTCCCTCTATCCTTTTCTGTCCTTACCCCTCTTCTATCCATTCCTCAACATCTCTTTCTCTCCTTCTGCATCTCTCAGCGGTCGCACTAATGTTCTTACTGGTATTTAATATCAGTGTTTGAGTGTGTTGGATGTGGCCATGTGGAAGAGCAGAGTCACTATGTGTGAAAACGCTGCAGTGCAATGCCAAAGCTGTGGCAGGATTGATGACTCCACAGAACTCAAGTTCCCATGATCCCACCTGTAAATCATGCTTACAGATCATGTCTGATTTGAGTCGGTGAGTTCAGGATGTTAAGGGGGGTTTTCTTGCTTCATACTTTTTCATTTATTGCAAGAGAGAAAAATCAGCTGAAAAACGAGACAAGGCTTCCTCAGTCAGTCCTCTGGGCTTTCTCTCAAGTGCAGCCAGACTTCCCCAGAAACACTCGATCCACTCAAACCTTCTCCTTGAGCTCCGGCACAGTGTTGCCCCCCCAACACACACACATAGGCCTGCAAGCAATTACACCCCCCATGCTCATGTTTCCTGCCTTTTGTCTGTGGCAAAAATCAATAAATCTTTAAAATCAATAAATCTTTTTTTTTTTTTTTTTTTTTTTTCTCTCTCTCTCTCTTCTACCCTACCCTGTTGTGTAAAGTTCTAAATTTACGGTCACTGATTATTGCGTAAAGCCGGTGATTGTTGTTTAAAGGCCACATCGATATTTTATGTGCAGTGTACACGTTTGTTTGTTGTCTTTCAAAGGTTTTATACCGTTTTACCCATAATTACATGTGTTTAGCAGGCTCTTGTGAACAAATCTGATGATTTATTGAATCCATCTTGAATTGTTTTGAATCAAAATGATGTTCAATACAAGAGATTTATCTGTAGAAAAAGTTAGCATTATGTGTGCACTGAATCAGGTGTCTCAGTAAGTCGACCGGGGAAGTATGTCATAAAAACTGGGAACACACACAAGACACAAAGAGGGGGATAATCCAAACAAAATAACTGCTTTTGTTTAACAACCAATGTTCTTCCGGCAGCCAAGACTACACAACCAAGATAACCCTAAAGGCCTTGTGTGGGGAAAACAAGGGAGAAAGTAGAGAGACTTGGAATTTGAGGACAAGCCATGAGAGGCAGAGAAAGCAGAAATGCAGAAACACCTGGCAGAAGCAGTTACAAATATTCATCTCTGACAGAGAAAACGTCCATTCCTGACAGAAGAGCGGGTTAAATAATGAGGCTTCGAACGTTAAAGGCCCAAACAGAATGCACCGGATCATAGGTCCCCCCCCATTTCAATCACTGACTGACTGAAAAAAATGTTGTTGCTGACATTAGTGGATTATTGTCACATTATCCTGAATACTGAATAAAATGAAAAATGTGTCATGAGCTCTGTGAACTGACATGCACTAAAATGAAATGTGATTCCTCATAATTGTGTAATGGTTGACTTGATGAAGAGGCTGTATCGTCACGTTGCTGCCGGAAGACTGAATTACAGGCTAAACAAAATTGGGCTGCGGACAATAAATGCCTAGTTATGCATGCTAGGGTATAATGTCGTGTATTGTATGGGCTAGAGTGTAATAAACTGTGTTATTCTGTAGTTCCACTTTTGATGTGCTCGGTTCTGAACATTTGGGTCCGGTCTTTGTTCATCCATATAAATGCAGTACATGTTGGGAGCAAAGAGTCTAGTGTTCACTTGCCAGTCAGACAGGCTCAGCTGCTCCCATTTCTGCTGTCTCAGCAGACCTTTAAGAAGAATGTGGGACGTTGACACCTCCTGTGTGTATGACCACACGTTTGGCGGCCATGCTGCAGAACACTAAATTACCCAAGAGGATTTAAAGATTGAGCCGTGTTCACATTGCAGCTAATTATCAGGTTTAAGAGCTGCATTTACACCACAGTTAACAAACAGATATAATAGAGTGAAAGTGTCTCACTGTGAAATTTGCTCCAAGATTCTGCTTCACTCAGTAGTGTACAGTGTACAGTAGTGCACACCTGTACCTGCCTTTCAGAGTGCACACCTGCACACCTGTGTCTGCCTTTCAGAGTGCACACCTGTACCTGCCTTTCAGAGTGCCCACCTGTACCTGCCTTTCAGAGTGCCCACCTGTGTCTGCCTTTCAGAGTGCACACCTGTACCTGCCTTTCAGAGTGCATACCTGTACCTGCCTTTCAGAGTGCACACCTGTATCTACCTTTCAGAGTGCACACCTGTATCTGCCTTTCAGAGTGCACACCTGTACCTGCCTTTCAGAGTGCACACCTGTACCTGTCTTTCATAGAGTGCACACCTGTACCTGTCTTTCATAGTGTGCTCACCTGTACCTGCCTTTCAGAGTGCACACCTGTACCTACCTTTCAGAGTGCACACCTGTGTCTTTCATAGAGTGCACACCTGTACCTGTCTTTCATAGTGTGCTCACCTGTACCTGCCTTTCAGAGTGCACACCTGTACCTGCCTTTCAGAGTGCACACCTGTATCTGCCTTTCAGAGTGCACACCTGTACCTGCCTTTCAGAGTGCTCACCTGTACCTGCCTTTCAGAGTACACACCTGTACCTGTCTTTCATAGTGTGCTCACCTGTACCTGCCTTTCATAGTGTGCTCACCTGTACCTGCCTTTCAGAGTGCACACCTGTATCTGCCTTTCAGAGTGCACACCTGTATCTGCCTTTCAGAGTGCATACCTGTATCTACCTTTCAGAGTGCACACCTGTATCTGCCTTTCAGAGTGCACACCTGTATCTACCTTTTCAGAGTGCACACCTGTATCTGCCTTTCAGAGTGCACACCTGTATCTACCTTTCAGAGTACACACCTGTATCTACCTTTCAGAGTGCACACCTGTATCTACCTTTCAGAGTGCACACCTGTATCTACCTTTCAGAGTGCACACCTGTACCTGCCTTTCAGAGTGCACACCTGTACCTGCCTTTCAGAGTGCACACCTGTATCTACCTTTCAGAGTGCATACCTGTACCTGCCTTTCAGAGTGCACACCTGTACCTGCCTTTCAGAGTGCACACCTGTACCTGCCTTTCAGAGTGCACACCTGTATCTACCTTTCAGAGTGCACACCTGTATCTACCTTTCAGAGTGCACACCTGTACCTGCCTTTCAGAGTACACACCTGTATCTACCTGTCAGAGTACACACCTGTATCTGCATTTCAGAGTGCACACCTGTATCTACCTTTCAGAGTGCATACCTGTACCTGCCTTTCAGAGTGCATACCTGTACCTGCCTTTCAGAGTGCATACCTGTACCTGCCTTTCAGAGTGCTCACCTGTACCTGCCTTTCAGAGTGCTCACCTGTACCTGCCTTTCAGAGTGTGCTCACCTGTACCTGCCTTTCAGAGTGCACACCTGTATCTGCCTGTCGTAGAATACACCTGTGCGGTCTCTCTGACTACACAGAGACTCTACACAGACTCTCTCCATCTGAGACCCAGGTCCCGGCGCGGATCTCTGCATGGATGTCTACCCACCACCTGAAGCTGAACCTGGGGAAGACTGACCTGCTCTTCCTCCCAGCAAAGGGATCCCTGATGATTGATGCTTCAATCACTGTGGAAGGCTCCATAGTGTCTCCGTCCCAGTCTGCCAGGAGTCTTGGAGGAACCCTGGCAGAAGCTGTGCTTCTCGGGCCACATCGCAGCGATCACCCGGACCTACAGATTCTCCCTCCACAACATCTGGAGGATCCGACCGTTCCTCACCCAAGAGGCCACACAACTCCTGGTCCAGGCCCTGGTGATCTCACGTCTGGACTACTGCAATTCCTTGCTGGCAGGCCTCCCGGCCTGTGCCATCAAGCCACTGCAACTAGTCCAGAATGCTGCCGCACATCTGCTGTTCAATCAAAGTTCACCCATGTCACCCCTCTACTCTCCTCTCTGCACTGGCTCCCCATCGCAGCACGCATCAGATTCAAATCACTGGTGCTGGCTTTTCAAGCAGCTAGATGAATGGCTCCCTTACCTCCAGACACTCATCACACCCTACACCCGTCAGGCCCCTCCGCTCCGCCTCCTCTGGCAATCGGACTGTCCCATCGCTCCGGGCACCCGGCAGCCGCTCCTTGCGGTCTCGCCTCTTCTTTGTCCTAACCCCTCGGTGGTGGAATGACCTTCCGCAATCGGTCAGGACCGCACAATCACTTGCGATCTCCCGCAAGAGACTCAAAATCGACCTTTTCAGACTTCACAACCACTGAATTCTGTACATCTAGCCAATTGTCATCACCACTGCCTACTTGCTCAATACTTCTTGTATAAGTATCCCTGCTTACTCCTCATTTTAAAAAATTTAAAAATAAATGACTCAACTTTTCCTTCCCAGTGTTACAGGTATGGTATGTAGCTGCCTACAACAATGTCTATCGCTGTATTACTGCACTGATCTCTTACGCAAACTATGATTGTTCCTACCATGTATTAATGCACATTTTGTAAGTCGCTCTGGATAAGAGCGTCTGCTAAATGCTTAAAATGTAATGTACACACCTGCATGCCTCTTGGAGGAACCACAAACCTGTATATGCATGTTTCTCAAAGGGAATGCACATGCTCGCACACACACACACACACACAAACACACTTGAGAGTCTACAACTATATCCATCTTTTTTAGAGGCAGTGCACCTGAACCTGCAGTATACCAGAGAGAATACCCACCTGCAGCTGTCTCAGAGCCAGCAGTGCTTCCTGTACTCACCCATCTGATGAGACAGGAACATGCACACCGTTTAAAAATTTGGATTTACCAGTAATGTGAGCGTTGACTTTTGTGAAATAGTAGCTTGATAATTAGTATTAATACCCAACTTTCTTCAACCTTTAGAATTCTATTAATCATGTTTTAGACCTAAGCTAATGAGTTTGATTGCCAGTTAAGCAGAATGTGGGTTTCCCTGAGAAGAGGGGAGAGTTGTAAAATGATACTGGGGAAAAGGAAGGCATATGCTGGGACAGGCTGAGACAATCATGTGGGAAGAAAAGCAAGACATGCAAACCCAGATGAATGTGTGAACACCAGAAACAAGGCCTGGAGAACGGGGTACTGCACTTGAAGATGTGTATGGCAACAGCACCCCCTGGTGGAAAATGATTACATGTCACCCAATTCCGAGCAGAGCCCGTCTCTCCGGCACCCTGCACTATACCAAACACTCTCTGAAACCTTGGAGTAGTCAGGTTTCTATCTGGCAACCTGGACTGGACTGGTATTTGTTACAAAATCCTTCCCATGTGATTAATTTAGAAACAGACAGAGTAGAAAGGCCTTTCGAGTGATTTTTGAATCGTTTCCTGTAGTTCTTAACAATGGGATAGTCACCAAGCACAATCGCCACATTGAAAACTTCACAAGGAGTTGAATACATGATTCCGGGTGTCCCTGTGGGCTTGTTCTCTACAGCTTGTTCTCTGCTTTCTGTTGTGGTTTGGGTTTCAGACTAACCAGACATTTCAACATGACTAATATGACATACTTTATATGTTACAAAACATAAAACTGTCAAATAATCCTAGGACACTTTGAGCAACAACAACAAAAAAGCTAAATTATTTAAAATAGGATTTATAAAAAAATCTGAACATTCCATGCATAGATAAGAAACATTCCACACTTTTGGGAAATAATTTGTAGGGATGAAATTCAAAAGTGCAGATTGGCACAATTACCAGAAACCTTAATTTAATACGTACTATTCTTACTATTCACTTCGTCACTATTGAGTGTTTCCGCTATTTCCTTCCACTAATTAATTGCCATCTGGTTGTCTTTGTGAGCGCGAAGTGAGGAGTCATATAAATGCCTGTACTTTCTGACCTCTTCGCACAGTCGTACGTCACTGAATCTCTCCAGTTTTTCTACAAGGCAGTTAAAGGGTGAACTAGACAATGGAAAACCTGCCCCATATCAATGATATAGGTCTTGTGGCTGGCGCGGACGGGTAGTTAGAACATTTCTGAGGTGCGCGAACGGTAGTTTCGGCCGCGAATTGCGTCACTTTGGCCATGCGCCCCCTCGCATCCAGGCGAATCCGTCAAGTATAAATTGGCCTTTAGGGGGAAGGGAGTATAGGAGGTGAAATGGATAGAGGGTGTAGGGGTAAGGTTTTGGGGTTATAGAGTGTAGGAAGTGTTGTGAGTAGGGAGGTAGAGTGTAGGGGGTGTAGGGGGTAAGGCTTAGGGGGTAGGGAGTGTAGAAAGTATAGGGGGTAGGGAGGAAGGGTGTAGGGGCACGAGTTCCCTGAGGTCAACAGTAACGTTGGAGTTGTCTGGTTTGGTGTACTTGCTGCCCCCAAACCAATCTAACCCAGCCCCCTTTTATATTATTGCTCTTCACAATGCTTTTTGTGTTTTCTTAAAATGTTTAATAGGTTTTTTTGTTTAAAAAAGTTTTGAAGCTGCACAGTTTTGCATGCTTTCAGTATATACATTGCCATACATTAGTTTAAAAAACAAACATTTGGTTTAAAAAGCAATAAATATCACTTTACCTGCTTTGAACAATGGCAGATGCAGGGTTCCAGGAAATAAAAGGAGAGTTGTGGGTAGGGGGTATAGGAGTTGTAGGTTGTAGGGGTTGTAGGGTGTAGGTTGTAGGATGTAGGGTGTAGGGGTTGTAGGGGTGTAGGGTGTAGGGTGTATGAGTTGTAGGGGTGTAGGAGATGTAGGTTATAGGGTGTAGGGGTTGTAGGGGTATAGGGGATGTAGGCTGTAGGGTGTAGGTTGTAGGGGTGCAGGGTATAGGGGTTTCGGGTGCTAAAATTCTCTCTGGGATCAGCAGAGCTCAGTTTCCCTCTAAAAAACATTTCTTCCATGTTTAACAAGAAACCTTGTTAGTCCCATCGTACAGTGGACATGGAAATATCTTACAGTACTCCTCCGTTTTATAATGTACATCTTTGAGGAAGATGGATGGGGCACAACAGAGAAGATCACAGTGAGGGGGAGAGTGAAAGTGTGACAGTGGGGGGTAGGGATAGAGTGTAGGTGGTAGGGGCATTGGGGCAGTGGGATGATAAGAGGTATAGGGGGTAGGGGCACAGTGAGGGGACACTGAGGTGCCACAGTATAGAGAAACAACCTTGTGATCACAAACCTCAAGCTAAATCTGAAAACAGTATCAACTAGAGAGCAATATAATATAAGGGACCGGCAGAGATATTTCTTCACTGTGGTCACATAGTGATTTTGGCACAGGTTGTTTCGATTTCTCTGGTCCTGTGTGAACGACTGCAGCTTTGGCAGCTGGGCTGTGGGGGTTAATCATCGGTCCTGTCTGGCTCTGTGCCAGTGAAGCAGGGGGGTGAGTTACCCCCCACAGCCCCATAAGACTGCCGCTGTGCGCTGACGGAGGGGGCGAGCAGGGGGGGCGACGACTGCAGCACTCTAGGCAGGTACACCTGGGAAGAGAGAGGAGTCGCACTGAGCATGTGCAAGCTGAGAGAGGCCACTGAGCGTGTGCAGACAGTTCACTGAGCATGTGCAACATTTGCTCTTACTCACCGACCGGGAGGCTTCCTCAGATACTTCATCTCCAGCCTCATCACCTCCATCAAGCCCATCTTCCTTAACCTAACAAACACACACACACAGGAGCAAGGTCAGAGGTCACCCATACACAGGGGTAAAGTCATAAGTCACACACAGGTGATTTCAGCACTCACGTTGTAGCTGTGGGGGCTCAGGTATCTGAAGTGTCCGAAGCAGGAATAGCTGATGCAGATGAAGATGGTCACGCAGAGAACGACGAAGGTGAAGAGGGAGGTGTCAGCCCCGAACCCTGACACAAAACACAGGAAGTAAACCCACCTGACCCTCCTGCAGCCAATGGGAGCAGCAGAAACAGACACAGGAGGGCAAATGACAGGCTCACCTGTTCTGAGGACGGAAAAGAAGTAGAGCCAGAGCAGACAGACGATGGGCGCGGCCAGCGCTTAGTTGACAGCGCCCAGGTGGAGCTTCCTGTCCAAGCGCGCGGGCAGGTATGTAAAGTAAAGGTTGTGCTTGTCCACCAGGTGTTTGAGCATCATGTACAAGAGACCTGGAGAGAGAGAGCGAGCTGGGGATTCAGGATCTCAGTGAGCGTGTGTGTGCGTGTGTGCGTGTGTGTGCGTGTATATGGTGTGAGTGTGTGTGTGTGTGTGTGTGCGCGTATATGGTGTGAGTGTATGTGTGTGTGTGTGTGTGTATATGGTGTGAGTGTATTAGGGCTGTGACGGTATGACATTTTCACGGTATGATAATGGTACTACTCAATATCACTGTTTTCGGTATCAGTTTTTTTAGCTAAAAAAAAGTATCAAACAAAGTTTACAACTCGGTCTGTTTATTGTATGTCTCTTTGCATTTACAGTGGGGAAAATAAGTATTTCACCCCCTGCTGATTTTGTGAGTTTGCCCCCTTACAAAGAAAGGAACGGAACGGTCGGTCTATAAATTTCATGGTAGGTTCATCTTAACAGTGAGAGACAGAATATTTTAAAAAAATCCCAGAAAATCACATTATATGAATTTTAAACATTTATTTGTGTTTTATTGAGGAAAATAAGTATTTCACCCCCTAGCAAAACAGCAAGAATTCTGGCTCCCACAGGCCGGTTATGTGACCAGGAGGCACACAGATTAGTCCTCTTACTTAATTAGTACTCCTAATTAAGTACTCGTTACCTGTATAAAAGACAACTGTCCACAGAATCAATCAATGAATCAGATTCTAACCTCTCCACAATGGGCAAGACCAAAGAATTGTCTAAGGACATCAGGGACAAAATTGTAGACCTGCACAAGACTGGAATGGGCTACAAGACCATTGGCAAGCAGCTTGGTGAGGAGTCAACTGTTGGTGTGATAATTAGAAAATGGAAGAAACACCAATTGACCATCAATCTCCTCGGTCTGGGGCTCCACGCAAGATCTCACCTCGTGGAGTGAACCTGATCATGAGAAAGGTGAGGGAACAACCCAGAACTACACGGCTGGAGCTTGTTGATGATCTCAAGGCAGCTGGGACCACAGTCACCAAGATGACCATTGGTAACACACTACGCCGTAATGGATTGAAATCCTGTAGTGCCCGCAAGGTCCCCCTGCTCAAGAAGGCACATGTACAGGCCCGTCTGAAGTTTGCCAATGAGCACCTGGATGATTCAGAGGAGGCTTGGGAGAAAGTGCTGTGGTCAGATGAGACTAAAATCGAGCTCTTTGGCATCAACTCGACTCGCCGTGTTTGGAGGAAGAAAAAAGCTGCCTTGGACCCCAAGAACACCATCCCCACCGTCAAGCATGGCGGTGGAAACATTATGCTTTGGGGCTGTTTCTCTGCTAAGGGCACAGGACGACTTCACCGGATCGAGGGGAGGATGAATGGGGCCATGTACCGGGAAATCTTGGGTGAGAACCTCCTTCCCTCGGCCAGGACACTGAAAATGGATTTCTAAGGATTTGGAGAGGATCTGCAAAGAGCAGTGGGCCAAAATCCCTCCTGGGATCTGCGCAAACTTGGTGACCAACTACAAGAAACGTCTGACCGCTGTGCTTGCCAACAAGGGTTTCTCCACCAAGTACTGAGTCATGTTTTGCTAGGGGTGAAATACTTATTTTCCTCAATAAAACACAAATAAATGTTTAAAATTCATATAATGTAATTTTCTGGGATTTTTTTAAATATTCTGTCTCTCACTGTTAAGATGAACCTACCCTGAAAATTATAGACCGTTCCTTTCTTTGTAAGGGGGCAAACTCACAAAATCAGCAGGGGGTGAAATACTTATTTTCCCCACTGTATATACAATTTTTACATTTGTTTCAGATTTTCTCCCATTTTCTCCCAATTTGGTAGCCAATTACACCTGCTATTTTCAAGTCAATCCCCCCCTTGTAATGTGAGTTTGCTGCCGTAGCCCTGTGACCGGTAGTGATGAAGGCGAAGTATCGCCTCCTCCGAGATGGCACTCGCCAGGCCGCCGACTGTAACCTGGTATTCCAGAGCCACTCCTGTGTGCAGCGAACATCCTGTCGGCTTCCCTCCCCCCTCCCTGGGGCGGACAGCCAATCGCCGCCCCTGGTGGCACTCCCGGCCAGAGCTGACTCTGGCGCGATGGGTAATCAAACCCCGGTCGCCGTAGCCAGTGTCGAACGTTGTAACCACTGGACCACGCGGGAGGCCCTGATTTATATACAATTTTAATTGAAAAAAAGATATATGCAACTGAATATAGTTCACTCCTTGTAATTGTATGTTTAAATCTATTTAAATCATTCACTTTGCTTTATTGCGTTATTAGCTTTTCGGATCCAGTACTATATTTAGCTACTCACTTTTTCCATTGTGTCATAACGTGAAGGTTGATGCTCACAGGTAAAATGCAAGGCCCTCCTCTGGCCATTACATGTTTCTCACATTCTCTACTGATGGGAGATCCGTTCTCAACAACACCATCTTTTTTATGAATCGAAAGTGAGTCCACATGGATGAATGAGTTCGCTTTTTGGGGGAATATAATTCGTCATTACAGACCGCCTCGGCATTGGAATCATTGTCGGACATTGCAAGTTTTATCAGGGACTGCAAACGGAGATTTATTCCATGTAGCTAGCAGGCTAATAACAGCTACCTACCACGTTTAGGAAATGCGACGGATCTGTCTGCTAGTGCGCAAACGCATTGTAAACAAAACTAAATGGCCAAAGAGGTCGTGGGATTAAATGACATTAGCAGACACCCCAGGTCCAGTATTATATTATTTAATATGGGTTATTTAGACATTTTAGTAGGGTAACGGTTTAAATATTTTTTCCCCCGCATGAAAATAGGTTTTGCCACGTGATTTACTATCACAGTATTATGTTAAGGTTATGATAGTACTATTTCATATTTTAATATCGTGGTATACCGTCATACCAGTACACCGTCATACGCCTAGTGTGCACACATGTGTGTATAAGGTGAGTGTGTGTGTGTGTGTGTGTGTGTGTGTGTGTGTGTGTGTGTGTGTGTGTGTGTGAGGTACACAGGTGACTCACCGAAGGGCACTATAACAGGACAGGTGATGCTGTAGGCCATGATCACGGTGAACACGCACAGAGTCCAGCCGTACATGACTCCATACTCAAACTCATACGCCTGATTCTGTGGAGAAACGGGGTGAGTGACAGCTGCCAACCGCTGGGGGAGGGGAGGGGAGAGGGAGTGAGACGGGGGGTGGGGGCTCACCTGTTTGACATACTTCCTCTCAGCGGCAGAGTTGGCCAGGGCCATGCGCACGGTGTAGAGCAGTAACCCTGGCAACCGCAGCAGCTCCATCCCTGAGCCCACCAGCGCCGCAGCGATCACATAATTCACAAAGAACGCACCCTGATCCGGCAAGAACACACACCTGCAGAGAGAACACACACTTGATCTGGCAAGAACACACACCAGCAGAGAGAGAACACACACCTGATCCAGCAAGAACACACACCAGCAGAGAGAGGGTAAAGGACAGAACTATAGAGTTACACACACGCGCACGCACGCACGCACACACACATACACAAAGAGGGCAGTGAGCAGATAACTTACTCAAACCTCATCTGTGCTAGAGACAGAAACTTGGTATCAAACAGCCATCGAAAAAGGAAGTCCAAACTGAGGAAGAGAAGTTCAGATATTAGACACTGTACATTAACTCAGTCTTCATAATATAATGACCGCGATTGCTAAAGCTACCAAGTACTTGCAGGGATTGGTAACATTAATATGTTAGTATGTAAGTAGGGGTAGGCTTGTGTAGGCAGGGCTAGAGGACTGATTGCTGTACAGGAGAAGAGGCAGACACAGTCTCAAGGATTATCTAATCAAGGCTGGGGTCAGTGTTTCCCTGGTGAATGGTGTGCTTGGTGGGTGGGTTCAGTGTTTACCTGGTAAGCCCCAGGGAGGGCAGGATCAGCACCATGAAAAGGAGGAAGATGTAGAGCTTGTGCATCATACACCTGTTCTCACCCGACCTGAAACAGGTGAGTCACAAACCTTAAGAGTCACATAGTCACAAACCTCACTGTCAGAGTCACAAACCTTACAGTTTGAGTCAGAGAGCTGTGGCCGGGATGAGTTACCTGGTCCAGTGGGACTCCCCTAGGGTGGAGTAGTACACCACTGTGGGCAGCAGCGCTGAGAAGGACCAGAGCAACAGTGTGGGGAAGAACTGACTTACCACTGCACTCTGAGAGAGACAGAGAGAGAGAGAGACACTAAGAGACAGGGACACATCACATCACACACATTACATCACATCACACACACACACATCCACAAATCACATAGCAACCAAGATACACCGTCACACACACCCACGGTCACACAGCAAGTGAGATACACGGTCATACAGGCACAGTCACATAGCAACCACACTGTCATTCACACACCCAGTCAGACAGTAATCAAGACACCCTCACACATAGTAACCGAGACACACTCTCACACAGAGCTAAAGACACACCGTCAGATACATTCAGAAATGGGCATACAAAGAGGAACCCAAGATGCACGACCACACAAAGACAAAACAGCACACTGTCACACAAAGACAGTCAGAGACACAGACACACTGTCACACAAAGACAGAGTCATAAAGACAGACACACTGTCACACAAAGACAGTCAGAGACACAAACACACTGTCACACAAAGACAGAGTCATAAAGACAGACACACTGTCACACAAAGACAGAGTCATAGACACAGACACACTGTCACACAAAGACAGAGTCATAGACACAGACACACTGTCACACAAAGACAGAGTCATAGACACAGACACACTGTCACACAAAGACAGTCATAGACACAGACACACTGTCACACAAAGACAGTCAGAGACACAGACACACTGTCACACAAAGACAGTCAGAGACACAGACACACTGTCACACAAAGACAGAGTCATAGACACAGACACACTGTCACACAAAGACAGTCAGAGACACAGACACACTGTCACACAAAGACAGAGTCATAAAGACAGACACACTGTCACACAAAGACAGTCAGAGACAGACACACTGTCACACAAAGACAGTCAGAGACAGACACACTGTCACACAAAGACAGAGTCATAAAGACAGACACACTGTCACACAAAGACAGAGTCATAAAGACAGACACACTGTCACACAAAGACAGACACACTGTCACACAAAGACAGTCAGAGACAGACACACTGCACCACACAGCGCAATGAGGAAATGTTAGGCCCTTGTATGGTCTGGTGTAGTGACAACATAATGAGGGAAACGGGTCTTTAGTGTGGGAAGACTCACATTGAGGTAGTAAATGGGCTTGGTGACGTTGAACTTATCAATGGTGCTGATGATGATGGACGGTGTGGTGAGGAAGAAGAGGAGGAAGAAGACGAAGAAGTTGAGGAGCAGGCAGCGTAACCACCAACGAGCGCCCTGCGAAGAGAGGTTCTCCCTGAAAGAGAGGGAGAGAGGAGAGATGGGGGGAGGAAGACAAGGGAGGTGAGACAACACATACAGGTTACATACACACAAATGCCATCCGTGGTTGCTATTAAACAAAATGGCTGCCGTGCCTCTCACAGATAAGTGCTACACATTGGTGAGGGTTGAGGTGAGCTTCCCCTCCTTCACTGTAAAGTGCTTCGGGTTCCAGGAAGACACTATATAAATGCAATCCATTATTCTTCTTCTTCTTCTTATTATTATTATTATATAAACTTTAATAATATTAATACCCACCCATCCTCCACCTGTAGTACATTACAGTATTAATGTATTGAGCAGCTGACTGAACTCCTTGAGATTTTACAACTGGCTCCGATGCACAACCACACAACCATCAGTGTACATGCATGCTGGGAAATCGATGTTGTGACGGCCGTGCCCTGTCTCAACTGCAGTAGTAGCTGTCGGCCAGCGGGTGGCAGTGTTGCGTGCCATCCCTCCCTTCCCTTGGGTTTGCCTAAATTGCCGTTTGTGGCTAATTAGCTACCTAGTGGTAGCACCTGGGAAAAACCCTTTATAAGTGGCTTTGCCCAGGTGCTCACCAGATTGATTTCTCACACTGCACTTGGCTCTTGACAGGGCTGGTGGCCACTGGCACTGGGTTGGTACTTTGAGTAGCCTACTTAATCTTTTTGTTAATTTGGATTTTCACACTGCACATGCATTCACACCCAAACACCCCTCTACAGATTCACACTGACCCGCATCAACTCACAAACAGTATTTTTTGAATACATTCGTTAAAACGATTTTCTTTGTCTGGTCTCCGTGTTTGTTTTTGACTGCTTGAATGTCGGTCATAACAATGTTCTCTGGAGAAAGTGTTTAAATATCAAACCTACAGTAGGCAGTGCTCATCTGGCGCTGGTGAACCAAAGCAGCTAATCAGGGGAAAAACAGCTCGATAATGATCAATCACCAATCACCCTATCTTAGATAGGGTCCAACAGCCAATATCCTGTGTGCATCGGAAACTCGTCCGGGTCTAGATTCGGCAAGGCTGCCCTTGGCATTCTGGCTCAAATTATAATTCAGCAGCTGTCCTTAGATTCAAGGTTGTAAAAACTGAGGAGCGTACCGAGTAAAACCCAACAAGACTAATGTTTATTGGAATGCTATGAAAGCTGCAGGAATGTGATGTATGCTGACACTGGAAGTGAGTTGCGGTCGATATCACACCACCCAGACGGGATCGAACGGAGAAACACTTGATCTCAGTGCATAGACTGAGGCCTGGGATAAACCCAGAGACACAGTGAGCGGAGCGGAGGAGGAGGACACTACACTACACTACACTACACTGACCAGTAGATCAGTTACATTTACATTACATTCTACATGACATGTTACATTTTAAGCATTTAGCAGGCGCTCTTATCCAGAGCGACTTACAAGGTGTGCATTAATACATGGTAGGAACAATCATAGTTGGCGCAAGAGATCAGTGCAGTAATACAGCGATAGACATCGTTGTAGGCAGCTGCATACCATACCTGTAACACTGGGAAGGAAAAGGTTAGTACATTTTATGTATTATTACTGTTTTTGTTTTTTTAAATGAGGAGTAAGCAGGGATACATATACAAGAAGTGTTGAGCAAGTAGGCAGTGGTGATGACAATTGGCTAGATGTACAGAATTCAGTGGTAGTGGAGCCTGAAAAGGTGGGTTTCTGAGAAGTCCTGACCGATTGCGGAAGGTCGTTCCACCACCGAGGGGTCAGGACAGAGAAGAGGCGAGACCGCGAGAAGCGGCTGCCGGGCGCCCGGAGGGATGGGACAGTCAGTTTGCCAGAGGAGGCGGAGCGGAGGGGTCTGGTCTAGATGGTTTTGGGGCGAGGGGTAGACTGACCAGTAGATGTTTTTGGGGTGTGGTGCGTAGCTCACTCTCCAGTGGGACACTTTTAGGGCGTGGCTCTCAGAGGAGGTTTGGGACTGCTGCCCACAGGGCCCACCCCCACAGTCCAGGGCATTGAAGTCCTTCAGTATACTGCCAACACAGACAACACCTGTCACTCACAGACAACACCTGTAACTCACAGACAACACCTGTAACTCACAAACAATATCTGATGGTAAGCGTAAGTGTATGTGCGTGAGTGTGTGTGTGTATGATGGTGATACTCACTATGCTGCCATGGCGTCAGTCCGCAGGGTTATAAAGGCGAGGCCCAGGGGATGCTGGGGCACCTCCTCTCTCTGCTTCTTCACCTCCTGCAAGAGCCTGGCCTCCTGCTCACTGTAGAAGTCAATGGCATCCACCTAGCAAAAACACACACAGACTATACACCTAACACCTTCCACCACACACCACACACACACACACACCACACACCACACACACACCTCATCCGTTCACAGCCGCATGTCACATAGCAGCAAAGGTGTCGACAGAGGCGTATACACACACACCCTCTATCTCTCTCTCACACACACACACACGCACACGCACACAGCTCACCTGCTCACAGCCGCGCGTCACACAGCAGCACAGGTGTCCACAAAGACGGGGGTTGATCAGTTCCCGTGTTCCCTGCTGCTCCAAAACCCTCTGGTAGTACAGCAAGTTCTTCTCTGAGCGCTTCCTGTCAGGAAACACCACCCAGCTCAGTGCTTAAATACCACACCTAGATGGCTGATGGGATATGTAGTCCAGATTCAGAGGTTGTGGAGTACCTTTAATGACCTCAGGACTTCATATCCCATCAGCACCTTTGCACCATGTCTACTGAACACAGCTCACAAAAATCAGTTCAGCTGAGAAACACAAACAGGAAAGGCCTTTCATCAGCCTCATTATCACCTCCTACCAATGAGCCCTATGCTGGATCAGTTCCTGTGTCGCCAAACCAGACACCATCAACCATTCCACCACCACAGCGAATCTGGTCAGTTTGGGACATGTGAGCGCAACTTTATCAAATGTGTTGAATTTACCCACGCATTTCCATCGGTTGTCAAGGGTAGACTCTTGTTAGCATGTACCATTTAGTGCATAATCTTAAAGAGAGGAGGCTCTTTTTAGCTCTTGCTAATATAAAACTGTATGAACTTACAGAAGTAGCCTGCGGGTAGTTACACAATAATAACATCCACACTGATAAACATGGCATAAACAAGCTGAACAGAAGTGATTTTGCTGTATCATGACCAGATGTAAACTACACAGCCATATAAGCAAACCAGCACATTGCCAACTGATATACTTCAGCTCCTGGGCTAACAGGCTAACTAGCTAGCTAGCTAGAAAAGCAGAATACAGTTTACCCATGTGATAGCTAAACAGCAGCTAGCAAACCAACAGCATAACTGTGTTTATCTAAATAATACCTCAGACTCAGAGCGTAGTGTTGGGAGAGTGAGGGTTCATAAACCCAGTACTGCAGTGATTCCCAAACTTGGTCCTGGGGGCCCACTGTGTACGCAGGTTTTTGTTACAGCCAATCTCTTGATCAATTAAGGTTGTTGTTAAGGTTCTACCATAATTTTTTCCTTAAACTTATTTCAACACAAGGCAGGTTTAGCTCGTTGCCATTTGCTCTGCCACCGAACGCTTTAGTTTCAGGTGTCGACACGATCAGCAATTAGGACCCTACTGATTTCACCTGCCAGTGTATAACTGGATCTATAATTTTTTTTTAAAGTTAGCTCTTTCTAACGCAATCATTGAAATATAACACTTTACCGAAAAGGTCTTAGCTCACCTGGCTAATTAAATGCCCTGGGTTGAAATGAGACATTGAAAATGAGACATTTATTCTTCATGGCATGCATAGCTATTTCTGACATAATATGGCCTTAAGAGGGTAAATCATCCCTCCATAGACATTAAAATGGTCTAATTATGAACAATTAACCCCAAAGACCAGCATACACAGTGGTCCCCCAGGACCACGTTTGGGAACCACTGCAGTACTGGACAGATGTGTGTAAGGGTTCATTAACCCCATACTGGACAGGTGTGTATGAGCACTGGGCCCTGACGTACCGTTCTTTCACCAGGTGCATGAGCTTGGTGACATCGTAGCACAGGTGCACTTCGGACACGCGACAGTTGGGGTATGCCTCACTGCCCAGGGGGAGAGAAGAAGGGGCAGCTGCTTACAGAGAATGAAAGGACAGCAAACCTCCCCTGGGGGCAATGGGAAATGCTCTACGTGAACATTAAAAACAGAAGTAGGACTGTGATGTGAATATACTGTAACGGAGCCTCCCCCTCAGGAGCTGAGCGGACTATTGGATATTTGAGGTCACATGACAGGCAAACACTGTCACTCTCCACGGTAACATGAGGTGCTGATTATTTGCCATGTGACACAGAATTGTCCTCGTTTTTCTTCAAACTGATACATACCCTTTAAACACTAAACCAAACCATTTCATAACTACTCCTTCAACAGAATTTATTTAATAATTACTTTAAAAACAGAATTTGTGTAAATTTAAACCCAGGGCAGATCCACCAATCACATGTGAAGAAAATCATTTGTCACAAAGTGCTGAACATTGTTTATGTACAGTATATTATCAGTTAAAAAGTTAAAAAGATGTGCATCTTAAGAGCTTTTGAATTGAATTTTTAAGAAAACCTCTTACTTAAAATGCAGCTTTATGCTCTCCTCGCTGGCCTCTTTAGGGATTGAACACACAAACAGGGTTCTTCTGTCCTGGGAGGACAACAACACAGGATATAAGACTCAATATCCCAGCATGCACTGCACAGCCAGAGAATGTATGTGTGTGAGTATGTTCTTAGGAGAAGAGTGTGTGAGTAGTCTCGCCGTGTCTGTGTGTGAGTAGACTCACCGTGTCTGTGCGTATGTTCTTGATTTTGGATGTGTGGCGTCTCAGTACTGCCACCGTGAGGATCAGGTAGAGAACTGCAAACACTGTGTGCAGCCACAACAGGTGGTTGCTGAAATGTAACAGGCATGGCACATCAACAAACATCACCAGACCCCCACAATATTACTGCAACATTATCTCCAAAACATATTTACAGCATAATAACATTACTAACCCACTCCTTCCATCACCATCATGACAGCACTGCTAAAGCGACTCACAGTAATGAATGCATACATTTTTCAGTATATGTGGTCCCAATGGGAATCGAACCCACAACCTAAGCGTTGTCAGTGCCGTGCTCTACCTATTGAGCCACACAGAACCACTATAAATATTCTTCGTTAACATTTTCTACATTTTTAGGCATTTAATAGACGCTCTTATCCAGAGCGACTTACACAATTGACATTTCTTTACATACAATCCATTTATACAGCTGGATATTTTACTGAAGCAATTCAGGGTAAGTACCTTGCTTAAGGGTACAACAGTAGTGCCCCCACCTGGGAATCGAACCAGCAACTTCTGAGTTACAAGCCCAGTTCC
Source organism: Aldrovandia affinis (assembly GCA_029706075.1). NCBI lineage: Eukaryota > Metazoa > Chordata > Actinopteri > Notacanthiformes > Halosauridae > Aldrovandia > Aldrovandia affinis. The sequence goes on from JAINUG010000032.1 coordinate 6,139,718, forward strand.
CTAACCATTACACTACACTGTCGCCTGTTATAACATTACATCACCACAATAGCCCTATGGTAAGACTGCGACATCAGGTCCCAAAACTGACACTTACTCCTGCTGCAGATTGCCAATGGTGGTTCTTCCAAAACTGTACGGATCATTACCTGGGAAAGAGGTCTTACTTTCATTAAAAATGCAAGAAATACTATTATTTTTAGCTCTACTGAATTTGTGTTCTGTGTAGAGTTCAGCTGTGAGATGCCAGGAGAGCATGGACAGGGTTCAAAGTAGTACTGACAGAGCTGATAGGAATGTTGTCCTGTAGGTGCACGTGGTATTTTATTGGCAGGGCTGAATTGAGAGGGTTTTATTGGCAGTGTTGTAATAGGTATACCACAATGGAGGGCTGTATGAAAAGTGTTTGAGTGTTATATCTGCAGTGTTGTATTGAGAGTGTTACATTGGCAGTGTTGGATTGAGAGTGTTATATTTGCAGTGTTGTGCTATATTCAGCGCATTGAGATGGTTGCGTGGGTGGTGCTGTAGCAGCAGTGTTGAACTGAGAGGGTTATATTGGCAGTGTGGGACTCACCCAGCAGATTGCCAGACAGGTTAACAGGCAGGATTATGGCCACGGACATCACGCAGATGATGACCAGCAGAGCAATCAGGTGACGTTGGAAGGACAGATAATGCACGGCATCGCTGCCACACCTCCCCCTGATTGTGTCCTCGCTGTGCAGATACACATCGTACAGGTGAGAGAAACAGCGACAGCTAGCCAAACCTGCAGCAACATACACCTGATGTGCAGATATGTGAGCTTGCAACACAATCAGCCCAAATTCACACAAAGAGTTACAATTGCAGGACAAATCAACAAATTCTTCCTCTCTAAGTCAGTGGCTGAAACCTGCGACAGTGTGAACAGTGATGATTTGTAACTTGTACGGATCACCACAGGATAATCCCAGTTCTGTAACACTCTGTGGACCATAGCAGGCTGAGCCTGGATCAGAACTTACTCCATACGAACCACGAAGGGCAGCCAGGAGCAGCACACCTGGGAGACAGAAAGGGCAGAGTTCAGTATGATCTCCACACTGCTCAATACAGTATCAGAGCTGTCAATCACAGCATCACAAGGATACTTTGTTCACCCGTTCCCTTCCTCACGGTCTCCTGATTCAGACCCACCTGCTCCCTCCCTGTCTCCTGATACAGACTCACCTGTTCCCTCGCCGTCTCCTGATCACGCTCCTCAGCATCTGACGCACAGGATGACACGCGGCCATATTGACGGTGTGACGTCTCGTTGAACCTATGGTCATCAACACGGTCAAGCGTAGCCATGGTAACGGCCACAGTGTGACGCCATCCTTAGTTTACACAACTATAATGTACATGGACACAGTACACATTACTCTGAGAAAGATCTAGTCTCTTCCCATGTCACTGATGCTAAGTGACACTGACCCGTTGCTCTCGGCAACCAGTGCCAGGCGTCCGTAGTCCCACAGCTTCCTCCTGATGATGGAGAAGAGGCACAGCAGTACCTGCGGGGGGCAGAACAGGTAGCCAATCACATCACAGCAAACAGTCTGTCATTTTTTCATGTATATTAATTTCTCATCACCAATGTTCAAGGGGCTTGACAGAACCCAGTCTAAGCATTAAACCTGAAATGTCTAAACATGCAAACTGATCTTTTAACAACATTGGCCAGACTGGGCATGGCCAGTGATGATAACCAAATCTTAATTAGCATTCTCTAAAGCACGCATGTGGAAACCGCAATTACTAAAGATTCAAACGGATGATTTTAAAGTATTTTTAGAATGAATTTTAGAATAATTTAGATAAATTATTAAATTCCATATGGCACACCAGTATGTTGCATGGTAAAAATGTTGAGGGATTGTGGGTAAAAGTGCCTTAAAGTGTCACACAGATGCAGCTCCAGCCTGTTCTCCCTGCTGGGCGGGTTATTAGCAGAGTAAACAGTTCAGCATGGCGCTAAATGAACCTGCTCTCACCCATATGGTGTCAGCGTTAATGTAAGTGTGTCAATAAAAATAAATGTTTTCAAAGGCATTTCCTTTTTCCTTTTTTTGTTTAAAGGACAGAACATCAGTGAAGACACACACATATATATTATATATATTAGGGGTGTAACGGTACACAAAAATCACGGTTCGGTACGTACCACGGTTTTGAAGTCACGGTTCGGTACGCTTTCAGTACAGCGGGGTAAAAAAGGGGCAAACCATAAAATTGCTTTTCATTTATTATGAACTTTGTAAACAGTGGCTAATTGGCCATAATTTTACTGAACAAAGTAAGGCACATATCTTTCTTTCTTAAATGAAAAAGAATTGGGATGATATGGGAGGGTCTTCAAGCTCTGGCTTCTCATTTGCATTCGCCATACTGACTACAAGGCTGGGCTGTGCCAAATTAATCTGTCTGGTTCAGTGGTGTGTCATGTTTGGGCTGAACGAACAACATCCTGCCCATTGCGCAAGTTACGCAATCTTCTGGGGGGTAACTCGGGAGTTTTCGCAAGTTCCGCATGTGCGTTAGTGGTTAAAGTAAGATTGCATTTGTTCGGTTCACAGCGCGCACCGAACCGAAAGTCCTGTACCAAACGGTTTGGTCTGAATATGTGTACCGTTACACCCCTATATATAATATATATATGTATATATATATATATATATATATATATATATATATACACACTCACTCACTCACTCACTCACTCACTCACTCACTCACTCACTCACTCACTCACTCACTCACTCACTCACTCACTCACTCACTCACTCACTCACCTCACCACTCACTCACTCACACACTCACTCACTCACCACCACTCACCACCTCACTCACTCACTCACCACTCACTCACTCACCACTCACCACTCACTCACTCACTCACTCACCACTCACCACTCACCACTCACACCACCACTCACTCACTCACCACCACTCACTCACTCACTCACTCACTCACTCACTCACTCACTCACCACCACCACTCACCACCACTCACACCACCACTCACTCACCACCACCACCACTCACTCACACCACCACTCACTCACTCACCACCACTCACCACTCACTCACTCACTCACTCACTCACCACTCACTCACTCACCACCACTCACTCACTCACTCACTCACTCACTCACTCACTCACTCACTCACTAGGAAAACGATGAAGTCCAGCAGCAGTACGACAGGCACACCGCCGAAGTTGACCCCTCCCAGCACAGTGCCCTCCTCGGTCGCACTGAAGCAGCTGTTGTCACGGGGTGTAGTTCCATTGTCCGCCAGAAAGGGGAAAAGGTCCCCCACGGTGAGGCCATAGGCAAAACTAAAAACATCAATGTCCTGAGCATGAGAAGCAGCAGCAATAACACCTGCATAAAGCTATTATCTGGACAATGTCTGAGTGCAACGCAGGCTAGTTTCATTTCATTGTAATATTTGCCAACATCATCATGGTTGACATTAAAGGCTGGTAGTGGCTGTCCGTCACTGTAAGCATTCAAAGCTGTATATTTGAGCGATGCATGCTTTGTATCACATTCTAGTGTCTTTGCTTGTCTTGCATGATTCCACGTCATTCCTCTATCAGCCTAGAGCCAGCTCGAACGTGTGCCTGAGCACCGAGAGTCCAAGAGGCCACACATCTACAGATCTTCCCAGCTCTACGCAAAGAGGCTAGGGCCTTGAGTAAAGGGGGTGTCCACAGCACACCAGATACAGTCACATCTTTGCAGAAAGCATGAGCAGCTCGGAGACTGCGTTATCCTGGTATCAAGATGCGTATCTACGGTCAAACCAGAGTATTCCTGTACGGTCAGGTCGCAGGGTCTCTCTGTGGTCAGAGGAAGAGCAGCAGGTGAGGTTCTCGTTCTAATAGGTGTGGTGCTGTGAGGCTAGGCTCCATCAATCGCTACAGATGGAGTTAAACGGTGTCTGTGCTCACCCGCCCATAGCATCACGCTCAGGCAGTCTGCATCACCCTTGTGAACCTTTTCACTTTATTTCCTGTTTCTGTGATGTCCTCTGCATAGCAAGAGCCTCAACACTGGGTCAGGTTTCCTCCATCACAAAACAGAATAGTTCAGTTAATTCCTGAAATGACTGCCACATAAACAGGAACTCAAGAGCCAATGTCTATATTGACTGTGACTGGTTCCACAGGAGGGCTGCCACTTTAGCAAAAAAGTCCAGTTCGATATTCGGAGAAAACATGTAGATTAATTCATTCATTCGAATAATGCTAGTTACAGACCTGCTAACATTGGAGAAATAGTTTGGAGTAGCAGCGGAGGAAAAATGGGAGGGGGGTAATGATAACGTTAGTTCGGGCGACCGAACTTCTATTGGCTCCGGTCCCAGTACGAGTTCTGTATAACTGCGTTTTAACTGAAGCCTCATTTGTTGCGTAGTTTAAAGGGATACCCGCGTGCTTTGACAAAGCAGATAATTTTTCTCATGGTAGAATGAATTTGCGCAACGAGCAAAATATGATGACAGACATAATACCGACATAAACATAACATCTTAGCAGAGCTTAGGGTAGGATACAATGTCTATTGCATTATTTGTAATTTGAGTCACCATTTGGTTATATTATGGCACGCCGTTTTATTATAAAAAGTTACATAATTTAAACATATTTTTTAAATATCGAATCTTCGAATGCATAGATCAAAGAGCTGCACGAAACAGAACAACCATGGCCTTCATGTGTGGCTACCTAACTGTACTCTGCACTGCATGTCAAATCACAAGTTGGGTGTTCACTAAAGTCACAAGTTTAGTTGGGTGATCCACTCTCTTAAAATGGAGACAGGCAGTCATGGGTCAAACCGTGAAGCCACTTTAATTATTTTGTCGTTACAACGTTGCTCTGTTTGGTACGATAACTACGTTATCTCATTGACTTACCGAACATTATTACGTTAACTCAAAAGTCTGCTAGCTTGCTGCATCTGGTCTTCCATTAGATATGCTTTCAATGTATCGCCCTGACATTCTGAGAAGTCAGAGTGCCGTCTGTGTTTTATGAATTTCACTTACGCATCAAAAACAGCCACCTAGCTAGCTACACAACAACATTCTATGACATGACATGACACAGAACTTCGTTCGTCTGAGTGGTTTTACTATCGCTACCTACCTGCTCGGCTAACGACCTAGCCAGGTAACAAAACAGCTGTCAGCCAAGCTGGGGTTGCTGTCTCCTTAAACTTTCGTTAACTTTAGCCAAGATGCAAATAATTATGTCAGACTTAAGTTGGGAAGAGTCTTTCTTTGAAGTTCGTAAATCACTCCTCGATAAAACACGTTTTCTGCTTACGTACGTGCTTAGCTATAGGTTAAGACTACACTGTTAGCCAGTTAGTTATGAAGATTGGTTAGCTAAGCTAACGAACATAAGATGTCTTCCACCCCAAACTAAATCACACAATACTTTGAGTAATAAATTATAAAGAAAAGTAAAACGTGAACGCTCGTACCTGTATTCCGCTCACTTTTGATCGTTATCTGGTTCCAATTACAGAAGTTACTTTCCGCGGGCGACCGCTAAACAACAGAAAAGTTTGGGAAGTCACACATCCGCACATGCGCTATTTCAAGCTTCACTGTGTAGCTACATGCACGGAATGTTGACGGAATGACCGTGCTGTGGGTTGTCTTCAGTAGCGATTCAAATTGAAAGTACGAAGCAGTTCAGTAACGTTCACCTTCCAGATTACCCATTCGTTTATGAGTACCGAATTACTCGAAAATTACCGTTTGTGTTCAAAACATTAATTCAGTTATTTCGGCATTTACCGTTTAATGCTGGGGATGGATTTAAAATATATTTTTGGATGCAGTGTGGAGCCGTGTATAGACAACACCGACGTGAAGTGATTGTTGGATATTACCAGCTGGCGAACCCTAAAATAGATACAGTAAATCGAACAGAGTTGAACAGCGCTCATTCGAGCATGACCAGTATTCGCGTGCGTCTGCACTGTCGGGGTTGAATAGTACGTGCACTGCACCTTAAGCGTTCCGTTATAAATTAGACTTTTCATCTCTTTTTTAAAGCTTTTTTTAGTAGTTTTTTGCACGAATAATGGCTGGAAAATTATACAAAATGCAAAACAACTGTTGTTTTATTGACTGATCCATAACCATTCAGAATTCAGCAGTGTCACTGTGACAACTGACTGATTTGAAAGCAGAAATGAGGAAGTGGAAATATTTTGGGCTGACCCCATTGAGTTTAGCCCATTGTTTGGTCGATGGGCTGTTGGTCGACCGAATCGGTTTTGGTCGAGCATACATTTTAAAAGAAAATTCTCCACACAGCATGAGACACCTAGATTCGCGCCACAGTGCGGCGCGCTTGTCAGTAGAATAATCCATTCTGGATGCTGCAGGTATGGCAGTGGCAGTCCTTCACTCTTAACATAGCTAGGCCTAGGCTATAGCCTATATGTTCTCTTTAAATCACATTAGGCAGTTAAGGTAATCGTGAATAATTCTGCAAAACTAATAAAAGTAACATTTTATAATAAATGTGTTTTGCTAATTGTATGGTTTATATATTTATAACTAACATGTGTAACACCCCCTTTCATGTAGTCTATATTGTATCCTTGTTTTAGGCACGCGAATGTGCATTTTAATTGTAGCCTAAGATTTGCCTAGGCATACTTTAATTACTCATTTCGATATAACCTAAGAACATAGGCTAATGTCAAATAAAACTTCTGGAGTATGCCAGCATTTCGTTGTATTCGCGGACGATCCAAAAAAAGTGGAATGTAAACTTTGCAAGCGCGTTTTCCAAGGCAGAGTTTATCGATAATAAAACGAGGAGCAGCCTTTTGCCAAAAAATGTGGACAAGCTAGTGTTCCTGTACCATAACACGAAACGACTGGGGTTAGTTGGCTATCGGATGGTCTCCGACTCGAGTAAGTTATTTTCGATAGGCTATAGCCACTTTATGTTCCGCTTTAGGATACAATTTGACATTATGTGTGATCATTCGTTTGTTAGCCTAATTTTTGCAAAAGAGATTTTAAATCCCAATGAGACCAACCTGGTTAATTAAATAAAAGCCTACGCATTAGAATGTGTTATGGTTGTGGTCAAATAAAAGCATCAGCCTATTATGTGGCCATACCGCAACTTCACAAGCGCAACGGCAGAATCTGCAAGGGCAGCATGAAGAGGCTCGGAACGGATAATTTTTTTCTTTCAGGTAATCTTGAACTCCGGCTCCATAAAGTCATTAGCCTATTGTTACTCATTTGTGTCATTCACTTAAGAAAGTTATAAAACATGAGACAAGCGCAGTGTGCATATAGTTGTATTTATTAAAACAAATAGGGTGTGTCATATAGAAGAAGAAAAAAGTTTCGACCAATCGGAAAAAACGGAAGACTGTTGGTCGACAGGGACAGTCCTAGAAATATTGGAACTGACTTTGAGTAACAGTTTTGATGCTGTCAACTGCTGTGACAGGAAACAGTCATATACACAATGCATAATGCACAATTAAACTATATGATTGTATTTGTGTTATCAAGGCATTGCTTGGGAGTGTGTCAGATTGTTACATGCAGACAGGGTGTTTTGTCGGAGTGTAAGGGTGTTAAATGCAGACAGGGTGTTGTTTGGGAGCAGGGCCATGCACAGACATTTTGGGGGCAGGGGCTCAAGCAAAAAAAAGGGCACTCACCCCACTGACACGCACTATTCCCACCCCGATGTTGTAATGAGTAATGATAAGATTCTAGATCAGCAGTCCTACTCTGACATGCTTGATACATAAGCCCCCTGAATTTGGGGTTTCAAAACTTCCTTCTGTTTTCATTTTCTGTATAATTTTGTTACACTGCATATATTTTATAAATGAGACATATGGTACAACTACTGAACTACAGTTTGATTTTAGTAACATGTTTTTGAGCATCACTCTGAGAGGAAAAGAAACAAGTATTATATTAAAAACGCGCGCGCACACACACACACACACACACACACACACACACACACACACATTTGTTACATCTATGCATATGGCTGAAAAACTGATCCAGGGTCAGGGAGGTCAGAAGTATTTTGTCTTTCATTGGAGACAGGGCGGCACGGTGGTGCAGTGGATAGCACTGTCGCCTCACAGCAAGAAGGTCTCGGGTTCGAATCCACATTTGGAGTTGCATGTTCTCCCGTGTCCGCGTGGGTTTCCTCCACTCCGGTTTCTTCCCACAGTCCAAAGACATGCACGTTAGGCTAATTGGAGAAAATTGCCCGTAGGTATGAGTGTGTGGGAATGGTGTATGAGTGCCCCGATGGATTGGGACCTGTCCAGAGTGTATTCCTGGCCCCAATGCATGCTGGGATAGGCTCCAGCTACCCTAACTAGGAAAAAGCGGCTGAAGATGAGATGAGATTGGAGACAGGTGTATTTGCCTCTTCTAGCCGTGTTTATGCTGCTTCTTATTTCCCAATCAAAATGTATTGATTTATTGATTGAAACTTTTATTTTAACAGGGAAACACACTGCTACATGCCCAAACAATAATACACTTTTAAACATCACGTTTTTAGAAAACTGGCTATAAAGAAAAGGGGATGACTACACTAAACTAGCAAAACTATGCAAAACGTAACTACCTGCTTCAGAAATTAATTGCATATTTGTAAGTTGTCCTGCATGACAGAGATAACGTTGTTTTAATGATAATTAGACTAGCTTACTTGCTCGCGAGTACCGAGGCTAGTAATAACTAAATTACAGCGTGAAGGTGGCAAGTCCTACTGACCTACTTCATAGTTTTTTTAATGGATATATAACATAAAAGTAAGTGTTGTTTAATTGTCAAGCCCCCCTTGGGCCCTATCTGCATGTGCCTGTTTGGGAGTGTGTAAGGGTGTTAAATGCAGACAGGGTGTTGTTTGGGAGTGTGTAAGGGTGTTAAATGCAGACAGGGTGTTGTTTGGGAGTTTGTAAAGGTGTTAAATTCAGACAGGAATGTGTAATGGTGCTACATGCATAATCTACAGAGCTGGACTGCTTACCAGCACTTCCTGTCTGCCATCCGGGGTTGAGAAGCTCTTGCCCTAGACTTCCTGTTATGGTTTGATGCAAAACGACACAGTGTGCCCTCCCCCCACTCCCCAAGGACTGTAACTGTGCACTTGCTCAACACACACTTACTAACATGAAGAGAAATCTTCAGACAGAGCCGAGGTGAACACACACTCACTCAACACACATAGGAGTCTATCTGAGTTGAACACGCACTCACTCAACACATAGAGGAATAGCTGAGCTGGACACATGCTCATTTAACACACAGAGTTGTGGTTAGTACTAGATCAGCTTCAGGTCAGCTCAGAAGGGAGAAGTGTCAGCAATATGCCAATCATATATCAGCAATATACCAAACAGGTCAGAAGTCATCATGACTTTCTTCAGCCCCTGGCCTAGTCCATTTCCATTCACATTGGACCTCTATTACACTACAATCTAATTCCTATAATTATGCAGTTTCCTGAGGTAATATAGATACAGGAGCTCACAAAGTGGTTAAGAATCACCACAAGTAAGAAATGGCATTGTTTAAAATGTTGTGCAAATCACTTAAAATCTCAGGAATTGGTGGTAGGTATGGTCTGAAATGTTTTACACAACACAGGGCCCTTACAAGGCTATTAGGTCTCTCTGAGTCACTGTATGGCCACCACAAGCCAATAAGTTAATATAAATCACAAAACCTCAATTCATGATGAATCCTGCACAGCTGTTGAAAATGGGGTCATTTGTTGTTTCACTCTTTCAACTTTATCCATGGCGCAATACTCCCAATAATGGCTAGAGGGCACTGTTAGGTGAGAGAGCAACACCATCTCCAACCTCTGACACCTTGTTCTGGGTCTCAGGTAGCGCCAAGAAAAACAATATATATATGTGACTGTGTGCTGCGAAAAAAAATCTGACACCACAAAAGGAATAAATGCAATTCAAAGAAAATGATAAAACAAACGTTGAACAGAAATGATCAATTTAAATTTATTTAAACTTTTTTTTTTTACTCCCATTTTTGACTGGGCACCAATTGGAAAAAATGAATAATGAAAGGCCCTCACCAACCCTAGTGCTACCTCAACCTCAGTAGGGAATACATTTACATTTAGGTATTTAGCAGATGCTCTTATCCAGATTGACTTACAAAAGTGCATACAAAAGGTTAGGCAACAAGAAGAAATTATTCGGAGACATCAATTGCATCCCTGAAAGTATAATTTAGTGTCATCACGTAATATATCATGTATATACATTTTGTTAAGTGCCGTTGTAGCAGCAAAGAAGTTTGAATATATAATGTTCAGTCGTTTTGGGCATTTCAACTCAGTTTGAGAATATCATGTTCATGTACAATGAGGATTTCAGCTCAGAATTGAGGGAATGGCTACTTTGAGGTAAGATGCAGTTTAAGGGGGTACGCTTTTAGTTTGCGGTGGAATATTTGACAGAGACTGTAGTGGGGAGTTCATTCCACTGCCATGAGGCCAGAGTAGAGAAAAGCCGTTACTGGGATGAGGGACCCTTCCGGGAAGGAGTGACAAGGCGGGCGGAGGGTGCAGAATGGAGTGGTCTGGCAGGAGTGTAAGGTTTGATAATAGATGGTAGGTACGAGGTATGAGAGTGCAGTTCCTCTTGCTGACCCATAGACCAGAGCTTTGTATTTTTTTCTGGCCACAACTGGTGAAGGGAGACCAGGAGAGGTCTAACATGTGAGTATTTTGGCCGATTATGGCTGGTTATAGGCCCAGCCCATAACCATGCTGTTAAGTGCAGCACAAGCCTTCTGTGAGCTTTCGGTGCTGTGGTTTAGAGCAGAATCCTGGCCCCTTTGGCTAAACAGGCTAAGGTAATTTAATAATACGGTTATTTGATTACATTTATATAGCGCCTTTCAAGAACCCAAAGTGCTTTACAGCGAAGGGGGGAAACTCACCTCAACCACCACCAATCTGTAGCATGGGCAGTGTCAGGTCTGCCCCACCGGCTCCCTCTAGCAGGGGCCGCCAAAGAACCAACTGAACTTTGTGTTGTTCCCTCTCTGTTTCTACACGTACTGTAATTGTTCCCTGATTGCCTTATTGTTTAATTGATTAATGGTTTGATTGTCTTGAGTGTTTCCACTTGTTCCTCGTTGTTCTTGATTGTGTTCTACCTTTACCCCATTATGTTCTCATTATTTAAACTCTGCCCATCTGCGTTTCTGTGCTTAGTCTTTTTGTGAATGACCACTGGGGTGGCGCTTCTCTGCCTTTTGGCTAAGCTCAAATTGAGAGATAACGATGACCACAACCACTTCGAAAGAAGGTGGAGTGCTGGCCTATCAGGCACGGTTAAAGAACACAGTACGGTTCGACGCGGGAGCAGACCTGGAGATGTGTAAGAAGTTTACTTAGGATTTTTGTGTGATAAATGTGGTGAAAGGGTTTTTCGGGGTCAAACCTGAGACGGGTTTGTATTTACAAGATTTTTCAGCACGTGGATTTTTTCATTGAACTTTTCACACGGAAGCAGCATCACTTGAACTGTATCACAAGTACACTGAAAACCGGGACACACCTGTGCTGGAGGGAGTGAGAGTGGAGCTCCTCCATGCACAGGTCTGGAGGCCTCTCACCGGTCACTTGTATAAGCCCTTTGTGAGGCAAGAGGACATTATCATTTTTCTGAGCCAGTTCTGTGCTGAGGTCAGGGACAAGGTGAAGCTCCTTGATAAGCACGGGTTCTGGAACGTGAGGCGGCGGTACTCCGTCTGCTTCCGGAGGGACCCATCAGGGGTGAGTGGCCTTGCTCACCCCCCAGGGAGCTTCTCCATCGGGTCTGACAAGGGCTACCTGTTCTACCTGGGTCAGCCGGTGTGCCAGGCCAACAATACCTGCAAGTTTTGTGCTTCGGCTGACCACGCAACGAGGGACTGTGGCCCCTAAAACCTGCAGTTAGTGCGGGGCGGAGGGCCATTTGTTTTGGGCCTGCCCTTTGAGAAAGCGGACATTCGCTGAATTGTTTGCTACAGGGCAGGCTGTTAACGACCATGCGGTCGGCCACCTGGTGCCTCCTGGGGGTGCAGTGCCCTCTGGTAGCTCGGAGGTGGCATTGCCAGCTCCACCCCCAGGAGGAAGACCTGGAACGGAGGGCGCTCCCAGGATCGCTCCCAGGAAGGCTCCAGGGCCCGGGCAGACAACACCTGCTGCTCGGGTCTCCGCCCCAGGCACGACTGCTGCTGAGGCCCAGCCATCGGCCTTGGCTTCAGACCCGATACCCGTCCTTTCCTCAGCCCCCCTCATCACCACCACCACCTCCATCACCACCACACCCACCCCAGCTCCTGATCCTGCTCCCACACCCGATCTTGCGCCCGATCCGGCTCCAGCTCCGGCTCCAGCTTCGGTTCACCAGGTGCTGGTGGGGTCAGAGGTGGGGATGGACATGGATGTGGAGCTGGAGTCCCTGTCCTCTTTCCTGGACAGGTGGGTCGAGGGCAACCTCATGGGGGCCATGAGGGGGGGGGGGGTTCCCTAAGGGGAGGTTTTGTTCATGTTTATTGTTTAGTGTTCAATGTTTGAATGTTTAGTGTTTCATGTTTTATCTTTAGTGTTTAGTGTTGTTTTTTTTCATTGTCTTTTGCTTGCTTCCCCTTTTTTCACTAAATATTTATTATTATTGCAGCCAATGTGCGGGGTATTCCTGACCCCGCAAAGCGCGCTGTGGTCTTCTCGTCCCTGAAAGCCATGGGGGGGATATTTCCCTCCTGCAGGAAGTTCACCTCAGGGATGAGGACGTGGCCGCTATCACACGTGAGTGGGTGTGGGGACCCTCGGGGTGATCTGTGGGGGGTCCATTCGGACGGGGTGGGAATTTTATTTAGGGTGCCCTCTTTTGTAGTTGAGGAGGTGGTGGGCATGGTGGCGGGACCAGTTATGCACGTAGAGTTTCGTTTTAATGAAGTTTATTTCCATGTAATTAATGTTTATGGACCCACCCAGAGGGGCCGCAGGTTGGAGGTTTTCCGGGACCCACCCGGATGCCTCTCAACCGCGCTGTCCGTGATACTGTGCGGGGATTTTAATGTTTGTTTGGACGGGAGGGATGGGGTGGGCGAAGGCAGCATTGATTACTCTGCCAGAGCGCTCGCAGAGGTTGTGAAGAACTTCACCCTGGTGGACGCTTTCAGGGCATTGCACCTGTCCGATGCTGGCTTCACGTGGCGTAACTCCAGGGGGGCCGCGAGCCATCGGACCACGACATGCTGCGGGTCTCCCTTACCATGGACAGGCTAAAGTGGGGACCGGGTTTCTGGCATTTGAACATGTCACTGCTGGGTTCCGACGCCTTTGTAAAAGCTTTCACAAATTTTATGGCTCTGTCCAGACATTACGGCCTTTTAGCGGTAGGGTTGGGGAAAGGGAAAGATTGGACGGGGTGGCACATGGGAAGGGTTGGGTGTGGGAGCATTGGGGGCCTTTGGGCCAGTTGTTTTGATGTGTGGTTTTTTGATTGATTGTGTGTTCTGTTGAAGGGTGTGCACTGTAACATCGATAATTTTTGATATGTATTTTTTCTGTATTGCGTAGTTTTGTCTTAGTTGAATTTACTTGTGTCCTGTGTCAGAATATTGTGTTGGTTTTGTATGTTTTCTTGTATTGTGTAATTTGTATTAGTGTAATTTACTTGTGTCTTGTGTTAATAATATTGTTTTTTGGTTTTATACGTTTTCTGTATTGTGCCGAGAATGGCTTTGCTTTGAAAAAAAATTAAAAATGTCATGGTTTATTTAATGAAAAAAAATGTTAATGAAAAAAATATTTCTGTGTTATTTCATGGTTCTGCTCACCACCATACCTGACAGGCAGCCATTTAGCTTTTTTGTTTTATTCACTACACATCAGCTGAGGTGGGGAAGGAATTATTGAACCAATTCAACTGGCAGTTTTCAGCTCTATTTCCCAGTACACATGTTAAACAGCACACATTCCCTGCAATTCAGGACACCATGGCCCACCTCTATTTTCATTGAAGAGAGGGAGAAACATCAAAGATCACATTGTAAAGTCAGATTATTGTCCAACACAGATTCACTTTCTTCATTCCCAAACCGGGGTGCTATGCTCACCTGAGCTGACGCTTTCTCCCACGCACTAACAGAACAACAGTATTCTATTAAACAAAGCATTACCTATACTTTCTCCATTGTTGCCTATCTGTTAACCTGTCCGTGCAGCCTGAGAGAATGTGGGAAAACCAGTAGATCTTATGACCGGAATAAGTGAACGTAAACGTGCCAATAGAAGGGTGGAGACCGAGTCCATAGACACGTACACACCCCCGACTATGCACTACGGCCTACAGGCATCGAACAAGTCAGACTTTACAAGTGTTGTGTTGTGCGTGTACAACATGCTAGGAGATAAAGGAATGAGCACTTTTAGCTTCCTCCTTTTCTGTAATGCAGAACCGTATACACACAACATGCAAATTGTTAATTACCCTCTTTGGAGAAATATACAATCTGCAATGTGCTTCTACTAACTATCAAGTCTGAAGTTGATCTGACATATTTCCGTTCTTGTTCAATCTTTTTTTAATACATTTCCCTTTAGAAAGGTTTATTGTTCTTATGACTGCTTTTCCCATGACCAATCAGAGCTACATACCAAAAACCATGTAGCCTCTAAATCCTCACTGATGCCTGTGTTCTGTACAATACCTCCACCACATTCATGCCCTCTCCAGCTTAGTTTGTAAGATGCTGATGAAGCCCAACCTGAGTGGAACAAATTCAAGATTAAATTAATTTAATCTTGATATATTTTGAAAACTTCTGTTCAGTGACTGTGGGCCTTCCTTGTCTTACCATTGCTCAGCGCACCACAATGGAAGCACCTGAGCTACGGCTTTTCTATCTAGCCAAGTCTGACACCACAGAAGCCCATAAACATAACAGGGACACTCACGCAATTACCCTGCCTGCTAATTCCTCATTCTACAAACTCATTACCTCAAATTTTGCTCATTATGATTCCATAATACCAAGTATGGTATTGCCAAGAGAGCTGCTGGTGATAGGTATCTGGCTGGGCAAAGGTGTACTAGGAGGAAATCTCATCCCAAAAACAAAAACCCTAATCATGTTAAGATACATACAGGTATCATGATTAGTGCAGATACAGCTCAACCCCATGTTGAGATCTAGAGAGGGCAGGAATGCGGTGGAGCGTGGAGGAAGAGAAGAGGAGAAGCAATGGAGCCGAAGAATCAAGAAAACTGAAAACAAACAAAATATTTTGAGGCCACATTTAGTCTTTAACTTAGAATTTACACACACTGATGGTGCACTGCTACCCCATGAAATGCCCTGAGTGAACTTCGCCCCTGTCCGCTATAGATGCAGTAACAAAGCGAATTTTTTTTGTAAAAATTGTAAAATCTTTACCATTGTGACAAAATTGTGTAATTAGATGCAAATGGTAAGTGTGCCTGTGCATCATTCTCCAGTGGACGGAAAACCAAAGCCCACTGACAAGCATGACAATTATAAAATACCAGAGTATTTATTGCCCATTCTCTGTTGTCTGAAAATTAATTGGAAATTGGTCCACTTCATCTTAAGCCCGTGTCCTTGTTGAAGTTAGTACAATTTAAAACCCCAGCTCAGCAGGTAGATTATAAAGTGTGGAAGATGGAGGGCACTGTAGGATAAAGAGAGGTCAAGCTGAGGAACTAGAAAAGGCCTCATATCTGAGTGCACGAACGGGGTGAAAAGGTAACATCTGTAAATATGTTATAAAATCAAATATTTCCATACATCTCAATATAAGAACTATGCCACTTTAGAATATATCCAGTGTAATTTTGTACTATGTAATTTTGGAAATATATCCAATACTCCCATTATCATACATGTGCTGCGGCCCGTCTGATCTACAACCTTCCTCGACACTCCCATGTCACCCCCCTGCTCACTACCCTCCACTGGCTGCCTGTTATAGCTCGCATCAAATTCAAGACATTGGTCCTAGCATACCAGGCAGTCAAGGGATCAGCCCCAACATACCTCACCAAGATCTTCAAACCCTACACACCTGCCAGACCTCTCCGTTCTGCTACCTCAGGACGCCTAGCACCTCCCCCCCTCCGCACCTGCGCTTCCCGGTCACGTCTCCTGTCGGTTCTGGCTCCACGATGGTGGGAATGACCTTCCGGTGGAAGTCAGAACAGCTGAGACCCTGGCCACCTTCAAGCGTCGACTGAAGACTCACCTCTTCAGGGTGCACCTCTCCCGTAGTCCGGTTTTTGTTAACTTAGGGACATAGTCGCTAGTTTACACGTCTACTTGTTTATGTATTGTATTAGGCTTAGGCATTATTTCCTGCATTGAGTGCTTTACTGCTACCTCTGAATTGTGGCTACAGATTTACCTACAGGGTCCTAGTTTAACTATGTAACTATTTACTAATGTAAAACTGAATCAAATAGTTTACATCACAACAAGGAAGAATATACTGGCATAGCGCAGGCTAGGCGTGTATGGAATGCGTACGGGCACTGCATCAGATCAGATCTGTACTCATGCAGTGCAGAGCGCAGCAAATACAAATGAGGGAGGAAGCTGTACTGAGGCTCCATTAGTCCAGCCGGCTTGCTCTGAAAGAAGATGAGACAGAGGTAGAGAGATGGCTCGCTTTAGGGGTGTTTGTTCTGAGAGAAGGGGAGATGGAGGCAGAGAGATTAGGGGTGTTTGCTTTAGGGGTGTTTGGAGCTTGTTTCTGCTTCTGGGACTGGTGACGGGGGATACCTCAGCACACCTGCAGATGGAGGCTACCGCCCCTGGCGACATCATCATAGGGGGCATCTTCCCCATCCATGGTGGTGTGAAGACCAGCGGTCTCAAACCCGGACACAAGTCCTGCGAGATGTGAGGAGCTATGACGACTGTCCCTGTCTCACCTGTGTCTCTTTGTGTCTCACCTGTATCTCTATGTGAAATCTCATTTGTCTCTCTGAGTGAGCTTAAAACCTGCTTAAAACATAACAAACAGCTGACATATTTTTAAAACGATTTAACCACCAATTAGGCTGGAATGGTGATATTTAGCTACCAGCAGCGAAGAACTAATGCAAATGAAGAATATTCAAATTGAAAGGATCATTATCTTTCTTATCTGGATACCTTGATTTAAGTCCTGTGTGTACTGTATGTTCAATTTTATAAATTAAGAATTAATCGACGGTATAGTGCTACTGCTGCTACCTTGGCCAGGTCTCTCTTGAAAAAGAGATTTTAATCTCAATGAGACTTCCCGGTTCAAAATAATGAAAATATTTAACAATACTGCAGGCTACCTCTCCTGAACAATATACAATTTATTGTCATTTGGACGCTCTTCATATTGCTTCTTTTTCACTCCTGATCAGTGAATGAATCCGCTTTCATCAATTACCTTTGCATTAAAAACTCTCCATTGAGTTTTTCTAAATAATTGTTTTGTCTTCCTATTCAAAGTAGCAGAACGATTATGCGCTGAATTCCTCCAAAATATAACTGCTGCCTGGGTGTTCTATCACCTGTAGGCTAATCTCTGTATATAATTACAACGGCCGTAATGATTAACACATTAACCAGAACAATTAATCAACTAATGCTTTAGTCAAACGAATTTTTGAAATACATTGAATCATTGAATCAAAAACTACAAGATTCCGCTAATAGCGGTCCTCCACAGCGGGCTGTGGTCAAATACAAAAAAATGGTGTGAGTGCCTTCTTTTACTATGCACAGAAACTATGCACTCTCCCACAGAAGATTAGAACAGCAGTCTCAGTTTGGATTTTTAAAAATAACATGTGGGGGTGAGTGGGGTAATCCCGAACACCTTTTCTTTGGAGTTAATTACAACAAAACGAGAGAGTGATTTTCTAAGATTGATACATCACTTCACAGTCCAAGTCAAGTACTAGCTAGAAACATTTTCATTAACTTTTCAACATTACTTAAGTACGTTGTTGCTACAGAAAGAAAACGGCGTCGTTCGTAACCCCAAACAGTGTAGTAAACACTTGTGAACATAAGGAAATTGATTATTGACATAATTTGCTGCAGAACATCCGGTTCATATCTCAGACGAAATGTTTCCCAAAGTAGCCTATTTATGTAGGCTACGCCGCATTCTGAAAAGAAAGGGGGAAATTATGGAAGTGAAAATGAATATTCTGATTTAAATATCCCAAGAAAATTGCCACAAAGCTTTCAAATTGATCATAATAACATTTTCAACGACACAAAGGAGTTAGCATGTAAAATAATCAAAGTATCCACTGGATGCTGTGATGCCCTGAGGGGCACGGGGTAACAGGAGTTCGGGATTACCCCGCAAGTAGGGGAGAGCGGGGTATGTTGTCACACTTTTCACTCTGTTTTACCTGTACTGGGCGCAATACATCGCAATGGTATAAATGTCATACCAAATGAAATGAAAGTCTTGGGCACATACTTTGTATTCATTACATATTCATATCTTATTTCAGTATGGAGTTGTAGACAGTTAAATAGAGGGTGTGCACTTGTTGATAATCCAATGTGACAATTTACCCCACATACTATGACATAGTGTGACAATTTACCCCAATTGTCACACTATGTCATAGTATGTGGGGTAAATTGTCACATTGGATTATCAACAAATAAGAATACAACTAAATAATTGTGAATATAATTTTTTTACTTTCAAATTAAAAACCAAGTACATTTCATTACAGAACTCATTCATTAAAGAACAAAATGCTTAGTCTTAACAAAACAGACGTGGTGTAATGCACAACGAAACACTTCTAATCAGACTCATCTTCAGAGTCACAGTTCTGGCACAAATAAATTGCCTGGCCTCGGGTGCAAGCATCATGGGCCCACTTCTTGCATCTCACACACTGCACCCAAGTCTCTTTTGGGCGGCTGTTCGAAAATGGCTCCATGCAGACTAGGCAGAAGCACTCCTCTTCATCTGATGATGACTCGTCTATTTCTCTTTTTACTGTTGCCTTTTTGTTCTCGGCAGATCCAGATTTTGCACTTTGCTTCCCTTCCTCCAGAAACAGCTTGTTTTTAGATTGTGATTTTTCCATTTGTAGTGCTTGCTTCATGGGTGTGTCTGTTAGAATTGCGGTTTTGTGCCGCTTTCTTCCATTATTAGTTTGTTTTCGGGGACCAGCTTTTGGAAATGGCCGGAGGTCCTCTGGAGTTGGTAGTCTGCTGCCAGCACTGGCATTGCTGGGTAAGGGTGAGCTGGCATGGGAACTGAACGGGTCTGCATCTGTGCTTGTGCCTGGCAGGGCAGGGTTGGTACTGGGACCTGGCGGGGCAGGGCGATCCGTAACATAGGATGGCGCAAACTCAGTTTCCAAAAATACATCCCTGTTGTAAGGCTGTACCCCAGCTACCCTAAAGCCAGCCTGAATGTTCAAGGGGGTTGCAGCCACAGGATAAGCGATTGCCACAATCCCAGGAATGTCATAAACTGACATTGTTCCTCATCCATCCACGCTGTGTTGATGTGCTTTTTTAGCGGCCCATAGACAGACCTGTCTAAGGGTTGAAGCCGATGAGAGCAGTGGGGTGGGAATGACACCATAATTATGCCGTTTTCTTTGGCATAATTGAGTCCATCAATGGACATATGAGATTCGTGGTTGTCCAAAAGTAGTAAACATGGTTTCTCCTTTGAGCATTTTGTATGCTCAATGAAATATTTCAGGAAGTCAACAAAGTGCACATCTTTCATCCACCCCGAGGGATTTGCCGCTCCCTTGCTGCCAGGAGGTCCGTTGATTAAAAAATGGTCGCGGAAGTTGACACGGGGAAATATGAAATATGGAGGTAAACTATTTCCTGTGGCTGAGACAGCACAGGTCAGTGTGACAAGCGTCCCCCTTTCAGCGGAGGTCAGTGACCCTACTTGTTTGAATCCGTGTCTGGCCACTACTTTGTCAGGTTTATGGACCGTGGTCACCCCAGTTTCGTCAACATTCCTGGTCCAAATTGATGTCTGTCTAGCACATTTGCTAAATTGTCGAAGAAGGCATTAAAATTTTCTCGGTTGAAGCTACTAGCTCTGGCAAGGCTAGTTGCCTCAGGCTTTCTTAGCGACAGCATTGGGTGCCGTTTTAAGAAGGCTGTAAACCACTCCGAGCTGGCCTTTTCTGTTTCTGCCCACATTGGTGTGAACTTCAGCGTGTGTGCCACAGCAAAGTCTTTTGATCTCACTTGGCGACAGACCAAAAGAAATGTCAGCTGACCTAGCAATATAATGAACAAGCTGCATCTCCAAATCATGTGGAAATACCTGCCGTGGCTTTCCATAGCCAACCACTGTTGTTGGCATAGCTGCCTGACTGACAATTTCTTCGCTGGTAACCTTTTCACAATACCAAGTCAGAGTACGGTCATTTATATTGAAATCCTTTGCTGTGCTTCTGATTGATTTTGTCTCTAACTTCACCTGCCTCACTGCCATCAACATTATGTCAGGAGGTGTGCTGCCATTCTCTGTCTTTCTTTTATAATTTCTCACCATCTTCCTTTCTTCCTTCAATCCTTCTTTCCTTCAAAAACTAATTTAAATTAACATAATCTCACAAAGATTTTTGTGAATATTCTATGTGTCTATTTATACTGGGGAAAGTCGTCTCATGTGACAACTTGCCTCAAAGCCATTGAGACAACTTGCCCCAAACGGACACGTGGGCCAAAGTTTGCTAAATTTCGAGGTTAGTTCAACATAGCACTGCAGCTAATGTATCAAGAGACACCTTATTGTCTCCTTTATTCAGTACACAAATATAATTTTGAACATTTAAACCTAGCACTGTTTTTTTTGTTGCCATTTTTTTTACCTTTGAAACTGAAAAATACGAAAACTGTGCTCGCCTCTGATTAAAGCGACCGTTAGTCGAATACGAACCGTAGACCATAGAACATGTTGTCACACAAAGTAGCTATTTGATTTTTGAGATAGCGCCCCTGTGGTTGGAGGTATGAACAGTGTGACAACTTACCCGTGTGACAACTACCCGTGTGACAACTTACCCTGCTCTCCCCTACACTTACAGGTTTTTATCCCTTGTTGTTTTATCCAACATTTCAATGATACCTAGTGTATACCTGTTCTTTAGAACAAGAAACACAATTTACAAGCATATAACAACTTTTTTCAGCATTCTATCAACAACTACAAACCTACAAACATAGAGTCTGTAGCGTCACTTACCCATTTTTTGAGATTTTCTGGTAGAAAATATAGAGAAACCGTTGGATGTCTACACCTCTTGAAGTCAGTGCACAAGTATGCATTACTGCAAGGCGTTGTTTTAGCAACCCCTTTTCCCTAGTAACAGATATTGAGGTGTTCGGGATTACCCCGCGTTCACGATTACCCCACTCTCCCCCACCTTTTAAAATTTGTTTTTAAGTTTTAATTGTAAATTTTTGTATCATTGCCTTTTGCTGCTTCATTGTTTTATATTAGTTTTTTCAATTCATTTTATGTCTGTATGTATGTTAAGCACTTCTGCATTCTGTATGAAAGGTGCTATATAAATAACATTGTTGTTGTTGTTGTTGTTGTTGTTGTTGTAATAACAATATGCTAATTAATGCAACTATTAGGAAAACAATGAATCAAAAAAATGTTGTTGATGGACTGATAGGCAAAATCATTTCTCAGGTTCAGCTATGCCAGATTCGCTCATAGCCTGGCCATGATCCACGCCGTGGAGTCTGTCAACAAGTCCCCCATTCTGGGCGGACTCACCCTTGGGTACCGCATCCTGGACAGCTGCTCGGACGTCACCACTGCGCTGCGTGCTGCGGAGTCCTTAACCAGCCGTACGAGCTCAGCATGCGGGGAGCAGCCCAATCTGTCACGCCCGATCGCCCCTGTCGTGGCCCTTATCGGAGGTTTAAACTCTGAGGTGTCTATCGCAGTGGCCAGACAACTGACACTGAACAACATTCCACAGGTAATGTTCCGTGAATCAGTCAGCTGGTCATGCTGTGATATTCAGTAATACTGATAACTATAAAGAGAAAGAATGTAGACATACTGATACTTCAGGTTCTGAAGGAACCAGTATGTAATGGTAATTCATGAATACATATTGGCTCCTCTAGATCATCCTGGTTCAATAAAGGATAAATACAAATAAATGAATATAATAAAAATTATATAAAAAATTGTACAAATAATAATAATGACACTAATTAAGTAAATAGAATCATATTGTAAATGCAGACAGCCGATAAAAGCTTTTATAATGTAAAAATGCAAATATGAGACCGTCTTCTCCGAACCCGTGTCTGTTCTAGATCAGTTATGGCTCGTCTGCAGGGATCCTGAGTGACAAGACCCGGTTCCCGGCGTTCATGAGGACCATCCCAAACGGTGACCATCAGACACGTGCCATGGTGCAGCTGCTGAGCGACAGCGGCTGGAACTGGGTGGGCGTGGTCACCACGGATGGGAACTACGGACAGTTTGCGCTCAATCGGCTGGAGCACCATGCCCAGGAGGCCGGAATCTGCGTGAGCTTCCGTGAGGTCCTGCCAGACAACCTGGCAGACAAGAGCCTCCGCGCGAAAATTGACCGCGTCATCACGTCCATACACGCCAATCCAAGGGTCAACGTCATCATTTCTTTCGCCAAGCCCATTCACATGAAGTACATTTTCACGGCTCTAACAAACACCACCCTGGGCAAGGTCTGGATCGCCAGTGATAACTGGGCCTCCTCATACCATGTGCTGGACGAGAGGAAACTGGATGACATCGGGAAGGTGCTGGGGTTCACCTTCAAGAATGGGAACCTCACGTCTTTCAACCGCTACCTGGAGGACTTGAACCCGGACTCTGACTCTGTCCGGAATAACTCCTTCCTGCAGGTTTTCCTCCAGTTGCTGGCCAAGGAGCAGCCCAATATTAGCAACGGCACAATTGCCTACACTCTGAAGAAGAACACGTACAGTCACTCTGTGCTAAGCACAGAGCTGGCAGTAAGGGCCATCGCTAAAGCCGTGGCTCGCCTGTGTGCCTCCAGAAACTGCAGAGACCACAACATCCAGCCCTGGGAGGTACAACCAGTCCCTTCTTTCCTTACTTACTGTCTCGTCCCTCCATACTTACAGTCTCGTCCCTCCATACTTAGTGTCTCATCACTCCATACTTACAGTCTTGTCCCTCCATACTTACAGTCTTGTCCCTGAATACTTAAAGATTCATCCCTTCATACTTACAGTCTCATCCCTCCATACTTACAGTCTTGTCCCTCCATACTTAAAGATTCATCACTCCATACTTAATCTTGTCCCTCAATACTTACAGATGAATCACTCCATACATACTGTCTCATCCCTCCATACTTACAGTCTCATCTCTCCATAATTACATGAATTTGAAGATGAATAGTGCAGCAACAATGTTGTGTGTGTGCACAGGGATAAAATCCACCCCAGATGGTGGAAGAAATGCCCAATAAATTGAGCGCCCTTGATGTTTTTCAGTTACTGAGCCATCTGAATGAGAGTACCATTGAACAGGACGGGCGCACCTACAAGTTTGACTCCAATGGAGACCTGAACACTGGCTATGATGTGATTCTGTGGAAGGATAAGCAGAGAGCTGTAGATGTAAAGGACATCGCAGCTCACTATAGCATTCAGAACTTCAGCTTCTCCTTCACAAGCCCAGCCTTCAGGGAGGAATTCAGAAGATTACAGGTGATATCTTACTTTAACCACTACACTCATGCACTGGCAGCCCCACTGCCTCTAAACACAATCCTTAAACAATTTGAATTGGGAATATTGAGTGCCGTTTGGGAAAGTGATAGAATAGGATTGTGGCAGTGTGAGACTCCAGTGTGGCGAACTTGGTCCTGTGTGTTCCCCTCCAGAATGTGGTGTCAAAGTGCTCCAGCAGTTGCCTGCCGGGCCAGTATAAGAAGACAGTTGATGGCCAGCATTCGTGCTGCTATGAGTGTTTGAACTGCACCGAGAATCACTACACTAACAGCACCGGTGAGTCATTTACCTGTATCTACACTTTTACATCTTGTTCATTGTAGATTTTTCTCTACATTTTCTCTGGTTTTTGCACAGGCTAGTGCAAACTGCAAATGCAAACTCTCCACAGCTGACAAGACTTTTTCAGCACTGTGCTGTCAGTGGATTATGGAACAGCTTCATACCAACTTCACTGTTTGATGTTGATTTGGATATTGCCTGTGTGTCTGAGGTGTGATGAGGCTATGCGTTATCTCACAGATATGGACCAGTGTCTGAGGTGTGATGAGGACTTGGAGTGGGCTCTATCGGGGAGCCCCGCATGCTCGCACAAACCGATGAAGTTCTTCTCCTGGCGGGACCCGATTGCGATCACGCTCCTGACGGTCGCGGCCCTGGGGGTGATGCTGGCCTTGCTCACCTGCCTGCTCTTCCTGATTCAGAAAGACACACCGGTGGTGAGGGCCGCGGGGGGCCCAGTGTCCTACCTCATCCTGCACTCCCTGGTGGTGAGCTTCGCCAGCTCGGCGCTGTTCGTGGGCCAGCCCGGCGACCTGCAATGCCAGGCACGGCACATCCTCTTCGGCCTCAGCTTCACCTTCTGCGTCTCCTGCATCCTGGTTAAGTCCCTGAAGACGCTGCTGGCGTTTGAGTTCAACCCAGACATAAAGGCGGCCTTGCACAGGCTGTACCGTCCGCACTGGATCATGGTCACCTGCGTGGGCCTGCAGGTGCTTGTCTGCATGCTGTGGCTGGTGTTCCCGACCTCCCGGCCTTACGCCAGGGTGCGGATTAACCCGCGTGACCAGCTGGCAGAGTGCCTGAAGGGCTCGTATGTGGCATTTGCCGTCATGCTGGGGTACATCGCCCTGCTTGCCCTCGTCTGCTTTGCCTTTGCCTTCAAAGGCAGGAAGCTTCCAGAGAACTACAACGAGGCCAAGTTCATCACCTTCGGTATGTTGGTGTACTTCATCGCCTGGGTCATCTTCATTCCAGTCTACATCACCAGCACGGGACATGTTTACCTGCCTGCTGTGGAGATGTCCGTCATCCTGATCTCGAATTACGCCATCTTGTGCTGTCACTACTTCCCAAAGTCTTACATAATCCTCTTTAAAAAAGAGATGAACACAAGGAGCGCTTTCTTGGAGAACATCCGTGATTACGCATCCAGAGACAACTCCATTTCGCTGACTCACAACTCCGTCCAGGAGGGGGGTTCACCAGGGTCAGGCTCACTGAAGTCTAATAGCACAGTGAAGCCTCACGGAGCACTAATCACCACAGACATACATCCCCTCTCTTAAGGAGACAGGCGATCTTGCCCTAATATGACCCTTCACAACAGATGAGTTCGGACTTTATGACATCATAGATATGCTTCCTCCATTAAGACACTAATATCTACCTAGCAACATTTTCAGTGGCAATTGGTGAATATGTGTCCTCCATTGTTCCTATTACCTATGGAGTCCCCCAGGGATCAGTACTAGGGCTAGTCCATATGCACTAATCCAAGTATACTATCTTGTTCTCTAATTGTATGCAAATTTATAATGCTATCTATTCATGTGCAAATGGCACATGCATTATCTCCCCTGCAGCTGGCACAAAATGCTGCTGCTAGACTTTTAACCAGAACAAAAAGAGGACACTTATCACTCCAATCTTGGCCTCAATACACTGGATACCAGTAACTTTTAGAATACATTTTAAGATTTTATGAATAGCGTTTAATTTTATGAATAAGCATTTTAGCCAAGCCACAAAATGACTGATTTCTTACATTCCTATTCGGAATCTCTGGTCCTCAAATAAAGGACTTTTTGTACCAATAAGCCATTTGAACAAAAGGTGATCAAGCCTTCTCTGTACAGGTCCCTACACAGAGGTGCACAAACATTATCTACTTTTAAAAACCTAGTTTTAAAACTTGCTTTTAATTCCTGTTCTGAACTGTATGTCATTCCTGTTATATTAACTGACTTGCATTATTTTAATTGGCTTAGGTTGACTTTTTTAACCATTTTTTGTTACATATATCTTGTTACACATGTGTACGTACATAAAGCATACAAATCATTGTTACAGATGTGTAACTACTTAAACTGCAAACAGGTTTTAAGGCTGTAAGTACACAGGTTTTAGGGGCACTTAATGTATGCTACCGGTCAAAAGTTTTAGAACACCCCCATTTTCCAGTTTTTACTGAAATTTAGTAAAAAGTCCAGTGAATAGCCTGAAATGGTACAAAGGTAAGCGGTAAAGAGGTAAAAAAAATAATGTCAATTTCAGAGTTATAAAAAAAGGCCCTTTTCAGGGAACAAGTAATGGGTTAACATGGGTTAACAGTCACTCTGTGCAAGTAGCCGACTCTGGATCCAGAAAAAAAGCCCCAGACCCTCACAGATCCTCCTCCATGTTTGACAGTTAGTGTCACACACTGAGGAACCATCCTTTCACCCACTCGACGGCCTACAAAAACCTTTCAGATTCCAGTCTTCAGTAGTCCAGTGGCGGTGCTTCATGGCCCAGGCAAGCCTCTTTTTCTTATTTTTCTATCTTAGCAATGGCTTTCTTAGTGCCACTCGACCTGTCAAACCTGCAGCTCAGTCTTCTCTTCACAGTTGAAACTGAGACTTCCTTACTTCGACCAGTGTTAAGCTGTGCTTGAAGCTGTTGTCCTGTGAGCCGCCTATCATGCAAGCTGTTGACTCTCAGAAACTTGTCTTCTGATTTTGTTGTGGCTTTGGGTCTGCCTCTTCCTGTCAGAGTTTCCTCCAGTTTCCAAGTGCCTTTTGATGGTGCAGGAAACTACTCACTGCCCCCCAAAAAATCTGTTTTTGGTAACCTAAACTTTTTTTTTTTTTAAACCTCTGGCAGTTTACCACTTACCTTTGTACCATTTCAGGTTATTCACTGGACTTGATCTGCTTAAATTTCAGTAAAAACTGGAAACTGGGGGTGTTCTAAAACTTTTGAACAGAAGTGTAAAGTGGGACCATATATAACTCATAGAGAGTGGGTGAGAGAAAAGCAAACAAAAACTATTGTGATTGGATTATTGTGTTTGACCTGGACTGCCTGACTAACCTGAGTATTGCCAAAACGGATTGTATGAGAACGTGGATGTGGATGAGACCTTGGAAAACAAGCAACGACTTTGAATACGGATTATGATTTTGGATTGTTTGCCAGATTTTTACCCCCTCCCCTGAGTTTTCCTCAGTAAACTCAATTTTGTTCCAATTGAGCTTCTTGTGTGTTGTTTGGTTATCGAACTTGGTTGCGTGGAAAACCCACACCCCTATTTTCGCTACAATATATATATAAATATGAGCCTGATGATGGCCAGCTTAATTTGCATCAACACTGTTGTCTTCCTCATGTTGTCACACCCCAACAACAATCTCCAAAGGCAATTGCAAAGTCTAGAATCAAGACTAGACATCAGCTCTCTTCTGCATTAATTAATGACACAAATGAATACACCTGCCTAACGAAACACATCTGTGAAGCCAATTCAACAAATACTTGTACCTTAAAATGGGGGGACTATGTACAAAAGGTTCTATAATTTCTAAACGGTTCATCCGATATGGATGAAAATACCCTCAAATTAAAATTAAATGCCATTATATCCTTTCAATCTCAAAGTCCTAGGGTACAGAACCAAAATAACAAACAATGTGTTTTGTCCAATGAATTATGGTGCTCACTGTATATAGTGGTTTTATTTTGTTGTCCCAGGGGATGTGCGACGCAATGCAGTGGTTTTATTTTGTTGGACAAGTGGATATGAGATGGATGTGAGACGCAGTAGAGTGGTTTTATTTTCTTGGCCCAGTGGATGTGCGACGTAGTAGAGTGGTTTTATTTTGTTGTCCCAGTGGATATGAGATGGACATGAGACACAGACATGCTCGCTATAAAAATGAGCAAAACTAGCTGATGGAAAGCAGGGCTGAGACTGGGTGGTCTGTGGACACAAGTTTAAATAAAAAAGTTTCCAGACCCTACCTGTAACAAAACCTCACCTCCTGTGAGACTGAATATCAGCGTCATCAGTGTACACCATGTCCATACACGCGGGAAGTGGGGGTGCTGCGGGTGCTATAAAACATATTTATTTGCCGGAACATGATTTTACTTTATGACCCAATTCATTGAATTACATTCAGCCATGTATCCATGGTGAAGCCTACTGACTGCAGGCCACTCACCACTGTACAAGGCACAGACCTAAGAGAAGGTCCTCCAGTCCAGCATATCACCTACACGTGGACAAGACTACATTCACAAAATAACATTTTAAAGAGTCATTTGGATTGCATTTAAAATGATAGAAAGGCGAGAGAGACTTTTAGGGTCCCTAAAGTGAAATTCAGATTAGCACTTCATTTTACGTGTCCACTAATACATTTTACATTTTAGGCATTTAGCAGACGCTCTTATCCAGAGCGACTTACACAGCTCACATTTCTTTACATACAATCCATTTATACAGCTGGATATTTTTATTGAAGCAATTCAGGCTAAGTACCTTGCTCAAGGGTACAACGGCAGTGCTCCACCTGGGAATTGAACCAGTGACCCGAGTTACAAGTCCAGTTCCCTAACCATTACACTACATTGCCGCCGTAATTATGTGCTCATCAGCTGCTGATGTTAGTACTCCATAGGGACTGTTACATAGACTGATTAAGGGTTCAAAAGATGAGAGTTTGTGCCCCTATAAATAAGCAGATCGCTAGTAGCATTACAACATAGCCGACTCCAATATTCAATATAGTCCTCCCAGCTATGGGTTTTCTAATAATGTAAGTTATTCTTGGTACACAGCAATTCTAAAAGGGTTTCCCTGATTTAAAAAAATAAAAACCTTTTCACTGCCGTCCCTGCAGTCTGCAGGGTAACAGAGACAGGGAAACTGTGATGGGTTTTTAAACTAAGTTTAGCTGCACTCTTACTGCATATTTTTGAATGCCTAAAATGTCCCAAACTCTCATATTTGTTTTAATACTGCTTGTATGTGTATGTTCAGTTGCAAACTGCTCACACTAACTGTGTTTAGTATTGATACGTATATTAAGTTATTGATGATTTGTACATGAACAGTGCTTTGAGGTGTATTATTCATGAATTGTGCATAATAATAATAATAATAATAATAATAATAAATAATAAAATGTATTAATATACAAAAGTCTTGTCAACGTGTCAAGCCAATGTCACAAGTTTAAAACATTATATTTTTAAGTTTTATAAGTTTGCTTATTAATATCAGTCTCATCATAGTTTTGGCTTGTGTTTGACAGCCTTGTTAATGCAGAAGGAATCCCAGCTGGATGTTGAAACATTCAAATTAAAATTGAGAGAAAAGGAAGCCCATTTAAAACAACCTAAACCAAAGTTTCAGTGCTGAAAACTGTGATGAGTTAAAATTGGAGGTACTCCCTATGTGTCCAGAAGGACCTAAGTCTGAACATACAGTGGGTTCCAAAAGTCTGAGTCCACTACCAAGGTCTGTTTGTTTTCATCATAATGTGATTTTCTGGGATTTTGTTTTATATTCTGTCTCTCACTGTTAAGATGAACCTACCATGAAAATTATAGACCGTTCCTTTCTTTGTAAGGGGGCAAACTCACAAAATCAGCAGGGGGTGAAATACTTATTTTCCCCACTGTATTTATATGCCTGGTGAGGCTATAGTGGAACTCCGGACTGAAGAGGTGCAGTGTCCTGTGGATGTGGATGCATGGAAGCGGTGTTGAAAGCCGCTGACTGTCTGTGTTTGTTGTGTGGTTCCCGGAAGGGGATTCCCGCCTCAGAGGAGGTGGGCTTTAATTTAGTTTTGTTTATTTTAGTTTGTTATTTTAGTTAGTTGTTTTCACCCGAAAGCTTTGTGGCGAGTAGGGTGAAGACTTTGCATTTTGTTTGTTTTGCTCTCCCACTCCCGGACCCGGGAGAGAGACGGCAAACCCCACTCCTCTGCCACTCCTTACCATCAGCTGCTCTGCTCACATCCGGGGATTTGTCACGTGGCGTGTGCGTCTATGGCAGCTGCGTCTATGGTTCTTGACTCACCATTCTTGATGAAACTGCCTGCTTACCCCTAGATTGAAATGAGATTAAATTGATTTAG
The DNA here is from genome assembly GCA_029706075.1 of Aldrovandia affinis. Lineage (NCBI taxonomy): Eukaryota > Metazoa > Chordata > Actinopteri > Notacanthiformes > Halosauridae > Aldrovandia > Aldrovandia affinis. The sequence continues at coordinate 6,170,008 of JAINUG010000032.1, forward strand.
AGTTCAGCTCTCCTGTTAAGCCTTGCACTTCAAACCAATGCATCATGATCCAGGAGTATGCATACCTTTGTTGATGATCTTTGTGCTTCCATGCCGACATCAACTTAGACATGAAATGTCCTCGTGGAACATCAGCAAGTTCAGCAGTCTTCATCACTGAAGCTCCTGCCAAACACACCCCAATAATCATCCCTCTTTCTAAGTCACTGAAGTCTTGTCTATAGTTAACCATGCCTGCCCAACATTTTTGTACACAAAGCATGCTGGGATGTTAATTGCTTAATTAACTCAGGAACAACACCTGTGTGGAAGTACCTGCTACCCAATGTACATTGTGTCTACACCTTTTTGGCCACTACCTGTATGTATGTGTGTATTTTACGATAGATATTTGGTTTGGAATTGTACAATAGTAAAGGTGAAGAACAGTTCATTCATATTTAAAATTGTGGTTGAATTATACATTTATAGAACAATACAGTAACAAAAACCTGGAAAGGGGGAGGGTGACCTACTTTCATTCACACAATCTGCAGTCCACAAGAACTTGAACAGTCCAAACACAAGCATAGCTCAGAGGCCTGAAAATACCTTTTGAGGTGCTTTATGTGCATATCACACCCCTGTCTAGATTAGATCAAAGATTTTTATCAGGAAACGGTTTTTAAATGATAATGATGGTTACTGGATGGAAGAAGGATGTGCAATCCTAAAATATTTTTGGCTTTAGACAGCTGTTTTTTTCTGATGAAGAGAGAACTGGTCTGGCCAGTCTCAGTTTCTGGCACACTAAACAACTTCCTCGCAGAGGCCCAACAGTGTTTGCTCCGATTCCCCATTCCTTTAACCCTGCCATGTAGAAGCCAAAAGCCTTTGCTGTTATTGGTAGTTTGAGCTGAACCTGGACAATCCTATTGGCTGACCATCTGCTAAATAGAAAAGGTGAACAATTTCCTGTTTCTCTCACACAATGGAAATGAGCCAAATCATGAAAATATAGCAAAAAAAAAATATTAGTTTACTGTATTTCAATTCATAGCAAACACTCTGGGTTGTTATGTGTACAAAGGGAGCAGTGTAAGAAAAAGAAAAGAAAAGATTCTCCAGGCCAAACTGACGATCAATCCAAAGACTTTTTATTTATTTATTCAGGAGCAAGGAAACAAGTCTCCCTCAACCACTGTCCCACGGAAACACATTTCTTGGTGGCTGTTTTGTGCGCAAGTAAAAAGCACTTGTTTGTGGTGCTTGAAGTTAAATTTGTATCAGCCACGTGTTGAACTATCTGACTATTGTGAACCATTTCATCAGTTTTACACTGTTTGTGTGAGTATATGGAGCGTAGATAGTCACTTTCAAGTTTCTGACTGCATTTTAAACCAAACAGTACTGTGGAAACAGGTGCAGTACCTCTGTGTCTCCAAAGTGTCTGTGTGTATGTGTGTGAGAGAGAGAGTGTGTTTTTGTGTGTGTCAGAAAGGAACATGGGTATGGGTGTGTGTGTGTGTGTGTGTGTGTGTGTGTGTGTGTGTGTGTGTGTGTGTGTGTGTGTGTGTGTGTGTGTGTGTGAGTGTGTACAGAGAGAGAGAGTATGTGTGTGTATATATCTGTGCATCAAAACATAACAGGCAGTGTGATTGTTCATATCTGTGCATAAAAAGGTAGCAGGCAGTGTGATTGTTTATTTGCACGGGCATGTCTTTCTTCCTGTGCTGTTCATTAGGCAGTCCTCAGCTGTCAGTCTGCTCACCGTCTGAGGGAAAACAATCAGGCCTTCCACAGCTCAATTACTGTACCCCGGTTGCCGTGGTGGCAGGGACTGATCAGCCTCTCCACAGTCTGCAGAGAAGGAGCGTTTGGGCATCGGATCGACGGGTAGATGGGTGCAGGCAGGCCAGGACCGTAACAAGCTCACTGCCATCACATGGGCGCAGTTCAGCTGTCACGCGTTTCCATTTAGGATGCCATGCTAAGGATAGAGGATGAGGGAGGGAGAGAGCGAGGGAGGGAGGGAGGGAGGAAGGACAGATGGAGATATGAAAGGGGGTAGGAAGTTGGTGGGAGCAAGTATGAATGGAGGCACAGAGATAGGGAGGAGCAGAGGTAGAGATAGGCAGAGGTAGGTAGGTAGAAGTAGAGAGCAGAGGGACTCCGTCACAAGTCACTCTGTCACGCAGAAAAAACGCAGGACAGCCTCATTGCCACTGCTCTGCGAATTACAAGCACAATTTTTACTTTTTTAAAATAAACTTTATTTTGGTAATAATCTTGGTCATAATGAGAAATGTAGGTCTCATCAGACTTCTCTCCCCTTCTTTCATCCCCTGCTTCAAAGGACAGCGAGAGAGAGAGAGAGAGAGAGAGAGAGAGAGAGAGAGAGAGAGAGAGAGAGAGAGAGAGAGAGAGAGAGAGAGAGAGAGAGAAACAGAGATAGAGATAGAGAGACAGTCATGCTTAGCTTGAGCTCCTGAACTTTTTTGAAGTGTGTTCATTTTAAAATGAGTTAAACTGAGGAGCCGTGTTAATAGCATTCTTATGAAGATAGGAACTGTATCAGCAAACACTTTCATTCAAAACTTAAATCTGAATAAGAATAAGAATACAAAACATACAACAAGAAACACAGAAGGCACAAAACAAGCTTGGACTCAAGATTGTAAAATTAAGAAGACAATAACCAACTAAAAGAAACAACAAACCAATAGACCTGTTGCATTACTGAAAAGGTAGGACTTTTCCTCTAAAGACTACAAAAGGACAGAAACAGAAGAGATTCAAATACGAATTAAAATACAACTTTGAGTTTTGAGTATTTGAGTGAGAGGTGAGTAACAAGTCAAGTTACAGTTAGTTTGGCAGTTAAAAATGTATACATTGAGTGGTCAGATGCCAGGAAAGCATTTAAACAAAAACTGCTGAGGGAAAACCCAGAGACTCTGGAAGAAGAATTTTCCCAAATAGTAGATATTTGGGAAATGTGTGTCACCACAAACCTTGCATACAGACCCATTCCCATGCCTGGCACACAGCAGTGTGTAAACACTAATATATGATATATAATAATATACGCCATTTAGCAAATGCTTTTATCCAAAGCGACTCACAGTAGAGAATGCATACATTTTTCAGTATATGTGGTCCCAATGGGAATCGAACCCACAACCTAAGCGTTGTCAGCGCCGTGCTCTACCTATTGAGCCACACAGAACCACAATATTAAAAAAACATTACACACATATTTAAAAAAGAGTAATCTGTTATGGGAGACAATAATGAATGATCACAATGACAGTGAAAACCAAATGCTCACTGTCAATGTGTACCAAAATGGCACTATCGTGTTCCAAGGTGGTGATGCCAGTATCAGCTTTGTTCAGATGGACTTTAACACATTAAAAGAGCTTGGAGACAGGGGCATAGATAGGCCTGATAAAAATGTGACATACAGATTTACCTAATGCAAACGTGGGCTTCCCTTGTGTCATCGCTGACAGGTTGTATTTCTCCTTGAATAAAACCAGGGCACTAAGGTATGTGGCTTTGGCACCAGTGTGGTCCATATCGTATCAGCGTACCATGCCACACACTACAATTTTGTATCTATGAGCATTATACTGGAGATTATGGATGAAGCACACCGGAGAACAGCAGAGGTCTGCATGTCACGATGGGTCACATGGTAGCAATATTATTTGCCTTAGCATATTATATTTCCCCAAATGATAGCTTAACCCACATCTCTGTATAAACCAAACTGCTTTCCCTAAACCCAACATAAGAAATGTGTGGTGTAAGATGTAAGATGTGCTAGTAAGTGACCCTAAATAAAATAATATATGAAGGGGTCCGAACCATGCTTGCCCTGGTCCTCCACCAAATCGATAATTAATCATGCATTGGCTACGGTCAGAGGGAGGGCTCCCTCTCTCCTTCAAACACTTAGGTGTGGCCTGTTGATGGCCTTTTTAGTCTAGTATTCAAGGGTTTGAGTCTACACATCCCTGCATTCTTTGGGGATCTGGTCCTGGCTCTTTGGCTCATTTTGCTTTGTTCCTGGCTATGTGTGTGTGCTTTTTGGAGAGAGACCAACTTGGTTTGGTATAATTTTCTTCCATTTCATCTCTTTCGTGATTGTTACATGTCATTTTTGTGTCTAGGATTTAATATTTGTTAAGGTGATTGAACCTATGTCTGTAGATTAAGCGTTGAATATTTGACATTTGGTGTGACTTAATAAACCAGCTCCTAATTTAAATTTAATTGTGAGTTGTATGTTTTGATGAAGGTTTATCCACCAAATTTCTCTGCCTATCAAATAATTTGTTGATTTAATTGATAATTGGCATCCCATGCAAAAATTGTTAAATTAGATTGAATACATATATTTTACATGTAGAATAAGTAAGGGGTTTTAACACATAACACCACTTGTGTTCAGTGTTCAGAATGCTGAACCTTAAACAAAGGCATTGGACTGTTAAGACTACTGGATTCAGTGAGCAGACATTTTTATTAAATTCTCACTTGCTGAATTTTTTTTGGCTTAATCCATTGCGTTGTAGATCTTACCATGTGGCTCAAAACCCTTACTGTGGTTTAGCAAATAACAGTGACAGCTTACAGCTTTTAGATTTGTTTTGACACATAACTGAAAGTAACTGAAATTTGTCATTGCCTGTTTCCAGTTCCTCAGTGCTCGTGAAACCAAACATTAAACAGGAATTGTGAAAATTTAAAAAGTTGTTGATATGATATCCGCTCGATGGTTGTGTGACCTTCACAGGGACATTAGCATAGCTAGCAGCAGCTGACACATGACATGGTCCAAGGTGTTCAGCTGAGGAGTGATTTCTGCGTGCATGTGTTGAATTTCGCAAGGGCAATAAGAAAATCATAATGTGTGAACCAATGTGTGATTCTTCCCTGTCTGTGACTATTATTGATTTGAACTGATCGGAATTCATTGAATGTATGAGCAAATTATACAATATTAGGTCAAATGAATAATCAAAATGTACCAAATAGTAATTATGTCTCACAAAGTGGAAGCAATTGTGTGAAGGTTCTTTGTTTGAATTCCTTGAATTGTTTAAATTACCTTTAATCGTATGGATACTTATTCAGCAAAAGCTTAGTGCATCTTAACTAGAATAACTCTAATGCAAATTAAGTTCTGCAATATCTCTGCAGATACGATGAAAGAAGAGATAATCTGTCAGCAAAGAAATTAAATGTATTTCAAATGCCTGTTTCTTTAACCTGGACACGACAATGGAATGATATGTGTATTGTCTAGATATACACACCTTTCAATGCCAGAACAGGCTGCTTTCAGTGTCTCAGAAGGCACCCAACAGATTCTGTGACCCACTAAAACATTTCTTGCAAATATGATTTAACATATTATTGCACATATATAACTGATCTAGTAGAAAATAAGAAAATCATATTGTCCTGTGCAATGTAATTATTATTGGATGCTATATGAAACCTTCCTGCTTTGGTGTGAATGTTCCAAAACTCACCAAGAAAGCTAGTTTCACAGCCATGAAGGCGTTCTCAGCGCTGCAGTGCTTACTCTCCACCACATGGGGGCAGTGCTGCAGCAGAAGAGTGCCAGATGAACAAACAGACAGCAGTTTTTCTGTATCATTGTAAAATGTCTGTTACACCTATCCCAGGTCCCACTTGAAAAAGAGATGTGCATCTCAATGGGGGTTCTCTCCTTAATAAATAAAGGATAAATAAATACACAATTTATATCCAATTCCGGAGTTCATTTATAGATCATTTCTAGGTGCCAGCAGCCATACCAGCATGTACCCTGCTACTGTTGAATGGATGACGTTAAGCACGGTTGGGCTTGGATAATAGTTGGATGGGAGACCTCCTAGGAAAACTAAGATGCTGGTGATGGTGGGCCAGTAATGGCAGCCTTCCCTCTGGACTAAATAAAACCTCAACGTCCCAGTACAGTGACAGGGACACTGAATTGTAGGAGGCACAGTCTTGTGTGAAGAGGTGTTAAACCGAGGTCCAGACTCACTGTGGTAATTAAATATCTCATGGCACTTATTTCAAAGGGTAGGGGGGTCCCCAGTGTCCTGGTCAAATTCTCAACCTACCTCTCTCAACCTGCCGCTTAATTATTCCCCAGTTTAATTGTTCCAATAATTTCTTCCTTCTCCACCTCGGCTGATGTGTGGTGAACGTTCTAGCACAAAATGGCTGCTGTGTATCACCCAGGTGGGTGCTACACATTGGTGGTTAAAATATGTAAAATTTGCCTCACCACTTAATGAAATTCAAGTTTTGTGTGCGTTTGTTCATGTGTTTTCCTGTGTGTGTGTTACTCTGACAGGTTTTGTGATGAAGCTCTCAGAAATCTCTCTCTCACTCTCTGGTTTGTGGAATAATGCTGCTGGATTACCATATCATTACCATATTATTACCATATCATTACCATATCATTACCATGATATTACTATAGCACAGCCTAGATGCATTTATTACATCATTAAGTCATCATCACCATCATCTCTCTCTCTGCACACAATACGGTATCTCTTTTATTGGGAAGATTTATAAATTGAAGGTGAAATTGTTTGTTTTCTTGCCGATTAAGAGACACAGGTTAACCTTAGACAGATGCCCACAAATATTATTAGACTGTATCATCAGGAAATTAAACAATGATGACAACCTGTCTCTACTCCTGCCTTTCAATCTGCTCCTGCCCCTGTCTGTACCCACTCCCCTGTCTGTACCTACCCTTCAGTCTGTACCTATCCCCGTGTTTGTACCTATCCCCCTCTTTGTACCTACTCCCCTGTCTGTACCTACCCTTCAGTCTGTACCCCCCATCTGTACCTACCACTCTCTACACCTGCCTGTGTGTACCTACCCCTCTGTGTGCTCTTGTGACTGTTCTGGCTCCAGTTACAGCAGGCATAGAGGACTGTCAGCCCAGTGATAAATTACAGCATTTTGTTTTAGAATGACAGCAGCTCATTCCCTTTGGTTCTGAGGCAGAGTGCTGGCTAATAGAGCACAGTCTACACTCTGTATGCAAACAGCCTCATACACATCGAATGTGTGGCACAGTGCCAGGTGTGGACACCGGCCAGGTGGTGATTCAACAAAGACACAAACTCAGATAGGCTGTGATCGGCCATTTGATTAGTAACAGCAGATAATACAAAAATAAAATCAAACAACCAAATTATAAGGAATATGCAGTTCAACAAAATGGAGGGCAATAGGAGAGCTGAACCACCTGCAGTGTGACCCTGTCTCCCTCAGATTACATCAACTGCGCCTTTATAAAAGGCCAGAGGAAGGTAACACCTGGGCTGATTTCCAGTCAACCTCAGGTGTGCATGCCTGTAGGCGAGACCTCTGCCATTTACAGCACTGAAGCTGTGCTACATTAATGCGCGTAGCAAGATGCATCTCATGTTTTGTCAGTTTGGTGAGGCAACTCTGACTCGACTGCGACTCTTGGCCTGACCTCAGCTATGGCAGTCCATTCGCCTGACATTGGATACTATTGTCATACCATAACAAACACACACACACACACACACACATTAACACACACACACACACAAATTAATTAAATAATATGTCTTAAAGGAAAATGCTTTTATTATATATTTTATTTAGAAAATGTATATTATAAATATACAGTGGTATTCAGGCCCCTTCAATTTTTCCACACTATGTTGTGTTATAGACTTAATTTAAAATGAATTAAATATATATTTTTGCCATCAATCTACACAAAATACCCCGTATTGACAAAGCGTAAACACGTTTTTTGAAATTGTTGTAAATGCATTAAAAATAATAAACTGAAATATGTAATTTACATAAGTGTTCAGGCCCTTTGCTATGACACTCCAAGTTGAGCTCAGATGCATCCTGTTCCCTTTGATCATCCTTGAGATGATCAGGCCTTTATGGTAGCGCCACTCCTGAGTAAAAGGCATATGACAGCCTGCCTGGACTTTGTCAAATGACACTTAGAGGACTCTGAGAGCATGAGGAAAAGGGATGAGAAAAGGATTCCCTGGTCTGATGAGACAAAAATTTAACTCTTTGGTGAATGCCAAGCGCTACCACAAAGGCCTGATTGATGGGAGTTCTGCAGAGGTGGTTGTTCTACCATCGCTGCAGAGGAACTCTGAAGCTCTCTTAGAGTGGCCATTGGGTTCTTGGTCACCTCCCTGACCAAGGCCCTTCTTGCCCGTTTACTGAGTTTGACCGGATGGCCAACGCGAAGAGCTGTGGTGGTTTCAAACTTCTTCCATTTCACAATGAATGCTCATGGGAACTTTCAATGCTTTAGCAATGTTTTTATACTCTTCCCCAGATCTATGCCTTGACACAATTCTATCTCAGAGGTCTATAGAGAGTTCCTAGGACTTCATGGCTTGGTTTTTGCTCTGACATGCACTGTGAACTGTGGAACCTTATATAGACAGGTGTGTGCTTTTCTAAATCATGTCCAATCAATTGAATTTGTCACAGGTGGACTACAATCAAGTTCTAGAGACATCTCAAGGAAACATGATACATCTGAGCTCAATTTGGAGTGCCATAGCAGAGGGCCTGAATTACATATTTGAGTTTTTTATTTTCAATAAATTTGCAACAATTTCTAAAAACGTGTTTTCACTTTGTCATTATGGGGTACTGTGTGTAGATTGATGGCAAAAAAATCTATTTAATTCATTTTAAATTAAGTCTATAACACAACACAGTGTGGAAAAATTGAAGGGGCCTGAATCCTTTCCGAAGGCACTGTATCTTTAATATGTTATTGAAAGTACATGTGAAATACAAAGACATCATAATGTAATAATCATATAATACAATATATAATACAGTTACCATACATTTTCCATGCATTTACCATGTATTTCCAAACCCCTTTTGTATCATGAAAAGGCACACGTTTGTATTTTTCAAACATTTTGTGTTGTCTAAATATTTGTATGTACTTTCTCATATATTCCTAATATATGAAATCTCATATATTTTATATGAGTAATGTATTTTAATTTATATAATATTTAATTTGTATTTATTGTTGGTATGAGAAGATACTTGGTTATGCTTGGCTATAAGTGATGTAACATGGCACACTCCGGTTATGACATGTGCCCTGAACTTTTCCACACTGCGGAAACAGCGTTCTTCCACGTGCTTTAAATGAATCTGTACTGAAAGCTGTACGGACATAAGGTTATGAAACTGCAGATGTTCTCTGTGCGTCTGTGCTGGTGTAAAACATGATTAGTGTTCCGACTCATTAATGAGCTGATCGAGGCGATCGAGCTCCAGCGTGGCACACCACAACTTAGATCCACACGGGGGGAAAATGAATGAAGGTTGGACTAATTGTGAATGACAGCCTCGCCGTGAATTAGATTACCTTTCTAAGCTGCCTTCATTAGGAGGAGACTTACACCAACATGGCTGTCAGTCAGCTCTGTCACATTCCTCTGCCGAGTTCCTTCCTAGGTTGTGCAGCTTTGCCAGGCGCAACGGCGTGCAAGGTGTGTGCACAGTGTGAGTGTAACGAGTGGAGTGTGTGTACAGGCGAAGTTTAGTCTCTGTAAAACGTGTACACAGCGCGATTGTTGTGTGTAAAGTGTGTGTACAGTGTGAGTGTAGCATGTAAAGTGTGTGTATAGTGTGTGTGTAGTGTGTAAAGTGTGAGTGTAGTGAGTACAGTGTGAGTTTAGTGTGTAAAGTGTATGTACAGTGTGTGTACAGTGTGAGTGTAGCATGTAAAGTGTGTGTACAGTGTGAGTTTAGTGTGTACAGTGTGAGTTTAGTGTGTAAAGTGTATGTACAGTGTGTGTACAGTGTGAGTGTAGCATGTAAAGTGTGTGTACAGTGTGAGTTTAGTGTGTACAGTGTGAGTTTAGTGTGTAAAGTGTATGTACAGTGTGTGTAGTGTGGGTGTAGCATGTAAAGTGTGTGTACAGTGTGAGTTTAGTGTGTAAAGTGCGAGCTGAGTAAAACATGCTCCCCAGTTATGTTACATATTATAGTTCTGATTTATTTATTAGATGAGACATGAGATATTATTTGCAATTAAATACATAAAAATCTGTTTTTAAATTCAGCCTTTCATTGTTCTCCTTCTGCATTTGTTATTTGTTGAGTTCTGCCAGAGATATCAATCTAAATGCCCTGCATAATGGATGTGTCGTACTGTCCTACAGTCTATGCTGTGCTCTATGGGTGTGTGTGTGTGTATGAGAAGCAGTGGAAGGTTTATGTGTGTGTGTGTGAGAAGCAGTAGAATGTTTGTGTGTATGTGTGTGTGGGTGTGGGTGTGTTTGTGTATGAGTGTGTGTGAGAGTGTATGCGTGTGAGAAGCAGTGGAAGGTTTTGTGTGTGTGTGTGAGAAGCAGTAGAAGGTTCATGTGTATGTGTATGTGTGTGTGTGTGAGTGTGGGTGTGGGTGTGGGTGTGCTTGTGTATGAGTGTGTGTGAGTGTGTGTGCGTGTGAGAAGCAGTGGAAGGTTGATATTGATATTCAGGTCAGCAGTATTTATACAGGGAGCTCAGAGTCCTGTGTCCTGAGCTGGCAGTTTCTCTGTGAGTTGAGTCAGTCAGCAGAGAGACCGTCGCAGATACACTGGATCCAGCGTGAGAGAGGCTACTGTCAGCCTTACGGCGGGAGGATTTATACCAAGAGGCGGGTCACCTTCACACTGTATATCAACAGCTGAGTAGCATTCATACTGTGGGCAAGACAATTTTATTTACATCGTGAAGAGATCGACATCAGGATCTCCATTTGATTCATGCAGTGAGCAAGAACCAAAACCCCAAACCACACTGCTGCCACAGTCCAATCAGCATGCAGTGTGCCAGCCACACAGGCCCTGGTCACCAGCAGAAGAGGAAGAACATGTGACCTTGGAGATTTTAGAAAGGTCGTCTATCCGAAGAGAAAAAATGATCCAGTGCGATAATAAGAAGGTGGATGAAAAGGTCGAGACTGCGTCGTTAGATATGCTCTGTATAGGCTTGATGTTTTCTTTGAGCCTTCGCAGGTCCAAAGCAATCAGCCTCAACGTGAATGATATGACACGGGAGCGGGAAAAATATTCCGTGTTATGAATAACCGAAATGTTACACACGCGCGTGCCCAGCCGCCCTAATTATTCAGGCATTTATCATATTATTTGTTTTCCAGATTTGCATTGCTGTCAATCTGTCAAGAATAAACAATACGCGAGGACGGGCAATCTGTGGGTTCTGTCTCTGGCGTGCGACAGAGGCGGCGCGGGCCGGCTGTGGCGATGTGATACGCGGCGAGCAGGCGCACAGCACCGGGCCCGTATCAGTCCTGACATTTACAATTCTGCGCTGCCTGGCTGCCCCCCAGGGCCTCAACCCAGCCCTGGCACTCCCCTGTCAATCTCCCTTCCCCTGTCAATCAAAACTCCTGCCTCTTATCACAGCGAGGCCGGCGAGCTGCCCGTCAGGACTGACCACTGATCCGTATACTCCCCCCCCCCCCCCATCAGGCCTGACCACTGATCCGTATCTCTCCCCCACCCCGCCCCCCCACCCACCCGGTCCCTGCTGCAAGAACCCCGACCTGAACCTGACCCCCCCCCCAGCCCTCTCCCTCTGCTCAGTCTATTGTGTCACCTTTCAGAAATACTCCGTTTGACTGACAGGCTGTCACAGATCAGGTCCCGCTGAAGTGGCTGGCGGTCTGGATGACGGGCAGGAGGGGATCTCGGCGGGTTTATCAGAGCCTCTTAGTGCCTCGCGAGCTCCTCCACACAAAGGAGGCGGGCATTAAACATCTAAAGCGAACCCGTGAGCGTGAAAGCGCCTTATAGCCTGAGAGATACGGATGTGACTGAATTCTTAAACACCTTCGGAGGAGCTGGCAACTGCTGCACACGGACAGATATACGCGCACACACACACACACACACACGCGCGTAGAAACATTTCAGACAGATGGCCAATATCAGTGTACATGAGGTTTGGGACAAAATAGCAGACTGGGTGAGAAGTGAGGAGTCCATCAGGAATTCAGGTCTTGCCTGATCGCCTGTATTTAAGGGCCTGTTTTTTCCTGCAGTCTGATTGGGTCACGGTTTCTGCAGTTCATCTGAAATCCACTATGTGTCCCCTCCAGCTAGCTGAAAACATAGCAAGGTAATTGGCTGCGATAAATCCATGATTGATTAAATTTAGAAACAACAAAAATAACGAGTTTGGCGTAATCCAACAAATGATTGAATTTGCTGCAGTGAATCTTTCAGTTCAGATCATTAGCTATAAATAGCCGTGCTCGCTGTGTAATTACCATTATTCTGCTACTTGTAAACATCAATGTATTTTGAACAATGTATTTCATCACAATATCTTGAATACAGCAGAATTAAACAGAGTATGTGCCTTGAGATCAGTTCTATGAACTGAATTGTGGGTGATTTGCATTAGCATTTCAGGTAAACTGTAATGGGCTTCTAATGACTGCTCAGCAGGTTGCTTGATGTGGAGGCTGTATCACTCTCTTGCTGCTGGAGGACTGAATTGCAGCTAAAAAAATACACATTCAGCTGCTGGCTATTTTGCTTCTGCATCATTGTTTGGATCACCTGGGCCAACTCTGCAGCTCCTTACCTCCACCTTCCTGACTATTTGGACTTCTGTGGATCCAGCTCTTAGTTTTCTTTTTGATACGGTTTAGGAAGGGAGAACACAGTTACAATAAGTGTTACATTACAATAACAATAGAACATACAATTGACACCATGATCTCTAATACTTAATTATATCCAAATACCTTGGCTCTCAAATACAAAGTCACACCTTATAGAGCTGTCCGACATTTGGCCATATATATGAGTTATATATGAGACATACAGTATATGTGCACCACGGAGGGGAGGGGGAGGCCCTGAGCTGCGACCGAACACCCGACACTAATCCCCACGCATATCATACAGTGGTGTCACTGGAGATTTGCACAAGAACAGGAATCACACATGCGGATCCATGTCAAGATCACCTTACACATATATGCATTTAAAATCCTGAATAATAAAGTTGCATAGCACATAGTCATATCTATGACCAAACAAACACTGCGCCCCACTTAAATCCCCATGCAGATAATGCAGTGACATCACTGGAGAGCTGCGCCAGAAACCGGACCTGCATACCCAGAACCCGAGAGAAGAGATTCACGCCAGCCTAATTCTATGTAATGACTCCACCCATCCACTGTTTTCATTTTATCAGCAGGGGTTAAAATCAATGATGTGAGCACGGGATCAGACGTGCTGACACTCCAGCTCCAGCTGTGTGTGTTAGCATCAATCAGAGAGTCTTTATGGCACTACAACAACTGAGCCCCTAACTGAGGAGAGATGAGCCCCTAACTGGGGGGGGCAGGGGAACCCTAACCAAGTGTTAAAGCATTATTGAATTGAATTGGCATGCATGATAGTGCATCAGTGTAATCAAGGTAAGAAATTATGTTATTATCATTAATGAAATGTATATGGGTTAAAAATTGTGATGCATTTACAGTGTACAAATTAATTGTAATTGTGGTCTGGCTCACCCACCGTCTAAAATAAGGCTTAATATACTTTGTTGTTGTCAATGTTCTACTCGCCGAGTCCCGCAAGGTTCTGTATTGGGCCCAATTCTATTTCTTATCCAGGTCCAATGATATGATACGATAAAGAAAATAATGGATTCCACTTAATTGACATGCTGATGATACTGGTGTGTATAAAAGGTTAAATCTGGCACCTCATTTGCATTGATTAATGCAAGCGACTGCTTGGATGACATATGACCATGGATGAGAAAACATGCTCCAACATGAGAGCAGCAAAATGGAGGTCACGCTGACAGGGCATCCCCAGGACATTTTCCAGAGGGAATAACAAAACTGGAGAAGTCCCTCTTGAACTAAGTTGGGAAAAATTGGAAAATGATTGATGCCAACTAGGGGGTAACTGCAGTATAATTCATCACCTCATGATGTGTAACAGCAATACAACAGAGAGAGAGAGAGAGAGAAGGCGAGAGAGAGGAGGTTGGGTGTGTGTAGATGAGTGAGGAGTGGGACACAGGGCTGGAGAGAGAGACAGAGAGAGAGGCGCTCCGGTGAGTACATATCAGTGAGGAATGTCATACAGGGTTTCGGCTCTTGTGTGCGGTGGGGCCTTTGATTTGGAATTCATATGAACAGGATCCAGATCAGCCCCCGTGTAGAACATCATCTCCCTTACGCAGACTCTGCTTTGGCTGACGAGTCAGTGCCGGCGTGCAGGAGTGGACACCGACAGCATGCCTCGTTAATTACAGCTTCTCTTTCCTCTCCGCGCGTGACGCTGCATGGATTCTACGTCAGAGTCGCTCGCTGTGACTGCGCCGGCTTTATCAGCGGAGGCTGAGCCTCACACAGACTTGGGCGGCCGCCACGTTTCTCTCATTACGGTCTTGTCCGCGCGTTCCATTAAGCGCCTCATTATTTCAAATCTCCGTAATTGGCTGCCAGAGGCTGCATAATTGTTTGTCGAATATCAGCGTTGCTCTTCATTTGTTGGAAGACGTACTGTTGCCTGGTGCAATTTACTGAAAAGCAAATGCTTTGATTGCTGTATGTGCTCCGGAACTGTTTGTGTGACAGGCGCCCTTACACAGGATGATTGACATTTTCACACCCCATGTATTTTCATTCATACTGTAAATGCCAATTTTCCCTGGAGGTAAAACCTGGTTCCCCAGGTCCGCCCGAAATGCCAGAATCTTCCTGACCCGATTGGACCAGATGATTAAACAAATTAGCCAACAAACAAGGAGACCGCCAAGCTGAACCTCCTGTCAAAGTGGACTCTGCACAAATTAATCACCCCGAGCGTGACTGCCCTGCACGCATGCACTCGTTTTCACCTGTAGATTGACAGTCTAATTATCCAGGGGTTAAGACCTCCAAATTTTGGAAAAGATCACCGGGATCTGATTGGGCAGTCCATAGAGTGTATTTTCTTTCCTTCAACGTTACCGTCCTACAACGTTTTGTTTCTCCTCCATTTTCTCCACATGCATTTGTGAAATGCAATCGTTTTACATAAAGGAGATGCTACCAGATAGAATTTGATATGTTAACTCAAAAAAGGGGGGTTGATTTTTGCATAGCAGTCTCATAGCTGCCCCGGTAGACAGAACTGCAACATCACGGAGTTGAATCGTGTACTGATCATCTCACTGACTGGGTTTGTGTTCAGAGTTTTACGGCTTGCCGTGAGTGTGCTAAAAGCAGATGATGATTAAAATTTCTATAAGTGAGTTTGGGAATTTGCGCACTGTTGTTGTGCTTTAGACCAGTTTCAAACAATGAGTTAGGACCCGATAAAACTGTTAAAAATAGAAAGAACTAATAGAAATGACAAACTACAAACCCTCACCCCCCACTCCACCCTAAGCATTTGCAATAGGGTGGAGCATAGGATCATGCTATGATGCCTCATACAAGAATTAAGAAGAACCTCACAGCACAAGAGTAAACATTCTCCCATGCCTGACCCTGGTATAAATTGAATAAAAACAAAACACACATGAATGGCTTTATGATACAGTTTGGATATCAGGCTGTAGTGAGGCTGTCAAACAGTTGTGAGTTTCAGCGTGTATGGAGATACTGTATGTGTGTTTCAGTGCTTATGGGCATATTGGATGGATTGTGTGGTTTCAGTGTTTATGGGCATATGACTACATAATACAACCAATCATTATGGGGCCAGCTGTGTGAGGTGTCTCAGGTAAAATTTTGAATTAAATTCCCACCTGTTACCAAGCATTAGACACCGTCTCTGAGAACGGGACAGAGATCACAGACCTTGTAGGACGGCCTCAAAGTCAGTGCATAAACCAGCCATCTTCACCTTGACATTTCTACATTCCTCTTTCTCCTGCTCTGATTGGACAGCTCTGTCCAGCTTATCCAGTGGCCACTGCCACCAGAGCAGGAGAATGCACCGGAGTCATTGCATTTCACACCCTGTCAAGTTTTGTTCGCTGATGCAATTATGAAACATAAGACGGTTTCCCACACAGGACTATAACAAGAAGACATTCAGTGGCAAAGCATTGTACCTGTGAAGCTTCGTCCAGTGATTGGCTGGAAATGTATTAAGTGCAGGGCCTGACCTTTAGCTCCAACAAATGATATTGAGGTGAAGTTTGTTTAGTGGGAATGACACCACCGGCCGTGTTAAAATATATTTTGACAGGAGTGCGTTGGAGTCAGCGCTTTTTTCATTTCCCTGCTGTTCAATCCATCCCACAGCTGTCACCACGGCGATGCAGACAATCTATCAAGGTATCCAGAAGCATTCCGCTCACCTGCACGAACAGCCAGTGTGATCCTGGGTGACAAGCAGGAAACGGATCTAATAAAGACGGTGTCTGAATGCTCTTTACGTCTCTGATAAATCGCTGTTCCCTGCACCAGCTATGAGCGCCACCTCAAGATCCGATTTCACACAGTGACAGCCATAGAGGCAGGGGTGATGATGGAACTATGAGTATGTGAGTGTGTGATTTCAGTCAGTAGAAGCAGAGGGGGGGGAATGACAGTATGATCATTTAACAGTTTTCTCTGAGAATTGTCTCTGAATCCACTGATACTGTTACAGATCACAGGGATTTATGTTTTTGTTTCATCCTTGCAAAAAGTGATGTGTGTGGGGAGGGGGGCAGAAATAAAATCACTTAATTGCTGCATCTTCATCTTTTGTTTTATGGTGGCAAAGGCCCTGGAATAGCAGCCAGTGATTCATGGCTGTCACAGTAGCGGGAGCGAGCAAATCCCTCATAACCAGCGCGGCGACACCTAACGCACCCACACCATTACGCTGATGAATACCACCTGCCTGCTTCCACCATTTGTAGCCAAAACAGAGAGATGAGATTAAAGTCTAAGATTATTGCCCTTCTCCCATAGTGCTGTGTGTAAGAGAGTGGGGGATCAGTAGTGCTGTGGGTAAGGGAGTGGGGGATCAGTAGTGCTGTGTGTAAGAGAGTGGGGGATCAGTAGTGCTGTGGGTAAGAGAGTGGGGGATCAGTAGTGCTGTGTGTAAGAGAGTGGGGGATCAGTAGTGCTGTGGGTAAGAGAGTTGGGGATCAGTAGTGCTGTGTGTAAGGGAGTGGGGATCAGTAGTGCTGTGGGTAAGGGAGTGGGGATCAGTAGTGCTGTGTGTAAGGGAGTGGGGGATCAGTAGTGCTGTGTGTAAGAGAGTGGGGGATCAGTAGTGCTGTGTGTAAGGGAGTGGGGATCAGTAGTGCTGTGTGTAAGGGAGTGGGGGGAGTGGGGATCAGTAGTGCTGTGTGTAAGGGAGTAAGGGAGGGGGATCAGTAGTGGGGGCTGTGCTGTGTGTAAAGTGGGGAGTAGTAAGAGAGTGGGGATCAGTAGTGCTGTGTGTAAGGGAGTGGGGGATCAGTAGTGCTGTGGGTAAGGGAGTGGGGGATCAGTAGTGCTGTGGGTAAGAGAGTGGGGGATCAGTAGTGCTGTGGGTAAGAGAGTGGGGATCAGTAGTGCTGTGTGTAAGAGAGTGGGGATCAGTAGTGCTGTGGGTAAGGGAGTGGGGGATCAGTAGTGCTGTGGGTAAGAGAGTGGGGGGTCAGTAGTGCTGTGGGTAAGGGGGGGGAGTGGGGGATCAGTAGTGCTGTGTGTAAGAGAGTGGGGGATCAGTAGTGCTGTGGGTAAGGGAGTGGGGGATCAGTAGTGCTGTGTGTAAGAGAGTGGGGATCAGTAGTGCTGTGTGTAAGAGAGTGGGGGATCAGTAGTGCTGTGGGTAAGGGAGTGGGGGATCAGTAGTGCTGTGGGTAAGGGAGTGGGGATCAGTAGTGCTGTGGGTAAGGGAGTAGAGGGGGGATCAGTAGTGCTGTGGGTAAGAGAGTGGGGATCAGTAGTGCTGTGTGTAAGAGAGTGGGGATAAGTCATGCTGTGTGTAAGGGAGTGGGGGATCAGTAGTAGTGCTGTGTAAGAGAGTGGGGGATCAGTAGTGCTGTGGGTAAGAGAGTGGGGATCAGTAGTGCTGTGTGTAAGAGAGTGGGGGATCAGTAGTGCTGTGGGTAAGAGAGTGGGGGATCAGTAGTGCTGTGGGTAAGGGAGTTGTAGTTTTTCTATTTTTGAAGACATTATTTGGTTACGTTGATTCATATTTCATTATACTAGAGCATATTAACTGGATCAACTGGATGGCGTGTAACTGGATTAATGTCAGTAATTATTATATAGCGTGTAACTGGATCAGTGTCAGTAATTATAATATAAGAACATAAGAATACATAATGACAAGAAAAGGCCCATCTAAGCTCATCATTTCTTAATGGAATCATTTATTTCATGACACGCATTTCAGTTTTTGTCCTAGTATTTTGGCGCTGTTGTCACACACAAAGACTGTCTGGAGATCAACTGCATGTGATGAAGCATCTCAAACGTGTGTGATGAAACCAGCAATAAATCTATCTCTTTCTACATAATGGTACTCAAGACTCTTATTATGTTCACCATCACAGCAAACACCATCTCCAAGAGCCTGTCACTCTGCTGTAAAAAATTGCAAGAAGCACCTTTAAGGCAATTAATGCTGGAGCTTTTCTTCTTATTCAGACCACTCATTAACAGATCCTTCAATCAGAAAATAGACTGAAAATACATTCCGTTTACATCCAGGCTATAGTGTGAGAGGCTTCTTCCTCTGTAAGATCTCACTCAACCTTGCTCCTTCACTGTCATCTGTGCTACGCAAACAGAAACATGTAGAGAACAGTACTCATTTTTATTGAAGGCCTGTCAAAAATGATTGGCCTGACGATACAGCAGCTGTATCTCAGACACGGAGTAAAGGAGTGACCAGCAGCTTTATCTCATGACATGGACAGGATGAGAGACTATCGGCTGCATCGCAGACGCAAAGAGGAGGAGAGACCAGCATCTGAATCTCAGGCACGGACAGGAGGAGAGACCGGCAGCTGGATCTCGGACACGGAGAGGAGGAGATACCAGAAGCTGTATTTGTCGAAGGCAGACCAGCAACTATATCTCAGACATGGAGAGGAGAGACCAGTCGCTTTATCTGAAACACAGAGAGGAGAAGAGGTCAGCAACTGCATCTCAGACACGAAGAGGAGGAGGAGAGACCAGCAGCTCCCAGTGGTCTCTGGTGTGGTGGGGGTGGACCAGTGTTGTTTAGATCCTGGTCTCTCGCCAGCTGCTGGTCCCCGCGTCAATCCAAGGTGCGTAATTACGGCATAAACATGCGTGCACCGGCGCCTCATTGGGTCTCTATTAACTGGAGGGTTAAACAGACCCGAGGGAGCAATTACAGCTGCTAATGAAGCTGTGAAACATGGAAATGAGCAGAGCAACACACACACACGCCACCCCACTGACACCCGTCGCTGCTGCTCAAAAATGATCAGCAGCGTTGCTTCAGCAAGGCCGTCCTCCCTGAGCAGAGTAAATATTTACGGCGGTAATCACTCTGTCTGCGCTGCCCCTCACACCCAGTCATTTACCCTCATTACCGCTACAGAAGCTCGCAAGCGCCGAGTCATATTCACTCACAATTAGACGGGAGGAGTGATATAGATTGTTAACTAGGCAACAAGAATAATATTCACCGGTCTCATCACAACACGTAGAAAATTATTTCACTTATTGGGAAGCTCACACCAAAATGCAATGCAAACTTCTGTCTATGATTTGCACATATTGTGAGTTGTGATCTGCATGATTTATCCTTATGTGCACTAAATAACATAAATGTCAGCATCAAGTCCAACCACTAGTAATAACCAAGACTATTTATACAAGAGTTAGAAAAAATATTAAAGTGTCACTCCACTATGATACACCAATTGACAATAAAAAAATACAGATTAAAAATAACATGGTGGGCTCCTCAGGTTGAGTTATAAGATGCTGTTCACAATAAAAAGACATTACATCATCAATACATCATTGTAATACATATAATATAATACTTCACATCAGTATACGTGTATGCAAAAACAAACAACAATCGATGCGAAGGACAATTAGGTATTCTTTTGCGTCTTCATTGGAGAATGAGATGGCAAGCTTTGGCACAAGCATTTACATGATTTCTCCCTGAAAAATTGCACCTACCATTACTTTCATCAAGATCATTACAATTTCCATTATGGATGGATAACTGCAAAAAGAGATCAACACTAATATGTCATTGTATAAACCAGAGTGAAGTAGAACATGAGTTTCAGTTCATTGCTACAAAAAGGACAGAAATGTTTATCTATCAGTCAATCAATCAATCAATCAATCAAAATGTATTTGTATCGCCCATTTTATAAAACATTTGTCACAATATGCTTTACAGCACACCCCGGTCTGAGCCCCCACAAAGCCAAGCCTAGGGCATCGAAAAAAGCCATTTTCAGTAGCGAAAGGGGCCATTCAACATATACATTTAGCAAAAGAGCTTCAATATTGACTGGTCACAACTTTACATATGTATGATTCTGTCTCAAAAGTGCTTTTAAAAAGGCAATAGGTGCGTAACTGTTATCTTCTGGTTTGTTTGTTAATCGGTACCACTTTTCCTCTTTGCTCTCTGAAAGTAAAAAATCTTGTTTGCCATTTCTTGCGAACACTGTCTCTGTCAGTGAGTTGGGGCATATCGACGCTACTAAAAAAGCCTCTTACATGGTATAGAACATTTTTCTTTGTGACTGTAACATCACTAGCCCATAAAAATGCACGTTTACATCGGTGCTCGTTTGGCATGCTGCATAACCTTTGCCAGTTGTTTTCCAGCCCATGTCACCTCGAATAGCAGCATTTGGTGTGCATTTACCCGCTCCCAGGTAAAATCTACAGACACTGTTAAAGATGGCATTTACACACAAATGACCTCCGTGCCCCCATACTGCTGCAGCATACGCAATGATCAGCGACACCGACGAATCAAACTGTTTAGTAAAGCATTGAAAAGGGAGGCCACGCAAGAATTGATACTTTGCAGAAATGGCATCAAGAGCACGGTTCACTTGGTTAGCCATGTACATAGACAACACATTATAAAAATTATGATTAGAAATGCATTACTATTCAGTCCCAGATACTTGTACTCCCTGACAACATCTAACATGGCAGGACCACAGGTAAACTTCAGGTGTTCTAGGGAATTAGGTTTTTCTATAGTGTTCAACCTTTGTTTTGTCTGATATTCGGTTTCCATTGTTCACACCACTTTAAAAACAGAGTTGTCATTTCTTGAAGCTCATCTTCAGTTTCAGAGACAAGTCCAACATCATCTGCATGTAAAAGAAGAGCCACTCGTTCGTTGTTTACGCAAAAACACCCTTTCCTAGTGCTTCGATGGCCAAGGTGAGATAATGAATGTACACGGAGAACAAAATGTGTGATAAAACACATTAGGCTCAACAGGAAACCAGCAGCCATTTACACTGATGGAGCATTTCACATTATCATAACAATTCAGGATGTTACCACTGAAACCAATTTCTCCAGCTTATCCCATAGCACAAACAAATTAACATTTCATACACCAGACAAATCAAGATGATATCAGTTCCTGGTTTAAAGAAGAAATGTGTCATTTACCCTCCATGTCAGCACAGATCGGGATTTGAATGGGTGTTCTTCTTTGACCTTCTCTGGTACAGAGAGCACAAGTGCGATGCAGGGTCTCACAGAGTGTGTGTGTGCGGTTGTCCTGGACCTCAGATTAACATTATTTAAATCTAAATCTGGTGCAATTTTTCAAATGGCAACATTGTTGTACTTTAATAGTCCCTTCCAAATAAATCATTTATATTGCATTTATATCACAATGATGACGTCAATATTTAGTTACATTTTCCCCACTACCACATTTTCCCAGAATGCAGCTCATGCCTTTTGTGTTGTTGCAGCCATGGGAGAAAGATGCACTATGGGAAATACTTTCAGGAAGCTGAACAAAGAGTTGCAGAAAAATATATTTTCAATCGTTTTAGCTTCAGAATCTGCTAAAAATATTGTATTTTCTTGTATTTTGGGTTAAGCATAGAGACGCCCTGTAGTTTGGTATGATGGTGCCGTGTCTGATAGAGATACCTGTTCTGTAGCAGGTTCTCTTCCTATCCTACCTGCACTCCTCCTCCCCCTCTCCTCCTGCCCCTACCTGCACTCTTCCCCCTCTTCTCATCCTGTCCTACCTGCAGCATTGATGTTCCTCAGGTTGGGAAACCTGAAAGCACAGCATCAGCCCAATAATCTAATTCAAATACTCAGTCAGCCAACTCTTATACAAGTTCCAGCACTCCAGAAAGCCTCAAATTCTGATATTTGTGTCAAGTGTTTTGCTACAAACTGAACAGTTTTCTCTCAGTAAATATTCTAAAAGACCCCTTTGCCGCTGTGTGTTAAAAGGTCAGAATATAAAGTGACAGATATCCCCTGAAGTGGTTTTGCTGAAGCGTTTCTGCTTTGTTTGGGTGACCATGCAAGCTAAGCTGAAGTGATTATTTGTGTCCCAGCCAGGCAGCTGTGAATGCAGGGCATTACCGCACAGTGTGGATCAGCTGGAGCCTAAGAACCTGAAAACATAGATACAAATCAGACAGGTATTGAAGCTCAATGCAAAATTTGTAGGTTATCAAATTGAGTTTAATTTAGTCAAATCATACAATCAAAAATAAAAAATCTGAATGAATACAAATTAATTATTTTTGTGAATGTTTGTTATTGCGGTCAGTAGCAAAGAGTGACATTAAAATCTTAAACACATACTGAAGTCCCCTGTTGAGCGTCCATTAACGATTCTTCCACTGAGGGCCTGAATCAATTCGATTAGTGTTTTACTGAATACTAATTACACACAGTTCTACATTTCACAGAGCGGTGCTCAAGGCTACTGCCACTATTAACCAGTTTTATTCAGAAAAATTCAGGATAATGTGTATAAATACATAAATGCTTCCAAGGAAAGGAAAATGCTTAGTGAACTGGTGTTTTTATAGAGTGAAATGAAATACTGAATAGAAATTCCTATTGCTACTTACACTATATGATAAAATCTGTTATTACTCAATAACTAAAAGTGTAATTGTGAGAGTGAAATTTAATTGAATTGAAAATTGATTTAAATGAAATTTAAATGAAATATTTTAAATATAATGATGTCCCCGATGGAATTAGTGGTTGCAAATGAATATGCCAGGAATCGGCTTAGATAATGGATGGATGGATGGATGGGTTTAATATCTAAAGTTTGTTTTAATTATGCATCATGGGTTTAATATCCAGTTTGTTTTAATTAGAAAATGTCTGAACGTTTCTGTTTTTCTGCTTTACACAGAATTATCCGGTTAGTGGTCATATAGTATCAGTGCTTAATTTGTAAAATAAGAGATGCCGGGGCTCAACTCGCCTCCCCCTACCCCCACAGAGGAAAAAGGCTAAACCTTTCCTACCTCTGTGTCACTGCATTTCTGTCCCTCCCTCTGGTCTAATGGTAACTTTCCAGTGGTGGAGCAACAAGGGTTAAAAACAGGAGCAATGATATGGCTGCTGTTTTTAAAGACGCTCTTGTTGACGGGCAGATTAGATTCATTTGTGAGAAACCTCTCTTGCACTCTGCGCTGGAAATTGCTACGGTGTTACCATTGGTTAAGAGATCCTTCAAGGACTGTGTAACTTGTTCTCCCGATGTCTCTGTGAACACTCTGAAAGCACGAATTGTTTCTCTGCTGTTAAGTCTGTTAAAATACGCGTTCTTGTCGCACTTTAGATATTTATGAGCCCGGGGCTCTGATTCTGAGTAAGACATTTGCTGGGGCGCAAAATCGGATTCTTGGCATTTGCCAGGGCTGTGCCCCGGCTAGCCCCGGCACAAATTAAGCACTGTATAGTATATAACACCACAAAATTAATTCTAGAACTATATCAGATACAATTTAGTATCAGATTATTTGCTGCTGTAATTAAAATTAAAATTAAAATCTTACATGCATTTTATGCATTTATTTTCTCAGTAGTTGAAGCCAGCTTTTGTTTTCAATTGTTCTTGAAAATGTACATCAGCTTTATATGTTTAATTTGACCATCCCTTTCTTTGATCCACACTTCTTCTGTTCAGGGTTCCTCGATTACCTGCAGCACAGGTGTGTAACTCTGGAGCTGAGAGGCAGCTTCTCCTAGGGCTGTAGAATCCATTGCAAAAGTGGACTGGAGTTTCACTGCGATCGGTTTGAACCCGTTTCGAAGAAGAGAGCCGTCTGAAGAAAGCCTCTATGGGCCTTTGCAGTGTCCTGGAGTTTGGCCAAGACAGACTGAGCACGGTGAGGATAATGTGTACACAGCACAGAGGGGATTTATCCTATACAACATTTCCTATTAACTAGAGCTCAGTCTTTTTTTTTATTGTTGCCGATATATCAGCCGGTATTTGGCTTCAATTGATCCATCGATTTGATCAATCGATTGGCATCTGCGTTCAGGGCACCGATGTGCTCTGATGATTTATGCATGCATTCGTTTTTTTTTTTGGGGTCTGTTCATTCACTGTGTAATTTTAATTTGCATTAAATTGTGTATATTTATTTGACCGTTCATTTTGAAATTCATTTTTTGAGAGAAGGTAGAAATGTTCACAGAGCAGGCCAATGATGATACAGGTCCACCAGTGATGAGTTGTCCTCCATCCATATCAGCTCCCAGGTAAACTGTAAGACACACTAAACAGGTATCTTCCAGAAAGAAATTGATTAGTGGTTCCTGTCGTACCATAGAAAGGCAAGCGGTGTTATTTTGGCAGTTAGTTTGTACCTGTATCTGGAATAAGGAAGAGAAAGGGAAGCATTTGGGACAAGAGATTCTCCATTGCCCATCATCACAGGTTTCCGAGGAGCAGTGGCAGAATATCACTGAAAACCTTAAAATGGAGAACGGGATAAATGCATCCTGTCTATTTCAGACCACCTCCCCTTTCTCACTAATCCACCCAGTGTGACCAATCTAAATCAAGTGATGATGCCAGAATTATGTTATGTGTTATTTACTCTGCTGCACTTACAGCTGTGAGCCATGTGGAATAACTATAGCAGCTGAATTTCCCTTGCGTCTGTAACCATAAGTGATGCTAATGGTTTTTATCACTGCGACCGTGTCCAGCTGCTACATGCTCGCACGTAAACATGCTCCTGGAGTTAGTCTCTATTAACCAACAAACAACAGGATGTGGGATATTACATGACATAAACATCAGTCACAATACCCGCTAGAGCTTTTAAGAGCTGCTCATTAGCATTTCTCAACAGGAACTAGGAAACTTTCTGCCCTAGATCTGCATCACCTGTACATTAATGTTAATTTGGGGAATAAGGTACACTGTATATATGTAGCATCACATCCTTATCTCTCTCTTCCATGCATTATTTAAGGTTTTAAAGAGCTGCTTATTCAGGACCAAGACAGAACAGGCACAGAGGACACTGGGAGGAACAGGAGATAGAGGTGTATGATGTCTCTCTGTGTTAGACACAGTGGAAATTAACTGGACGGATTTGAAGTTTGTAAAACTAAAATACTGAGTAATATGTATATATTGACATTCAGACCAGACTAATTAAACATGGTTCTTGTTAAATGCACTTCACTACACATGTACATGCAGCTGTGCTGACATAATTCCACGTTTCATCTTATATCAGGCTGCATTTTAATAAGGGGTCACAGTAAATATGTGGGTCGTGGGCTCAGCATTTCACAGTACAGCGCACTCTACACAGTGTTTACATGCACAGCGTCTCACAGCAAACCTCACTCTATACACACAGCATCCCACAGTAAAGCTCACTCTACACAGTGTTTACACACACAGCGTCTCACAGCAAAGTTCACTCTACACACACAGCGTCTCACAGCAAAGCTCACTCTACACACACAGCGTCTCATAGCAAAGCTCACTCTACACACACAGCGTCTCACAGCAAAGCTCACTCTACACACACAGCATCTCACAGCAAAGCTCACTCTACACACACAGCGTCTCACAGCAAAGCTCACTTTACACACATAGCATCTCACAGCAAAGCTCACTTTACACACACAGCGTCTCACAGCAAAGCTCACTCTACACACACAGCATCTCACAGCAAAGCTCACTCTACACACACAGCGTCTCATAGCAAAGCTCACTTTACACACATAGCATCTCACAGCAAAGCTCACTTTACACACACATAGCATCTCACAGCAAAGCTCACTCTACACACACAGCGTATCACAGCAAAGCTCACTTTACACACACATAGCATCTCACAGCAAAGCTCACTCTACACACAGCATCTCACAACAAAGCTCACTCTACACACAGCATCTCACAGCAAAGCTCAGTCTACACACAGCATCTCACAGCAAAGCTCACTCTACACACACAGCGTCTCACAGCAAAGCTCACTTTACACACACATAGCATCTCACAGCAAAGCTCACTCTACAGTGTTTACACACAGCGTCTCACAGCAAAGCTTGCTCTGCACACACAGCATCTCACAACAAAGTTCACTCTACCCAGTATTTACACACACAGTGTCTCACATTAAAGCTAACTTTACACAGTGTTTATTTCAGCAGTTTTCGCAGGTTACCTCAAGCATGATTTTAAAACAGTCCCTAGGGTGCTGTGCAGGGCCCTGCATTAACACCCAATAATTCTAATTTCATTATTGGGTGCTAATGTGGGGCACCTGCCATGGGTTAGGTAATTGAGTCTGGGCTGTATTATATAAGCAGCTAACTTGTAAGGAAAAGCAAGGAAATGGGGAAAGCAAGCAATGTGGGGAAGGGTATGGTCCCTTTGTTTCTCTTTGTTTGGGCGATTTCTTTGGATTTGTTAGTTTTGTTTTGTTTCATTAGTGGAAGCGTGCGATGTCTATGTGGTTTGTGTGATGGCGGGGTACCTACCAGAAGACGGCAGGTTCGCAGCGGAGTCCGGGGACCTGGGAATGAAAAGGAAAACAAAGGCAACGTTATTTTCAGTTCTGTGATGGAGCGGCGGTGGAGACTGAAGGACAAGCCAAAGTAGACAGGAAGCGACGAGCTGAGGGTGGTGTTGGAGATCATTTGGGGGATTTTCCCTCAAATCTAAACAGCATTTTGCAGAGCTGACCGGGGCGAAAGTGTCGAGAGCTGTGGCAGAGCAGTGAAGGGACTGTGTGTTTTTTTCCTGTGTGTTTTTTTTTGTGGCAGTCCCCCACTGGCATTGCAGCGTGGAAAGGGGGCTCCATCATATTTTGTTTTGTTTGTTGTTCCATGTTGTGTGTCTGTGGCATCAGATGGGTGTTGTGTAGGGTGTGGATGTGCCCAGTAAGGGTTCAGCTCTTCCCCTTTGAGTGACGAGGTGGGCTAGGTGGTAGGCCACCCCGGGAGGCTATTAATTGGGTGTGCAGTGTGGAAATGTGTGCAGAGTGCCTCCTTGCATGTGAAATCAAGTCTCTTTGGGCATGTGATTGTCACAGTGTGTAGTGTGTGGTGTGTGGTGCATACGGGCTTGCTTACCTGGGTGGGTTTTTGTACTACCTGGCGGGTCCCGGGAGCTTGTTCAGTGGGAGGGGGAGGAAAAACATAAAAAACCTGAAATAGTCCTTTGGTGCAGTGTGCTTTTAATAATGAATTGTTAAACAAAGACATTGGGCCAGATGCAAGAACCACTTTTACGCACAAATTCATTCGTAAGTCACTCTCTTAGGTACGAACAATATTTACGAGTGGTCCAGAGCTGTCGTACGAGTCATACATACAATTTGCCTGCTGTTCTCCAAAGCAAAACAACTTTGTTTTTGACTAATGGAGTCTGTTTCATTACTTAGAAGAACTGTTGAGTTTGAATATATAAATTACACAATAAATGATAGAATTCATAATGTATAATCATTTTGAGAGTATCCTGTTTGACAATTGTAGGCCTATATTTGACTGTTTTCTTTTCAAATTCTAGGATAATATCATTCATAATTCATTAATATAATTATATCATTATCATTCGTTTCAGTTGTGGCTATGGTATAATTCTACAATATCTTGGAAGAGATTGTCTTTAGAGAGCGCGCTGATCTATTTGCAGAGACAGACGAATGGCTAGTGTCGCTATTTTCGGTTACCACGGGCTGTGCTTCGCTGTCAGTCGCTGTCCAGGGGGATATCCGTTGCAACACCGGACAAGGCAACCTCGCCAATTATGGCACGTATTTGCTCGTTGGTGTGCGTAACGGAGACTTCCTCCTGACCCCCTCCTGTTGCAGTCATGGATTGCCTTGCTTTCGTGAGACGTTTCTTTGACTCCAATTTCATATCACACCTTTTTTTTTTTGTGATGCTACGGGCAACAGATGATACTGCGTTAACTGCACAAGTAATTTTTTCAGACTCCTTGGTTTTAACAGGTCCCTTAATTCCACTGTTGACTCTCTTAAATAGTATATGCTTTCAGTTAATTATTTCAGATAGTAGTACTTCAATCTCCGAGCTCATAAAGTTTTTCTTCTTGGTTTTGTTTGGTGCCATTATTATGAATGACTTTCCTATGAAAATGGGGCGGAACGCCTAACCTTATATAGCATTATTGGGGCGTTAATTATGCTAATTCACAAATCACATGAACGCGCACTCATTTAAGAAGACGTAGCATTCAGCATGTTTACGTTGTCATTTGCGACAGTTTTCTGAAGTTATGAGCGTTTTGCTGAATCTGACGTGGAACACTCGTAGAAGTCACCTCATGAAAGAAAATACGAGAAAGATACAATTAAACTACGAATATGTATTTGACTCTTTTACGGTGTGTTATTTGGAGAGTGGTGGGTTACCTGCAAAAACAAAAAGGGGAAAAGGCAGATGGGTTAGCGTGAGTGAGCTCACAGCCCAACATTCACACACACATCTCACAGTAAAGCTCACTCTACACACTCAGCATCTCACAGTAAAGCTCACTACATAGCACTGATCTATTGGGCTAATGGATATATGGCATATTCCACGTCACACAACCCAATGTTGTGTCTGATTTTAACTTTATTAATAACAAATAGGATGGATAACTGCCCTAGTTATTCAATTAACCTGCTGATGACAAGCTGTGTTTAGGAAATGAAACCTTTCTATCATATAATTGTCACACGCCATGCAACAATCCTGGAGTGGAACAGAGCAACAGGACACAGGGATTGTCGTTATCGGTCTGTGGACCGTGGTTTTATTTTATTATCCCTCAGTGGGAGAGATCAGAAGAGAGAGAGAAAGAGAGCATGCACATGTAAAAATAAACAAAAAAGCATTGGCCATTGGGTTCAGGATTTAAAACAATAGACCAAAATAATAAACTAAATCAAAACCACCTTTCGGCAAAACATTAAACAGAACGTATTACCTCTCAAGACTTTTCAGACACTTTCTGGAAATCTTCTCTCGCTCTCTGACTTTTCACTCCCAGGTTCCAGCCACCTACTAAGAAAACAGAGCCGCTTTTAAGCACACAGGTATAATTTGTTCATTCTGCACACCTGTGTGTTCTAGGCCATTCATCACCCCGATTCCCTCTCCCCACTGCCTAGACCGACGCTTTCCACAATAATATTGTACATTTTTAGCAAAATATTACATGCATTCTGCCATCTTATTATATAATTTGGTTTTCTCAGATTCTGTTGCTGTGCTTTTATTTTCAGTCAACTAATATTCAGGTTCCCCTTCGCTCTCCTAGACAGAATTGACATGTTTGTTCATTATTTTCTCAGCTGGGGCGGGTCTAAGGCAGAACTCTGCACACGCCGCTGTGTTTGACGGACGCAAGTCTGCGGACCAGCTGGATCTTCCTCTCCAGTCCCATTTCCTCGGTGTCGCCATGAGAGATATCTTCATCACGCCGCAAACTGTCAACCGTAAAATATAATTTGGCTCCAACCATCCCTCTTTGCAGAGAAAACAGGAGTTAAAGTGTACAGCGTGTGGTTTATTGCATGCGGTTTACAGTGTGCGGTTTACTGCGGCCTCCTTGCTTCGCCTAGCAGCTGCACAGTCGCCTGATGGAGGTCCCACGTCGGCCGGCTTTAGTGGCTCATAAATCTTTGCTCCCGTGAAACAGACTGGCTGCAGTGGCGAGGCGAGATCTGGGAATATCAGATACCAGCACTGATATGGTTTAGGCTGGAGCAGTGCAATATCAGAGACTGCCACTGCTGCCACATGGAAAACAGCAAAAATATTTCACAACAGCACTGATGCACTACCATAGAGACTATAGAAGCACACAGAACAGCACTGATGCAGCACCATAAAGACTATAGAACAATATGGAGCAGCGCTGATACCACAGAGACCAGACTGTAGAATCTTACCAAGTACACCATGGAGATGAGACTGTAGAATCATACAGACAAGATCATATACCAGGGAGACTAGACCCGTTCTTGCAGATGGTGCCACAGAGACCAAACCTGTAGAATCAGATGACGCTCTCTCCTCTGGGAGACACGCCCACCCTCACCTGTCCAAATGAAAGGTGTTTTATTTGGACTGTAGGCGGAGTGGATTATCAGAACACTCTCTGTAATTACTGTTTATATACTTTAGGCATGCATAGCTGCATACTGATCTGAGCTTGTGCTGCTGGAAGTCTCTTCCAATTTAGCGGAGATAGAAGTGCATTTAGTGGTATTTATACCATGACTAGC
Organism: Aldrovandia affinis; assembly: GCA_029706075.1. Classification (NCBI taxonomy): domain Eukaryota; kingdom Metazoa; phylum Chordata; class Actinopteri; order Notacanthiformes; family Halosauridae; genus Aldrovandia; species Aldrovandia affinis. The sequence goes on from JAINUG010000032.1 coordinate 6,200,806, forward strand.
AGACACAGAAATATGGTTGCTGGTCATGTGCAGGTTCTGGCAAGCTCAAATCCTACAGTGGCTTAATGGGCCTTCAGGTGTCATTTTTTATAAACTTCTACGAATGCGTAACAACAGATGTTCTGAATTTATGATACTAGAAATGCACATCATTTGCCATATGTGTGTGTGTTTGTGTGTGTGTGGGCATGCATGCAAGGGCATGTGTGTCTCTGTGTGTGCAAGAGTGTGTTTGTGTGTTTGTGTGTGTATGGTGTGTTTGTGTGTGTGAGTGTGTGTGTGTGTGAATGCAAGCATGTTTGAGTGTATGTGTGTGTATGCGTGTGTGGCTGTGTGTGTGGGTGAGTGTTTTTGCGTGTGTCACTGGGACAGGATGAACCTGTCCAGGCAAACAGCCTGGCCTAACCTAAATTTCCATCTCTATCTTGACACACGGAGTGACCTGGGCTTCTCTGGTGTCATCAATCGGTCGGAACGATTTCCATCCTGAGCAAATGTATGGAAAAAATTCACTGCTATGCTGGGTGATCGCATGGACCCTCTCCAGTTCACCAACAGAGCCAAACGTAGAGTAGAGGATGCAAGCCTGACCCTTTTACACACAGTATCTCAGCACTTGGATGCCAGTTGAACATATGCACAGATTTTATTTCTGGACTTCTCTTCAGCCTTCAACACTGTACAGCCACAGTTATTAGTCACGCGTCTTTTTGACCTGGAGGTCAACCCAACACTAATAACATGAATCAGAGAGTTCCTGTGTGGCCGACAACAACATGTCAAAGTCCATGGCCGCACATCAGATTGCACTGCGTGCTATCCCCGGTACTTTTACTCCATCTGTAGGAATTAAATGATGTGCAATGGTGATGGCCTCACTTTGGTGAAATACGCTGATGACATGGCCCTAGTAGCACTTCTGACCAATGAGCACTCTCTGTCCAGGTATGCTGGCTCTGTTAACACCATGTCTTCTTGGTTTGAGGAGAGCTCTCTCCAACTCAACATAACAAAGACAAAAGAGTTGTGTTTAAGGAGCAGCAGAGCAGGCAGCATGCCCCACTCACTTTCGACCCCCCTCAGTATTATGGGACAGGAAGTGGAACAGTTTTAAGCTTTAAGTACCTGGGCACCGAAATTGGCCAGAACCTTCTCTGACCATGCAGACTATGTCTACAAAAGGGCCCAACAGAGACTATTTCTTTTACGAAAGCTCAAGAGTTTTAACATGCAAAGTCAGACACTCTCCCAAGTCTACAAGGCACTCATTGAGAGTGTGCTTACTTTTAACATTGTCTTCTGGTTTAACTGTTTAACAGTGAAAAGCAAAGCAAAGGATCCAGGATAGTCAATCAGACTATCAAAATCACTGGGACCAGATAGATTCAACTCACAGACCTCTCTACCTCCAAGCAGTCAGATGGAACTGGAAAAAAAACCTCAACAACCCAAACCACCCACTCCACAGCTCATTTGAACTCTTGCCACTAGGTCGGTGATGTAAGGTCCCACGAGCAAGAAAAAACACCTACAAGAAGTGGTTTATCCCAACTGCAAGTCTCAGTTTTCAACAAAAATAATTTAAGTGTGCACTAAACTGTTTTTAATGGTGTAATGCAATGTGTCATTTAATGGTGTAATGTATGTAATGTGTCTTTTAGTGTTGTAATGTTGTACAGTCTGACGTATTGTTATTTATTGTGATACTTCTTTTACTGTGTTTATGTATTTGAGCTATATATGGAGCTAAAGACAAATTTACATTTTTAACTGAAATGGACAATAAAGCTTTTTGAATTTGAAATTGATCACTGAGAGGTCTTGAATGAAATCAGGGTGCTAAGGTATGTGGCTTTGGCACCAGAGTGGTCCATATTGGATTATGTCACACCACAATTAGGGAATTATACCTATAAGATGGAAATTATGGGTCAGGTGCACAACAGAAAAGCGAAAGTCTGAGTGTCACAATTAGCCTTGGTAGCAATATTCTCCAAACAATATAAACCCATCTCTGCATAAACCAAACTGTCTTCTCTAAACCCAACATAAGAGATGTTTGGTGTCACCATGAGAGGATCATTTCAATGATGACCTTGAAAAGAAGTCTTGTGCTAATAAGTGACCCAAAATAAAAATAGAAAATGGGGTCCTTCCTCAAATCGTAAATTTATCATGTATGGGCTAGGAAGAGAGGGAGGGAACCCTTTGTTGTAGTCTGAATTTTGGAAGATTTAATTTGGTAGACTTTTCTTCTCTTTCATCTCTTTCGTGATTGTTACATGTCATTTTTTATGTCTAGGATTTAGTATTTGTTAAGGTAATAAACATACGTCTGTAGATGTGATGTTGAATATTTTTTCTTTGATTTCGTGTTGTACTTTAACAAACCAGCTCTTAATTTAATTTGAATTTTTAAATTTGAATTTATTTCTAATTTTTCCAGTTTTTCTCCCAATTTGGTTGCCAATTATACCCTCTATTTTTATCTCAATTCACCCTCCCCCACGAGTCCACTGCCCGTCTTATGGGTCGAGACACTCTTTTCCGGGCCAATAGATCCGCCTCTTCCGAGACGGAACTCTACCACGGACGCCTTTTCCTTGCTCCACGACAAACTTGTGCCGGCTCAACCTCCCCCCTTCCCCGGAGGCGGACAGCCAAATGCCGCCTCCGATTGGGGCTGACAACCAGGGCCAGTTTGGTAGAGACACTTTTAATTTAAATTGAATTGTGAGTTGTATATTTTTGATGAAGGTTGATCCACCAGATTGCTCTGCCTATCAAAGAAACTCTCACTCTCTCTCTCTCTCTCTCTGAGAGACACACACACCCACACACATATATAAACAAACACAGACACACACACACAAACAAACACAGACACGCACACCCTCTCTCTCTCTCTCTCTCTCTCTCTCTCTCTCTCTCTCTCTCTCTCTCTCTCTCTCTCATACTTTCACACACACACACACACACACACACACCTGTGATCTGACCACATGGGGTGATGGACAGAGATGCAGTAAAGCTTGTTACTATGGTGAGCTGTGATAAAAACCTTATTTTATGTGAGAGGTCCATTTAATGGGGCCTTGTTGCAGTGGTAATTGATTACTTGGTAGTGAAAATGTCTTTAACCTTTTTAAGGTCAAGCCCAACTGATAGCCATTAGTCCTGGTCAAGTTAAGCCTACATGTAATCAGTCTTCTCTCCCCCTCAAGACTCCAGGGCATATATCTGGATCTTTACTTACAAGCATGAATAGGAACCCAATCAGGAATGGTAGTACAAGCACAGTAGCTCCACTGATATCCAGCTCAGCTCCATTCTGTTTCCTGGATATGTGCCAGTTGCCCAGGGCCGGAAACAGAACCAGAATAGAGAATGAAACAAAGCCAGAATGCAGCTTGAAAAGGAGTCAAGAACAGGAGAGGAAACAGAATCAAACTGGGACTTGAAATAGAACCAGACTGGTGCTTGGAAAAAAATCCACATAGGTGGCTGAAGATGGAAGAATGCTCCAGGAAAGGATGGGGAATATGGTCTTTGTGTCACCATAAAGAGAGCAGTCTTGCAGGGAGGCCAGAGGTCAGAGGGCATTAGCGCCAGCATCTGTTGTGACACAGAGCTCCTCATTATGCATCAGGACGGGAGTGGCAGGCTTCAGTCTGGTCCGCTGGGGATCCACGAATCAGAGTTTGGGGAAGGTAAAGTCTCTTAGGTAAAATCAATGAATTTAACAAGTTCATTCAATAAAAAATGACTCATGAATTTAGGTAGTAATCTTTTACTAAAAGTAATTCTGGATAAAATACCCTATGCTCATTGGTATTTCTCTCACCCGCCAATGCTTGCAATTTCCCCTTCTAAAATTAACGTGTTTGCGCTGATATGGGTGGCTCTAACACGGTGTGTTCATGAACATCTGGCAAAGTGCTAGTTTCACCTCTTTTCACCTGTGTGACGGATTAGAATCTAACACAGCTCTCTCTCTCACACACGATTTTGTAATAAAATAATGTCACAGCACAGAGGCTCTGCTCTTCCAAAGGAAGTGGAGATCATTTTGTTTGTCCGTACAAAATAAACAAACTGCTCCTATAAAACGTAGAAAGGAGATATAGAGTGGGGCCATAGGCCTGTAGACTGGGCTGAGTCTGGTTTCCCTGCCTTGGGACGTGGAATATACCTTTCTTTTTCATTGCCTACTCAATACATACAAACATTTGTTAGACCTTATCCCGTATTAGGTCATTATATCATTAGTGAACGCATCTTTGGGTTTAAGAGGGAGGGTCTTAACACCCGACATGAGACATTTCCTTCTGTCTCCCAAAACCAATGCAGCATTGGTGCGATATTGTGATCCAATCCATATCGATGGTATTGACCCCAATGACAGACAAGAAATAGCTAACACAATGAATAAAATACTCTCAACTGTGACCCAGTCCTTAGCCCCTATAGACCTGGCAACCCTACCCTCTTTCCTACCTGCAGGCCCAGCTCCAACAGTCCAGTCCTGGAACGTCTATGGGAAACTAAGAAAGGTCAACATTCGAAAGGCAGCTGGCCCAGATGGTATCCCAGGTAGGCTCATTAAGGAGTTTGCCTACGAACTCAGTGAGCCGCTGGCTGACATACTCAATCACTCCCTTCAGGAAGGCATTGTCCCTGCAGAATGGAAATTAGCCACTGTGGTCCCCCTACCCAAAACGAAACCTCCGTCCATCAGTGAAATACGCCCCATTTCATTCACCTCTCTGCTTGGTAAAGTAGCTGAGAGTTTTATCTCCCAGTGGGCCCTTAATGACATTCTGCCCCAAATCGACAGCCAGCAGTTTGGGTGCCTTCATGGCTGGTCAACAACCCATGGCCTCATTGACCTGACAAATTATCTCTTCAGGTTTCTTGACAAACCTGGTTTCACCTGCTCATTGGTTACCATTGATTATAGAAAAGCCTTCGACCGTGTTGATCATAACCTGGCTATTACTAGGCTACTGAACCTCGGTCTCCGCCCATCCCTAGCCAGGTGGATAGCAAACTTTTTAACCAACAGATTCCAGTCAGTGCGTTACCATGGAGCACTCTCTGAAGGGGTTAACATTACATGTGGACTCCCCCAAGGAACTCTGCTAGGTCCATTGATTTTCATTGCTTACATCAACTGTGCAGCTGAACAGGCAAGCTCTGGAAGTTTCCAATATGGAAGTTTTCATATTCAGGCCAACCTGCAGTGGTCCGAACAGGTGGCCCACCTCTCCAAAAAAGCCAGCCACCGCTTATTTCTTCTCCAATGTCTTAAGAATGCTGGCATTCCTCCAGATGATCTGGGTACAATCTACACCACCTACATCAGACCCACTCTGGAGTATGCTGTGCTGGCCTCAGCAGAGCGCAATCCAAGGCCAGTGAAAAGGTGCAGAGAAGAGCTGTACTTCTTACAGTGAGTCGTGTAGTCGCCTTGAGCTCCCACCCCTCTGCTCACAGCTTGATGACCTCACCAGAGCCTGCACCAATTCACTCCTCAAATCCTCCCTTTTCCGCAAGTGGCTTCCACCTGAGCGATCCGCCATAAGCCACCGCCAGACATGGCCCTCAGCAAAACTGGACTTGGTCCAGTGTAGAATTGAGTGCTACTGGTGGAGTGCTATCCCACACATGACCAGACTTTTAAATAAGTGAACAATGTAATGATTGTTGTGTGCTGGTATTGTCGGTTTGTCACATTATTGTGTGTCAGTTAGTATATTTTATGTCAGTCTATTTTATGCTTTTAATGTTGCTGTTTACATTTTAGATTTTTTTAAATTAATTAATTAGATTATTTTATAGATTATACCGATGTAAAATGTATTTTCAATTCAGCTTGGTTGCTGCCACATGCACATTATGGTATCTTATCTTATTTTGTATAAACAAATAAACAGTTTACTAGTCAGGACTTTGATATAATGTGTCATCCACACGAAGCCATCTTCTAAAGCACAGTATCCCCATCACTGCACTGGGGCATTAGGGTTTGTTCCCGAGTCCACACACTCAACCCTGACCTAGAGTATTAAAATACACTAGGGACCTCATAATTAATGCATAGGAATTATGAAAAACAATATTCAGTATGAATATACTGCAGGATATACTTTTTCCTACTGAAATTCCAGTTTTGTCATGCTATAAAAGGACACATCTAATCCTGCTACTGTTCACCATGTGGAAAAACCTTTGTTGCTAGGTGTAGCAGCTGCTTACTACTAACCCTTTTGACCTTTGTTGTAAAGAAAAGTCCTTCGGTATCATCATAATGAGAGGTTTGTTTTCACTGGTCTCCTCACTTTTATGAAACCTCTTTAATACTTTGCTTAATATGTAAGGTGTTGCTGTGTCCTGTGTCCTCTCATGTTATGACCCGCCCCTCCCCCCCATGAGGGAAAAATGTCAGCTTGGTTCAGAAAGCAGAGGAAAAACAGATATCCTTCATTTCATATCAGCGTCCCATCAAACTGTATTCCAGGCTTTCACCTTCAGAGTGGTGCCCCTATAACAGAGGGTCTGGTCATATGCCCCCTTATTTCACATAAACGTGTGTGTGTGTGTGTGTGTCTGTGTGTGTACCAGCTAAAATACCTGATAGCTTTTAAATCTCATACATCAATTTGAAAGCCAGTCTGGCTCTACAAACCAAATGAGGAGCCCATGGCCATGAGCTGTCTAGTTAAAGTTCTGTTTTCTCTTGGTAGTCAACAGCTAAAAGGGGTCACACCTCCTCTATGGTCGCACAGGGATTCATCTTGGCCCCTGCTCGACTATGGGCCAGGGCAACCAATCAGCTTACGGTCTGCCCGTTCCTTCCCTTCAGATTAATTAGTTAGGTTGTTGGTTCCACAGAGGGTGTCACTGCCCTTTTGAGGCAGGGACAGATGGTGTCCTTTTTGCTCCATGTGGAACTCCTTAGAAAACGGACAGGGTATCTTTATATAGCATATATAGAGATGCATTTATCAGCCCCTCCAACAAACAGACTCCTCCGTGTGCAAATCAGCCACAGTATTGGCAGCAGTGATGGTGAAGGACGGTGGGTCTGATGTGGATCCCTTGTGTTCACAAGAGCACCCCTTTCGTGGGGGCAGATTCTACCACCTGTTGTGAAAAAGAATATAGAATGTAATGTAGCCCTGTGGAAAGATCTGATAAGATCCCCAGACTGGAGTTACAGAGTAGGCCTGTATGTATGTGGGGGGCACTGCAGGAAGTAAAATGAGAGTTGAACTGCAGATTGACGCACTGAGGTGGATATGATCTTGAATGAGTACAGTATTTATTAGTAGAATACTAGACTAGAATTGAACCTGGACACAGTAGTTTTACAATCATTTAATTTACCCTGGATACAGTAGTTTTTATGACTGCAGTGGAATGATTTTGTTGAATGAATTGCAGTTGGCGTGTGTGCCAACTGCAATTCTTGTGCTTTCTCATGTGTTCAGTAAAATGTCGAATAGAAATTCAGGGAAGCGCGTTTCCCGTGTTCTGTGACGGACATTCTGCTGTGTTCTCTGAGCCCACGCGGCGTATTCTGCATTTCTCTGAGGTTTCCTCACACTGCTGTAATCCATGTTGCAGGCAGGTATTGATTTGCGGAGGCTGAGCGCCCGGGTGAGAGAGGGATGCATTAACGATGACAGGACAAAGGTGACAAGATCTCTGTTTAGAGAAATGTTTACACATTTAACAGCAGAGGAATACAAAGAGTAAGAGTGTAGCTGTCAGGTGCCTTGGACAGGACACAAACAATGGAGCTCATGACCAAATTGCACCTCTAACATGTAAAACACTGACAGTCTATATGGCCCATTTTTCTCAGAGTGTAACCTAGAATGTTCTGGGATATTTTGGACTCAAAGCAGCGAATGGATTGAGTGCCGATACACAGCATGCTGGGCCTTACTTAGCTTCACACTGCGTTTTATAAAAATAAGCCTGCAGCTGGAGATGGACCATTTAACAGAAGTCAGTATTGAACCAGCTTGTGACAGAGTGCTTCATTTTGAGTGAATTGTTTAGCTTGATTTCTGTCAGACAGTGCACAGTCTAAATTCAGTATAAATTCTCAATATAGTGTGGCTCCCTAGTGAAAACGAATGGAGAATATTACCCATGTGCATTAGTTATCAAGTTGTCCTTCATCCTTATTATAGTACAAATGCAACTGTAAATACATGTTTTTTGCAGATAAGAATTATTCAAACTAAAATAACAAAAATAGGTTTCTCTGCAACATCCTGTCCAGCTTACTACAATCTCAAGTAATGCATTTCTTTCTCTCCTGCTCACAATAGTGTAACAACCATGCATTTCAGTCTGGGAAAATTAGGCAGTGGGGGAAAAAAAAAAAATCAACCAATGTCTTTCTTGTGTAAAATATAAGGAAATATTGATGTCATGGCATGAAGGGTAATGATGATGTGTTGGGCACTTGCTGATATGATATTTAGAAAAGTGTTGTATGGTGTATCGAATTACTTTTTCCCCACACATACTGTATATATCGAGGGTTGATATATGTTTTTTCTGTGTGGCTCAGTAGGTAGAGTACGGCGTTGGCAACGCTTAGGTTGTGGGTTGAATTCCCACTGGGGCCACATATACTGAAAAAAAAAGAAGTATTCATTCACTACTGTAAGTCGCTTTGGATAAAAGCATCTGCTAAATGGCATATATTATTATATTTTGGCAGCGTGGGTTTCTCCCAGATGCCTACGCATGAGCAGGTAACACTGCAAATTCTCCACTTAAGCTGAACGGTCCTGCACACACACACATTCTAACACATCACATTCACAGGTGTTTGCTCACACGCTCATAGGACTGCACAAGCGCATGAGCTGTGACAGAGTTTGAGGCTCCTCCTTATGACTGCACATGGTGTCTGCTCTCAGTCACAGGTTCGCAGACTGGACTGACTGCATTACGATGTTCATTTGTTGATACCATTTAAGCTGCATTGCAGATACAGGTGTGCCAATTTCTGTCATAATCTGCATTAAGCTGTCCCTTTGATAGGGACTACTGGGAGACTCACCATGGTCAGATTCTGGTCCAGTGTGTGGATATGCCCCAGGGTCTGGTACTGAACCAACATGGACACACAACTGCAGCTGCGCATTAAGAGTGTTCCTGCGACACACCACTGCAGCAGCGCATGAAGCATGTTCCTTGGACACAAGACCACAGCTGCGCGTGAAGTGTGTTCCTCGTAGACTGCAGTTGCGCAGCTGATTGACTGTGGAGTGTAAAGAAGTGCTGGCTGGCAGCATGCCTCTCTGCCCTTTCTCGAATTGGTGGACAACGTTTGGGTGCATTGGGCCAAATTCAGAGGAAAAGGGGAAAAATCATGAAAAAATTCAACAAAACCCCTAAAAATGCTCCCTTCAAAAACGGTCCCTTTGTAAAGAGAGGCCTGGTTTTTAATCACAGTGCTGGGACTGTTATTTTTGATTTTCATTCAACATGTGCATGTTTTGGAGCATGGCCTGCTTTAAAAGAGCGCTCGGGCAACCCCCCCCGGTCCTTTATGTGCGTCTGCAGCGGGAGCGCATGCACATTTCACCACAATGGGTGGGGACGCAATCAAAGGATTGCTTTCTAAGGATGACAGCTTTAACAAGGGCTTTGTGGGGCCTAATTGCAGTAGAATGCAGGACTCAGAGCTGGCCCTGTTCACATGGGAGGATGCTTTCACTGTGGAGGGGGTACCCGAAATAGCAGTGCGGAGACACACACACACACATTCTCTCTCACACACACACACACACACACACACACACACACATTCTCTCTCTCTCTCTCTCTCTCTCTCTCTCTCTCTCTCTCTCTCTCTCTCTCTCTCTCTCTCTCAAACACCCACCCAGACACACACACACATATACACATAGCATGCTCATTGGAGTCAATATATTCAGATCCATTCAGAATATTTTTTACATTTTAATATTTTATACAAACTGTGTTTCCCCAGAGGGACAATCTTTTCTTATAATGTATAAATGAACAGGATACTATCATAGTGAATGGATAATGTACACAGGGTATCTATACAATGTGTTTGATGACTTGAGTGGTTACTGTGCTGTTGTGCTGACCCACAATTGCAAAGTGAAGGATCATGAAAATGGTCAGTATTCTTATTCTTATCTAATATAAAAGGTACAGTATTCTTTATTTTTACGTAAAACAATCACAAAATACAGTCTTATTTATTATAAGGGTCAATTATGAACATTATAAACGAGTATACATTTGGATTTCAGTTCTCTTCACCCCAATAACCTGTTGGATCCCACTTCAGTCTGGAAAATTAGAAACGCTATATGAATTACTATAAAGGGTAATGCTGCCTGAAATTCCTTTCAGTTTTGCGGTTATAGTTTTGGCTCTGGGGTTAAATTAAACAGACCCTGGCACCACAAGCCATGCGCGGTGACCCGCACAACTACTGCGAGCCTGAGCTCGAGAGGGCTCCAGCACGACTTGTGAGTCAGACCTCGCGTTTCAAACATGCTGGCACAATCAAGGCCAGATACAGAACTGCGATTAAACTAACGAACAACAATGAATAGAAGAACATTTGTGTCATTAGCTACTATTATGGCATGATATGAAACACCGTTAAATCAAGTATTACCGTCAAAATATTTAAAATCAGATCAATGTTGCAATGCATTCATGGGATCCCTGAGCTGGGAGTTAGTGGTAGAAAATAAAGAAAATAAAAATAAGAAATAACTGATTAAGGGCGATTGTCTGAACAACCAGGACTTATTTCGGTTGAGGCAGCAGTCTTTCTATGGAATTAACAGAGGGTGAGACCATTTCTGTGCACTCAAAGCAAACTCTTAGCGTTTGATTAGGAGTGATATAAAGCGTATCCTGTCTTCATAAAGGGACATTATTTCCACACATCTTAACATGACCGTGTTTTGTATGAAAATATCCAAGGAGGAAGCGGGCTGGAGAGTGGGCCGACCGGTACCCAATTAGACCGTAAGAAATTGGCTCTTTATAGCATGTGGGTCTTATAATTACTGTTAATTTAACGCTCAGATTCTCCGTCATTAATTTTTACTATTTCCAATATACTTTGAATGTGGCTCCTGGATTGGGGAAATGGATGCTGGTGTACGTGAGAACTCGCTGGCCATGTGAATGAATTAGCAAAGACCTCACAGGCCAAATAACAAGACTCGCATCAGTGATGCATTATTACGCCGTGTAATTGGACGACCCATAGTCTGCATATTACACTATTAAAATAATGTATTTCGCTTCTCCCTGTACACGACTGTTTAAGCCTTTGTGGCGGATCTGGTAATTAGGTTATTTGAATTACAGCCTAATTAGATCTGCCACAAATAGTATTTTCAATTGGGTGATTGCATTGAAGAGGGGCGTAACGAGCTCCTATACTGGTTTTTTATCTTGAGGTGTGTGACTTTTATGACATAAATCCATCATATTTAATGCAGCCGATATAAAACCTATCAAATGTGTGATTTTCGTTATGGCCTGCTTCATTCAGGTGAGTTCTATGCGTTTTCCAGATTATATTTGAAAAAGTCTGGAAGCTTAATTATTTGTAAACAACGATCTGTATTAATGCCGTGTGGGAGCCTGTTTCACCTTTCCACATAGGGATTATACCCGCACATTTAATGGCAGCTCACTGCGTAATACTGGAATAATGAGTGCTAAAAACATATCCTAGTTCAGTCTCTAATAGGAACCCCCGCGTTCGGCTGGGCGGATTCCGCTGCCTAAAATACCCACCTAGGCCCCTCCTAAGGCTGAGGGGTGAGCTAAAAACTATTTACTAAGCCCGACCCCACAGCCCCAAATAGCATTTGCTTTCGGCTTTGTTCGGTCAGCGAGCGGTTTAAATGGTTCTTTGGGAATGAAGAAGGGACGAAAGCAGCTGTGACGCTTGTGCATTTACTCCTCTCTATAGCAACCGGCAGCGGCCCAGGAAAAATGCCGTTTCTGTGGACAATGACGCGTCCCTCAGTCAGTGCAGTGCATATAGCGCCGGTGTTGTCAGTCATCTTCTGCTAACCGCCAACACATGCCTCGTTACTGCCATTGATTGTGTGAGTGGTACTTAAATAAAATACAAGTAACCTATAAACAAGCGCAGCAATAACCACGCCAGTATTATTTAATTACTTTGTCCTGTTTATATGAAGCTTTAGCCAAGATATAGATACGGTTTATAGGCTCATAATGCCCTCCAAGAATTGAGGGGCGCTTCAATCGACCGCAGCGAAACCTTTCAGCCATCTGAATGCATAAAATAGTAGGCCTAATTACATTTCATTCTCAATTGTTTACGTACAAGAACTGGCACTATGGACACAATTATCAAAACCTAAAGCCAATGTATCAATAAAAACTATTTTGCAAAACTATAAGCACATTTCACTTGCGTTCACATAAATTGCATTGAAAAATTAACTTTTTGCAAAACCCTAAACACAATGCTCTTCATGAAGTACAATCTTCAAAAATAAAAACTCTTGTGTTCACATGAAAAGCACTACCATTAAAAATTCATTGAATTGACCACACTCAGTACAAACACTACTTGCCTAAATTGTTCAATCAGTAATCAGAGATTGAGCACAGGTAAAAGGTCCACATGTAAATTCCTCTAACAAATAAAATTAGGATAATTTTGATTGATCATCTGGATGCAGTTCACTGCTGTATCCATGGCCCAGACCTTCACAAATTAGAATAGGTAAGTACTGTAAACATTAAAGTAATCTCACCTTTATTGTTGTGGTCTTTAGAATTACATGCCAATACAGTAATGATATTGTCATCAATGATTAGCTTGGCCTGGACTAGACAGAGACTAGACAAGTAGGCCTATTCCTTTTTTACATAAATGGTCTTCCTGTACAGACCTATTGTATTCTCATGTTGTTTTCCCCTATGGTATTCGCTGAAATGTGCAGTACAAAATTGTAATTGTAATTTTTTTTAAACCAACATTTTTGGTATTGTATTTGTGTATTGCTTTTATATTTCAGTTCATACAGTAACAACCTATTACAACAGGCTTCTGCACATGCTGTAAATTGTATGTTTATAACACTGCACATGCATTAGTGAAATGATTAGATTTTTTTTTTTTTTTATTTATCACATCAGTGTGTAATAATTCTTATTATTATTATGAGTCTATTCATTTGATGGTTAAAATTTGTAATTTTGAGGACAGTTCGTGTCGTTTTGAGTGCAGTGTTTAATTTTGCAAGAGGTTTGAGAAGTTTTGCCAAAATTGTTTGATGATTGAGTTTTGTGTTTATGGTTTTGAGAAAAAGAGTCATAGTTTCAGGGAACGTGTTTCAGCAATTGAGAAAAACTGTAATAGCCGGTGAGGTTTCAGCCTATTAATATTTTGCGAGATAGGCCAAATAATGACGAATTATTATCTCAAACTAGAAACAATGAAGAGGTTTGGTTCAGAACAAAAAGGTAGAGCTGATTATAGGCATAATTAAATCACTGCCGAACTTTTTTCAGTTTTCAAGTACCTCCAAGGCTACACTCGTACCCACTCCATTCTCAATGCCTTCAAAAACAAGTAGGCTACTTTAAATCGGAAGGCCTGTTACGTTACTTCCGTTGTTTTTGCAGTCGGGAGGAAATTAAGTTTATATGGGCATGGGGTGCTTTAAATTCTGATCAGATTCAATATGAGCTACTGCAGTGACCTTGCCTGTAATTGAACCAAAATTGAGCACATATTACACTTTGTTTTTTTTTTCTCATTTTTTAAATTAATGTCAGCGACTGCTGAGTGCACGGTGTTTATTTTGTTGTTACTTTGTTATTCACTGCTAAGGGTAAAGCCCATTGCGGTTATATTTAGCCTAATCTGGGCATTCATGTTTTAGCTGTTGCCACGGCAGTAGTTTGAGTTGCCACAACTTCACTTGGCTAAGACACTATTACGAAATATGAGACTATACTATACTAGTTATTACGTTGTATTATTTCAAATGGAATTCAAAACTTATCGATTTACTTCAAAAGTACTGAATGCTTTAGCTAGTCAAACTTGTATACAAAATACAATTTTCAAAAGAAAATCGTACAAAATGATTGTGCTTGAAACGTCCGCGGTCTCCATCATATCGGTCTGCAGAGGTCGTATATTTAATTTTAAAACACAGAGATGGCCGCCATGTTAACAACGGTCTTGAGGGGAAAAAACAAGAATTTAGCATAGTGTAATATGGTGACGTCACCGTTTATTAGTTTCTGACTTATTTGAGAAAAATATTACATTCTATGCTTAAGGCTTGAAGAGTTCAATGTACAAAATATATTACTACTTAAGAAAATAAAAAAGAAAGCATGAACGGGCCTAAATATATACTCTTTATTTACTAAATCAAAACTAGTCGATGGAAAGCCAACTGAACAAGAAAGCATCGTACATACATTTTGTGTAACTTTAAAAATGCAATTGCTACACATTATCTCAGATCCCCTTTCGGAGAACAAATTTTTAAAAAAAAGCGGTTTTGCATCTTTACACACTCCAACGATACAACAAAATATGAAAGATATCCACTGTCCCCTGAATGATCCAATGGCATGACTGAAAACTGAGGTGAATCACTGTATTCCATTTATTTTTCGTATTTAACATTGCCTTAAATTAAATCTTCAATCTTAAATTAGAAAGACGCCGTACACACAAAATCTGTTTATATTCGTCGATATAGCCAATTGTTTGTAATCGTGCAAAAAAATGTATGTCAATAACACTACACCGTCAAATATAGGCCTTCTATCAAAGAAAACAATATTTTCCGAGAAATGTTCAAGGTTAAGTCGCTGATCCAAACATTTGTTTGTTCACTTCCATAAAGTCTGTGGGTTGTACTTAATGACATGTTAGAATCTTCTCAATGCATAGCTCTGATATTCTACGGTTCTGCGGAAGAGACGACATCCAGAATTGCTCCCAGCACAGCGTACAGCTCCTCCTGTGTGATCTCTGAGATTCTTTAACTCTCTGTACTGTTCATACGAACTGAGGCGGTTTGTAAAGAATTCCACGTGTCCAATGAGCGCAGTTCTGCCAGGGATAATCACGTCTATCAACCATTTCTAGCCAATGAAGCATGGAGCGAGGCGGGGCTCCGGTGCGTTCGCTCTGCCCGCTTGACAAGATGCCTGGGAGACGCCGATGGGGATGTGCAACTCAAAATGCGCGGCTCCTTTAATACGAACGATCAGTCCAGCTCCGAGAGTCATGGCGACCACAGCATCTAATCGTTACAGTATCCTCACCTCTAGCTCATCCATAGTGCACTCGGAGCCTGGGGGCATGCAGCAAGCGGCAGTGTACAGAGACGCTCACACCTTGTTGCAAAACGATTACACACTGCAGGGCAATGGTCACCCGCTGAGCCACGCACACCAGTGGATAACGGCTCTGTCCCAAGGAGAGGGGGCTCCGTGGCTCCCTAGTCCCCTCAGCGAACAAGACATAAAGCCCGTGGTGCAGAGCGGCAGAGAAGAGCTCCACAACTCCAGCAGTTTGCAGCACCAGCAGCGGCCGCCTCATCTGCTGCAAGAGCCGCACGGGACGCACCAGGACGCTGCAGCATGGATAACCACTACATCCGCTCACATACAAAGCATGTCGACACCAAACGGACATAGCCTTATTTATTCTCAGCCTGGCTTCACTGTGAACGGCGTGAATCAAGACAGCGGACAACATCACGCCCTCAGAGACGCCCACGATGACCACCACAGCCCACACCTCAGCGAGCACGGACACCAGCCCTCGCACACGCAGGGCCACGGACACCACGACCAATCGGAAGAGGATGCGCCGACCTCGGACGACTTGGAACAGTTTGCCAAGCTGTTTAAACAGCGGAGAATTAAGCTTGGATTCACGCAGGCGGACGTCGGGCTCGCTTTGGGCACTCTCTATGGAAATGTGTTTTCCCAGACCACGATCTGCAGGTTCGAGGCACTGCAGCTCAGCTTTAAGAACATGTGCAAGCTCAAGCCTCTGCTGAACAAGTGGTTGGAGGAAGCGGACTCCACCTCCGGGAGCCCCACCAGCCTGGACAAGATCGCAGCACAGGGAAGGAAAAGGAAAAAGCGGACTTCCATCGAGGTGAGTGTGAAGGGCGCCCTGGAGAGCCATTTCCTCAAGTGTCCCAAACCAGGAGCCCAGGAGCTTACCTCACTGGCGGGAAGTCTTCAGATGGAGAAAGAGGTGGTGAGGGTTTGGTTTTGTAACAGAAGACAGAAAGAGAAACGGATGACGCCTGTCGACGGGCTGCTCCCGGGAGCCGAGGACGCGTACGGGGACACGCCGCCCCACTACGGGGTCCAGACACCGTGAACAAACCGGTACCGTGAACAAACATGAACACCTATCGAACTGTCATGATTGTGTCTTTTCATTTATGTGATGAAATCCTAAACAGAGGATACCCTGAGCGACAACCGATGTGATGATTATGTTTTTACTACATGGAGAGCACGAAGGCAATGATTTGAGTATCATAACACGTTATCATATTCCGAGGTACACGACTTCACTAAAGAACGAATAGAATATATATCCTCTATATATGACGAGCGCTGTGACAGAGCAGATTAACAAATAATGCCATTGTGGTTGGCGTTCGCGGAGTAAAGATAACCTCCATTCCATTCCATTAATTAATTTTATGCATACAAAGATGGATATCATAGCTTGTTTTATCTGCAAGAGAGCCAATTACACCTTGTAAAAACAGCGACGAGACCTGAATGAGGTAAATAAACGCCATCTTTATAGTATGAATGGGGAGACTGGGGTTCTACACCACCCTCTACCTTACTGCTTCGTTACGTGTCAAACGAATCTTTTTTTTTTTTTTTTAATGCGTAGGTATGGATGCGCAAACAACAATCCGTTAATGACAACAGCAGACTTTCAATATCAGGGTGCAAATGCAGCTACACAAAGGCTGCCAACAGCACGCGCCAGCAGCTCGTGGACAGGTCGTGGAAGGGCTCGCGGCGACAGAAACCTGGCACTTTTCATTTTTGGCACGATTCAATACGCTGCCGCAGCCTGGCCAAACACGGTGTTTGAATATGAATTGGCTGTTGAATATGTAAACATTGTATATAAGTCATGGTTTGTTTCACACTGGGGCACTTTTCTTTGGGAAAAAAACTGCAAAAAGCTGTTTAAAACAGCTTATAGCTGTGATTATTTTTTATCCAAAATGTTTTGACATCATTTTGTATTAGGTTTTATGACACAATGTTTTTTATTTACAATCATTTTAAGCCGGAATAAACGTTTGTTGTTTGTTGTAAAATATGCGCCGTCGCTGTGCCCTTGATATCCGCCGCTGTTTGTTTTTCCTCTGGTGTGAACACGCTGTGCTGGGAGTGATGGCTGCTTTGTTTTTAGCACCCTGTCATTCACTCTTCGTGGGCATTACCTCTGATGTTCAAAGTGTAATAATATTTTTTTTAAACAATAGGGAGGTATTTATCTTAAATATGGCAACAGAATAATCTTACAGTGATTCGCACTGAAATGTACTGTTGGTTACTATAATACGGTTTTGTCATTACTTTAAAATGTAGTATATGAATTAAGATCCGTATGAGCGATTTCTTTACTAAATTAAGCACAGACCTTCACACACACACACACACACACACACACACACACACACACACACACACACACACACATATATAAGAATACAAACTATTATTATTACTGTAGGCTATTCATAAATAATAATAATAATATATATAGCCTAGTATTATTATATATGGGAAAATTATATACAGACACATATTATATATATGTATATGCATATATAAATATATATAGGCTACATATATACATAATGTGTGTGCATATCATTTCTCCACATTGTATCAATGACAGTTGTCTTAAAATGACATTTTCTATATTATAGAATCCATGGCGTTATTATTATTATTATTGTATTAATTATTATTAGCCTAATAATAATAATCATCATCATAATAATAATCATATTTCGCATTATTTTTATTATTATGTCCACGTCTTTTGAGGCACTGAAAAGGAACGTGCGCTCAACTGTCATTATAAAGGAACACCTGGTGGATCTTACGGAGAAGGATTGGAACTGAGGGGAGAAGAAGGAAACTTGATTAGATACCAATATAGCACCCAATATAGTGTGTTACTTTATAAATATTATATTGTTTGAATCTCCGTGTAGCCTTATGCTTAACGCCATGGATATGTGTACATTCCCATTCCGAGTGAGAGGTTGTTCTTTACATAGGCCTATTTATATTTATATTTATTCCCAATTCTGCCCAGGGAGACATTTTTCCTTTGAAAGAAGCGAAACAGAAGGCACCGGCACTGTAATTCATCGATTAGTTCGCCAGAAACCAAACTCGGTGGAATGCATTAATTTCATCATCACCTCCCGCTTTGTTTGTTTAGTATCTCTGTGTAAGAGTATGTTTAAGTAGCCTAAACGTCAATGTGCTTGAGACGCAGAGGTCATGACAGTTTTGTTACATTAATATCGTGATATGGATTTCACATTTTTTTCAAAAACGATCTTGTCATTAAAATGTCTGCTTTTATTACCCGCCAAAGTCTAATGTATATTTCTTTTTTTCATCTACATAAATGGAAATCAGGTTCAGTGGCTAGAAGCTATGACTCTTACTTTTTACATTTTTTCATGCTTTAAAAGGCGGTACCCTTTCTCGTGCAATTATTCCTACTGTAAACGTGATTAATTATGAATTCGGGGAAAAGGTGTCTTGTGGTGCGTGCACATCTGTCTCACGTAGCCTAATATGATTCTGAATTGTCAAAAAATATATGTATTTTCGTATGGTATTGAATAAATATGATAACAGCGCCAATTGTAATAGTAATCTACCATCACAACAGTCAGCACATATTTAGCTATACGAATAGGTTATCCGTTTTTTTCAACTTCACTTGATACATTTAATCATATTGTCGTTATGTATGATGTTGTGAAGTGAATCTTAAAACATACTGCAGGCCTAATAATCATAATTCAAGGCAAATATCTTGTTAGCCTACTTGGCCCAATTCAAAACGTGCGTAGATAGCCTAGTCATTGTATACTATCGATAAAAAATTACTGTAGGTTTTGGGGATTTTTAAGACACCAATACACCACTACATCTGTTACAATACCCCCGCATTGATGCCATCAGTTCAACTGGCCAGTTAAATGTCCATATATCCACCTGAACCGATAGACTGAGTTGGGTATCTTACTAGTATTACCACACAGATCGACGTGCATAGCAATAGAATAGCAAGCACGCGGTCTGTTAAACCTGACCTCTGTCTGAGGAACGTTGGCCTTTAGGTTCGACACACTGTTGAAAAGAGTAAATGTCGTGTGTGTATGTGTGTGTGTGTATATCCTATTCCAAAACAAGTGACTGCAAGCATTACTAAAGATTATTTTATCATTGCTACTGTTTTGTTTGAAATGGCGTTTACTTTTGAGCAGTTTACGTTTTAGCAGCATTCACATTCACTCTGTGGTCTGTGTCAGAACTTTGTAGTGCTTGCTTATTTTGTTGATATAAAATACTAAATATGATTAAAAAAACATTTGTAACATTTGTATAACATGCTCATATAATTATGATAGGAAGTGTGGCACTGCACTGTGAAAGGTAAATTCATACGAGTTAAAAGTTAAAGGATTTTGTAGAGCCTTTATAGTAGGCTATTATAAAAAATAATACACGTTAAATGTATAATCAATGTACTACACATGTACATTGATTAGAAATGTAATCTTACATGGATGATAAATATGTGCATTGTGCAACTTTGAGGACACAGCAGTGGTATTTACAACATTGGCATCTGTTATACTTTCCTGCTAGTCAAAACTGTGCTACTGTGGAACTCATGTAGGTCTAATGCCTGAATGGATTTTGAAATAATAGATGTCATGACTGAATTTTGATGCACCGGTTTGTCCCACAGCAAAAAAAACAACCACTCTCCAAACATGGATAAAAAAAAATCATAGGGCTTTTCCATTCTGAAAAACATTTCACTCATGAAATTATAACTGCATTAAAATGCACTGTAGCATTCAAAATGAATAAATCATTGAATCTGCGGTGGCAATACAAGACACACTTTAAGGCTGGTTGTTCAGTGGGCTGAATTATCTATGAATTTTAACCAAAAGCATTACACATCAAAACAAGTACAACAAATGTATAAATAACGCAATAAATACAAAATACATTTAGGTATTGAGATGTCTATGTATCAAAAATTGCTGATTTAAAATGATAATTATTCTTTTCATTTTTTAAATTATTAGGTTTTTTGTGCTGCAAAGTGAAAAGTGGCTTGCAAGCCTCTCCTCAACCTGAAAATGTTGCAGAAAATAAACTCTTAAATGATACAAACAAAAGAGAACAACCCTGAACAAGGAAACGTGCAATTTAGTAACCATCATAGATATATATTTTATTCTGAGAAATAGTTATATCTGTTTAATTATTCTGGTAAATGAATTTCTCAGCATTGTACCTGGCCCCAAAATGATCTTTGCAGCATCAGCTCTTGTAGTTTAGTTTTCATGTTGATCCTTTGTCGCCCTCTTGTGAGCAATAGTAGGTCATAGAAAGAAGGCTTCAGTGCATCATACTATTGCTGTATTCACAGGCCACAGGACACCATATTTTCGGAAAAATCTGATTTCCCTAGGTCGCAAAATGTGTGCATTTTAATCAATCGATAGCCAATCACGTTTAACTTAATGGCACGTTAATAAAATATAATCCACTGCAAACAAGCTTCAATTTAGCGAGTATAATAACATGGATCAATCTAAGCCATGAGCTTATTTCACACAATACATTTGTTTCCCCCAGTATTGCATTCCCCCTCTGTGCGATGATTAATGAATGGAGTCTTCATTATTAAATCCCTGTAACAAGTCAGATTTTTCTGATGTACACGTGATCCTGTACAGATGGTTACTTAAGCCCTTTACCCTTTATTGATATGTTCATATTCCGTACAAATGTAGTGGAAATGCAGTGCATTAATTGCTGCATTTTTGGCAGTCTCAAATCACCAGAAGTCTCAGTGTTTTCCTGTTAGCAAGCAGCTAGCAATCTATTTGGTATGGATATAAATTCTAATTATACAGTCATGGCACAAACAGTTTAGCATAGAAACAGTAGACATTTTACAGCATAGCTAAATGTTTGGAGTCTACATTTGTGGCAGAAAGAAAGGTTTTCAAAAAACAAACAAAAACATTATTTTCTAATTTGAACACAGAGAAGGGGAGATGGCTTATTTTAAGACTTTTCTTCATACTGGCCTCTTTCTCAAGGGTGCATGTGGCACTCGGATCATGGATCATTTCTCATTACTTTATAAATATTATATTGTTTGAATATCCGTGTGGCCTTCTGCTTAATGCCATGAATATGTTTACATTTATCAGCTGGATAAATCAACACAAAAAATGACACACAATACTGTGCAGACAACTTTGACACATTTAGTAGTACCTGTTACCAGCATTAACTAATGTTGTGAGTAACTAGTGAGTAAAATGTCGTTTTGCAAATTTATTTTCTCTTAGCTCCTTCAGTAAGAATGATTGATGGAAGTAAAACATGGAGTACCAGTGTTGGTGTGAATTACATTTAAATTCAGTCAAGTCAGGAAATTAAAGACGTCCCAGACAGCGTGAAACCACAAAACGTCTTCAAAACAAAGAAGAGCTTTTGAATACAGATAGCTACTATAATGAAGGAAGGGAATAAAGGATTCCCTTTGAGAATTTGGGGTTAATTTATTTTAAGCAAACCTAAGCTAAGGTGTAACAGGTATCCTGGTATTAAAAGTCCTTAACAACACAGGAAAGATTGAAACAGCCACAGGCTTCCATAAAATAATTGAATCAAAAACAGGTGATTGACCTTGTCATGAAGGTGGTGTGCTCTTACAACATTGTCAGCCTGTCTGTGTCTGTGTCTGTGTCATGAGTGTTGCCTGGCGTTGGTCCAGACATCAAAAACAGTTCTGCTCTGACCAGAATTAGAGTTTGTATACAGGTATTTCAGTACTCGTGGATAAATGCCACCGGGAAAGCTGTCCTGTCTTGTGTTTGTCATTTTTCTAGTAATTTACCACACCTTATCTCAATGTTCTCAAGGAAATCTTGGACATTGGATGTACTTGTAAGCATATTTGTAACCTGTTCTGGTAATGCTCAACAATGTTTTAACTTTTAACATTCCCTTTTAGCCCCTTTCCCCTTCCCTCAAGAGGCTTTGCCTTTTGCCAGGCCGCCATTGTAAATACAAATTTGTTCTTAATGGCTTGCCTGCTTAAATAAAGGTTAAATAAAATAAAAAATTAAAATGTAACTGTAGGCTTATAGGGTATCACCATTTGTATTATCATGACACAAAGCTCCGTCTTTAGATTGAATGCAATAAACGTTTTCTCTAAATTCTATTTTTACTACTACAATATTGAAAAAACATTGAGCTCAGGGAGCTCCACAACCTAAAACAGGAGAAATGCCTCACTGTGTCAGATGAAATAAGAAGAAAGAAGAAATGGAAGTGGCAAAACTCTCCTCCCGCCTCTCCAGTGGTGTGTAGCGAAAGCTTTCACAGCTTGCAGACTCCCATAAACGGCTCTATATTAAAGGGATGCCCGGTATCCACAAATGGTGCTCATGTAAACCGACAAAGCAGGATGACATAAAATAACAAATGTTTTCCTGGCTGACGAACTGAGCAACACATCCAAACTATATTCCAAACAAAGCAGTTCTACTCATCAAAATATCAAAACCGCACTAAACGTCCATAAGCAAACAAGCGACCAAAATTTAATTTCCCGCCATTACACGCTCAATAGGTAGTTTACAGATGACGTCACGTCTCTTTGCTGGAGTGGCGCGAACTCCATATGGTGGTCAAGTAAACACAAGAGCATTGGAATCGAGGCAAAGTCACACGCAAAAATGCAATATGCTTGCGTTGTTTATGGTTGTTCGAATCGATCTAACCGAGAAAAAATATATGTTTTTATTGAGTACCAAAAGATATTGCTGATATGCTCAAACACGTTGATATTTTATTAATCTCACAAAGAGTTTTGTGATCCCTATGGCTAAATGCGTTTTCATTTACTCTTGATAGATTTGTTATTTTTCTTTCTATGCAAGCAATGTTGTGTTGTTTCACTTGCTTTTCGGTCAGCTCAGACTTGTTTTTTCTTTTTTGGCATTTAGTCTGTGATACTCACGTTTCATATGTTAGCATTGCTTTCTATGTTGTTACAACATTAATGGGAACTTATAAACTGAACATATACAGTGGCGTGAAAAAGTATTTGCCCCCTTCCTGATTTCCTCTATGTTTGCATATTTGTCACACTGAATGGTTTCAGATCTTCATACAAAATGTAATATAAGACAAGGAGAACCCATGTAAACACAAAATACAGTTTTTAAATGATCATTTCATTTATTGAAGGAAATAAATGATCCAACACCCATATCACCCATGTGAAAATGTTGGCCCACTCTTCTTTGCAGAAGACCTCTTTCGAAGGTCCTGCCACAGCATCTCGATGGGGTTCAAGTCAGTACTTTGACTAGGCCACTCCAAAACTTTAATTTTGTTTCTTTTGAGCCATTCTGAGGTGGACTTGGTCTTGTGTTTTGGGTTATTGTCCTGCTGTATAGTCCAATTACGCTTCAGCTTCAGATCACGGACTGGTGACCGGACGTTCTCCTTCAGAATTTTCTGGTAGAGAACAGAATTCATGGTTCCTTCAATGATGGCAAGTCTTCCAGGCCCTGATGCAGCAAAGCATCCCCACACCATCACACTACCACCACCATGTTTGACTGTTGGTATGATGTTTTTATTGTGAAATGCTGTGTTTGCTTTATGCCAGACATAATGGTATCTGTGTCTTCCAAAAAGTTCCACTTTTGACTCGTCTGTCCACAGAACATTGTCCCAAAAGGCTTGGGGGTCATCAATGTGTTTTTTTGCAAATGTCAGACGAGCACTCATGTTTCTCTTACTTAGCAGTGGTTTGTGCCTTGCAACTCTCCCATGAATTCCATTTTCTTATTGTTGAATCATGAATGTTGACCTTAGCTGAGGCTAGAGAGGCCTGCATTCTTTAGATGTTGTCCTGTGTTTTTTTGTGACTTCCTGGATGAGTTGTCGCTGTGCCCTTGGAGGAATTTTGGTGTGCCGGCCACTCCTGGAAAGATTCACCACTGTTCCAAGTTCTCCATTTGGAGATAAACGCTCTCACTGTGGTTCACTGGAGTCCCAGAGCCTTAGAAATGGCTTTGTAACACTTTCCAGATTGATACATCTGAATAACTTTTTTTTTTTTTTTCATCTCTTCCAGAATTTATTTTGATTGCGGCATAGTGTGCTGCATATTGAGACCTTGTAGCCTACTTCACATTGATGGTAAGGTTCTATACAAGTCATGTTTACATTCAACAGGGCTGGCAGTAATCAAGCCTGGGTGTGTCTGCTCTAATTGAATCCAATGGTCAATAAAATTTGGTGAATTGGTTGATTGAGTAACTAAGGGGGCAATTACTTTTCCCCCCACACAGGGCCAGTTGGTGTTGGATAATTTTCCTTCAATAAATGAAATGATCATTTAAAAACTGCATTATGTGTTTACTTGGGTTCTCCTTGTCTTATTACATTTTGAATGAAGATTTGAAACCATTCAGTGTGACAAATATGCAAAAATAGAGGAAATCAGGAAGGGGGCAAATACTTTCATGGCACTGTATATGTGCTAGCACATTGTCTACATCAGTGGTCAAGTCAAAATTACAAATCTTTATTGGTACAAGTCATAAAACGCGGATTACACATGCAACTAGCCCACAGATCTTCGACTGCAAACACACGTTCCCCCAGCACACTTCAGTAACTTCCACATTACTTATATTACCAAGGACCAATCCCCATCAAGCCTTCCCAATCCGGTCTGGGATTTTGTGGTCGCCTACTGCTCTGATTCTCAGTTCCACCATGTCCTGGTTTCATCACCCTCATCACCACTGGAAGATAAACCTTGCACCCACCCTTCACACTCACACCAACAAGAAGAAAACAACCCTCCCAACAAAAAAAGAAGAAAGACATCTACTTCAACCAGTCACAAACTAAAAACAAACCTCAAAAGACAAACTCCAGCTCTTCCTTCTTCAGCAGTCCTCCTTTCCTACCTACAACCAGCCCCTTTTATATCTGCTGCAGTGCCATGATTCTCAATTGTTACCTGGTGCGCCCTTTCCCCGCATTACCCAGGCTCCACCTGCAATTAACCAATCAATCCATTGCATGAATCAATCAATCAATCAATCATCTCTGTGGTGAGATGTGCGAGGAGGACGGGAACAAATGGGACAGTGGCTAGCTTACTTCCTAGTTAAAACGAATTAGCTATGCTTACCTTGGCTTTGTTAACATGGCTGTTATGTGCAAGCTTGAATATGTAAGAAATGCCAAAGCGGTGAATATTTGGTACCCATTGTAGTATCCTGCCATGCAAATGCAGTATCCACTCTGGTTCTTTCAATTTTTCTGCTACTGACTTACAATCCAGGTGGAATAGGCTACTGCTTGGAGACTGGTCCCGATCTGTCCAAAAAGTATTCCGCCTGGATTGTATCAGTGAAAAATTGAGACATCAAGAGCACTGCACTTGCATGGCAAGATAAGTAGCTACAGTGGGTACCAAATATTCACCGCTTTGGCATTTCTTACATTTTATTCTTACTTAATGGAATCAAAATTGATTTAATTGGGATTTCTTGACACTGATCGGCACAAAATACTCTATAATGTCAAAAAAACCAACTCTGAATCTTTTGCTTTTTTATTACAAATAAAAAACTAAACTTTTTATACCCACTGTAGATGGCTAACTAGATAACAATTACAATGATGTCTATTTTGCTAGAGGGGAAATAAGTGTAGGCAATAGCCGAATAACGTTAGGTCTGTCAGATTCTGAGAAAATATGTTGGACCTCAAGGATGTATCCACCAAGTTCCACCTTTGTTTTTCTTCATTTGACAGCCCACGAAAATATTAACTGCACGTTTTGTTAGCTAGCTGAGTAAGCTCACAACAGGCTCGCTAACGTCATCTGCTTACAGAAGTAAACTGGATGTTTCTAAGGGTTTTAAATAGGTAGAGACTAGATGCCACCCATGCAGAGGACGAGACGGGATTTCAGATGTGATTGGCGTGTTACTTTTTTCGATTTTACAGTGCACGTGACCGAACCCTAACCTCTAACCCTAACTGTAATCCGAACCGTCAATTGGCCCTTTGCTAAACCACGCCCCGAAACGCAGACTGGCCAATCACAGCGCAGCATAGGACAGGCTCCGACAGAGGTCCGACAGTTTATGGCGGCACTCCGTTGACTTTGACGGAAAAGTTTGAGATTTCCTTCATTTTTGAGCTGGTTTTGTGGACTTTTAGCTAGTTTTGGTTAAACGTTGTGCCTGGGGCACTTGTAACAGTGACATTCGTTACCCGGAGAGGTTGGAAAGAGATATACGTTTTTTTCCCTTTCCAAAACCAAAATCAAATCCTGAAAAGTGTTAGCCAGCTAAGCTAACGTGGCTACGGTCTGGATATACATCTCCGGGTTGCAACGTTGGTAAAGTTAGACTAAATGTTAGCTTTGTTATTCGTGATCCAGCCAGCTTGCTAACGTTAAGATGTTACAGTCAAGCTCTAGAAAATCAAGTGGGTAACGCTACCTTGATGTCAAAATGTAATACTATTTTTTCATTACTATTTCAGCACTTTGTCAATGGGAAGCCCAGTCCCGAGTACCCAAATCTTGTGGAGGACTGGGCTGACACACTGCTGATATGTTTTGCTTTACAGAGGTCCAGGGTATGGATAAGTCTGATGAGATGGGCGCAGAAACCTGTGGAGCTAACCAGAGTAATGTCGTTACAGCACACTATAGGCTACTAATGTTACATTAGTTAGCTAATGCTAGCTAACTTACTACTGAATGTAACGTTATATAGGCCTACTGCTTTTGCTTTTTAATGATTGTAATAGTGAATAGAGACCTACCCAGCTTTACAGGAACAGTGTTGCTCCTTAATGTCGTTGTCCTCTGTCTCAATCGCCAGGTGATGTGGTGGTTCACTTTTACTCTGTGATCTGTAGGCTTTCGCTTCTATCTTAATTTTTTTTACGTCATTTTGTTGCTGAGTCAGTGTGATATCTTGAATATAACCTTCAAATGCATATTGTAGACCCTTCTGTCTGCTTCTATCTGAAATCGCTTTTTCTATTTTCCAAAAATTTGACAATATTTCTCCAGGGAGTGCAGTTAGCGACAGTGGGAGGGCCATGCTGGCTCCGAAAGCTTGACGGACTTAGCAACAGTAACTAAGGGGGGCGTGGTTTAGCGAAGGGTCAAATTGACGATGGTCAATTTCGCGCATTTGACGTCACGTGTACTTCGCGTTTCTGTCTTCTGCATGAGGGGCATCTAGCCGCTATTGTGCATAATGACGGTTTGTTATTGTCAGCTTAAATCCATCTATACCTCAGTGACATAGACCCCCGCTGCGCTACCTGTTTGCAATTGACTTGCCCTTGACTGAACTTTGCTGATCATGAGACTGGTGTAGGCCTACTATTTGATATTTTAATTAAGTGTTTTATTACATTTTTTTTTTATTGTTGTTGTGTTTATAAATTCAACAAAAGCCAAATTACTTGCATAAACAAAGCGTATTCTCTCTGTACATCTATAAAATATTGTTCCTAAAATTGGTCTGCATACCAAATTACTGATTACAAAACAATGGCAAGTTAGAGCCCCATGGTCTGCATCCTGTTATGGCACTGCTCTAGTGTGTGGATGAGCCCCATGGTCTGTGTCCTGTTAAGGCACTGTTCTAGTGTGTGGATGAGCCTCACGGTCTGCGTCCTGTTAAGGCACTGTTCTAGTGTGTGGATGAGCCTCACGGTCTGCGTCCTGTTAATGCACTGTTCTAGTGTGTGGATGAGCCTCACGGTCTGCGTCCTGTTAAGGCGCTGTTCTAGTGTGTGGATGAGCCTCACGGTCTGCATTCTGTTAAGGCACTGTTCTAGTGTGTGGATGAGAGCCTGTTAAGGCACTGTTCTAGTGTGTGGATGGTCTGCGTCCTGTTAAGGCACTGTTCTAGTGTGTGGATGAGAGCCTGTTAAGGCACTGTTCTAGTGTGTGGATGAGCCTCACGGTCTGCGTCCTGTTAAGGCACTGTTCTAGTGTGTGGATGAGCCTCACGGTCTGCGTCCTGTTAAGGCACTGTTCTAGTGTGTGGATGAGCCATCACAGAGGACGCTGACAGAGGCCATTTCTTGGCTATACTCAGAAATACTGAAATCTCTCCACCAAGTTTCAGTTTATCAATTGCATCCAACTATTAAAACAAATCCAGGTTTACTTCAAATATGGCTCATTTCAAGTTTATGTTGGAGGTGACGTCTCAAGTCCAAACTTTCCGCTGCTCTCTACGTTGCCCTGAAATGTGTTTTTATCACCATATGTGCAAGATAAGCTTTTCATGGTGGTAGCAATATTTCCCTGTATATCTTTCAGCTGTATATCTTTCCATGTACAATGGGGGAAATAAGTATTGAACAAATCAATATTTTGTCCAGTAAATGTATTTCCAATGAGCCTATTCAAGTGAAATTTGCACCAGACTTTGGTATTAACTCAAAAAATCCAGACAAAAAATCAAAACATTAAAGTCCATATGTAAATAAAGTTATGTGTAATAAAGTGGAATGAAACAGGAAAAAAGTATTGAACACACTAAGACAAAGCAGTACACCACAGCAAGGAAAGGCAAGGAACCAGCTGAAAACCATAACGAATTAGGAGGCAACTCTACCTCCAATCTGTGCTAATTAATGTCAGCTGGGTTAGAATATATTGATGGGCTATAAAAGGTTTTTTTTTTTGTTACCAAGGTGCCACACAAGAAACATCTAATGATGGGTAAAAGCAAAGAGCTCTCTCAAGACCGTCACAACCAGATTGTTGCAAAACATGAAAATGGAATTGGCTACAGACGTATTTCACAACTTCTGAATCTTCCAGTAAGCACC
Organism: Aldrovandia affinis; assembly: GCA_029706075.1. NCBI lineage: Eukaryota > Metazoa > Chordata > Actinopteri > Notacanthiformes > Halosauridae > Aldrovandia > Aldrovandia affinis. The sequence goes on from JAINUG010000032.1 coordinate 6,230,119, forward strand.
ATTGGGGGCATTATCCGTAAGTGGAAGAAACATCACTCCACCATCAACCGGCCACGCACAGGAGCTCCTCGCAAGATTTCTGATCAGGGAGTCAGAAGGATACTTAGAAGAGTAGCCAAAGAGCCAAGGACCACTAGGAAAGACTTGGAGGCAGCAGGTACAACTGTGACAGAAAGGACAGTAGGCAATGCACTCCACCGCCATGGCCTCTGTGCATGCTCAGCCCGCAAGACTCCACTACTGAAAAAAAGACAAGCAAGTGAACTACTGGGAGCATGTACTCTGGTCAGATGAGACCAAAATTGAACTTTTTGGCTGTCACACAACACACCATGTTTGGAGGAGAAATGGCACTGCACATCACCCGAATAACACTATACCAACAGTGAAGTTTGGAGGTGGAAGTATCATGATGTGGGGCTGTTTCTCCTCTCGTGGTACTGGCAGACTTCATATCATTGAAGGAACAATGAATGGAGCCATGTACAGAGAGATTCTTGAGATTAACCTGCTGCCATCCACCAGGATGCTGAGGATGAGACGTGGGTGGACCTTCCAGCAGGACAACGATCCAAAGCATACAGCAAAGGAAACTTGCAATTGGTTTCAGAGAAAGAAAATCAACTTTTTGGAATGGCCCAGTCAATCACCTGACTTAAACCCAATTTAACATTTGTGGAAGCATCTGAAGATCCAGATTCACAAGAGGGCCCCCTGCAATCTTCAAGATTTAAAGACAATCTGTGTAGAGGAATGGGCCAAAATCACACCTGAATTCTGCGGGCGATTAGTTACTTCATACAGAAAGCGCCTTGAAGCTGTCATTACAAACAAAGGCTTCTCCACTAAGTATTTAATTAATTTCAGTTAGTGTGTTCAATACTTTTTTCCTATGTCATTCCACTTTATTAGACAACTTTATTTACATATGGACTTTAATGTTTAGATTTTTTGTCTGGATTTCTTGAGTTAATACCAAAGTCTGGTGCAAATTTCACTTGAATGGCCTCATTGGAAATAAATTTACTGGGAAAAATGTTGATGTGTTCAATACTTATTTCCCCCATTGTACATGTAGGCCTACATTTAGTAAGTACCCTGCTAAATTACATTACATTACAGGCATTTAGCAGATGCTCTTATCCAGAGCGACTTACAGTTTACATTTCTTTACAATCCATTTATAGAGCTGGATATTAACTGAAGCAATTCAGGTTAAGTACCTTGCTCAAGGGTACAACGGCAGTGTCCCACCTGGGGATTGAACCTGCAACCTCTGAGTTACAAGCCCAGGTCCCTGACCATTACACTACACTGCCTGCCTACATACTTGAGCGGGTGCATTTTCTCTCAAGGTTTGCAGTAATTTGCGGCAGCCTCAGTAAATTTCTCCCAAAGGATTACCAGACCTTGGTATGATTAATGATGTTAAAATGGAACACAAAACAACAAAAACACTAACAAATGCAAGTCAACACATGTATTTAAAACAACATTCTGGGTAAAATTATAACAGCTATATTTAATTAAATATTTAGTTAGTATCACAGAGTAATCATTTCCAAACAGCCACTCAGCTCTGGTTATGATACATTCATAGGAAGTCAGTACATGGTTGGTATTTTACAGTGAGTTTAGTTCATGTACAGGTTTACACTCCTATGTGCATTACCCAGTATAGTCCACAATTGTCTAAACATACACAACATTGATTATGTAATATGGCTTCATAAACTACTGATATGTACAAGGAAATGACACAGCGGCGCCCCCCTCTGGACCTGGGCTGCCACTGTTTGTTGGGTGTTAGCAAGAGGACCCTCAAGAAGACACAGGTTTCCATGGCGACAGCCCGCATGGCACAAAGCTACGGTATGAGGCGTGATGAAACAAATCCTTCTGTTTACATTTCCCTGCATTTGGTCACTTTCATAAAGGGGATCATAAACATGGAAACGGCCACACTACGGAGTGCTCATGTGACTCAAATATCATTTACAGTTTAACGCACACACTAAAAGCCACAGCCCGCGAGGAGTGAGTGGCGGTGTGTAAGTGGACCGGGTCAGGCCCATACACTGGCGGTTCTTTTCCTCCTCTGCTCACCTTCCAGAGACGCCAAACACCCCACGGTCTCTCTCAGCCAGGGGACGCAGCTGGGATAAGGAACATAACTACACACAGATAGAGAGACAGACAGACACACACATGAAGACACTGGTCCCCCCCTTTGTACATGCACACATTTGAAAGTGGGGGGGGTTGGATTCCGCCCTGGCGCACACAGTCTCACACACACTCGTTTCCTCCTTTATTTGGTCTTTCTGCATGTTGGGGTGAAAGTTTCAGGAAGCAGTAGCTCCTTTAATTTGCATACAGGTGCGAGAGAGCAGTGAGCAGGTGTGGCCATGCGTTCCGGGGACCGGAAGAAGACGCAGTCTCACCCTGCTAAGGGCTGAAATAACACCATGGAAAGAAGTTCATTTGTGCAAAATAATTCCACACAGATTTATCACCTAAAGATGAACAATTCATTAAAAAAAATAAAAAACAATCAACAAATGTATAAATAAAAAGTACTGGCACGGGCATAACCTAAACAAGCAAAAGTAAAATGGTAAGGCGGTGTGTTGAGTGGTCTTTGTTATTTTCGATCTAAGGCAAACACATGCGAGTACAGCTGGGAGGAGCATGCTGGGAAATCTCACTGTTCCAGACGTACAGCCACATGGTGGGTTTATACAGCCACACTGACCACTGCTAAAGCAGTCACACAGTCAGTCTACCATTAAAGAGTCTAAAACTGCCCCCTGCTATAGACCAGACCACCTAATCCTGCCTAGAAGCAGAAATCAACCAGTGTTACTAGTTTAAAAAAATGTTCTGCTCTAGACCTCTGTTAGTGATAGCCAACACTTGTCACAGGAGCAGAGAAGCGGCACAGTGCTTCAGTTAGTATTCCACCATTCTGTCATGTTTGAGTTGACATTTATGATGCTTTTACATACTGTAGTGATGTCAGTGTGAAGAAACTTCCTGTAGTTGCAGAGTAGAGACCTGAATCTGAGCAGGGCTGTGTGTTTGTTTGTGTGTGGGGGGGGGGGGGAGACCTGAAGCTGAGTGGGACTGTGTGTGTGGAGATCTGCAGCTGAGCAGGTGTGTGTGTGTGTGTGTGTGTGGGTGTGTGTGGTGATCTGAAGCTGAGCGGGGCTGTGAGTGTATGTGTGTGTGTGTGTGTGTGTGTGTGTGTGGAGATCTGAAACTAAGCATGGCTGTGTGTGTGTGGAGACCTGAAGCTGAGTGGGTTGTGGGTGTGATGGGTTCAGGCCTCAGCTTAACAGGTGACTGATCCGCTGGGCCTAGAAACAGACCACATGGAGCAAGGAGCTTTGTTGTTGCTGCAGCAACAAGATCAACTCACCTGCTGCACCATCTTACAGTTTCCGCATGCTGATAAAATGATGGTGGAGCATTTCACTGCTTTTCACTTTTACAGACTTGTACAGTTTAACAGACTCTGTACTGGCTATGGTAGTATAGGGCACCACAAGCAAGGCAAAGTATCAGAGTAGAGATCATCATCAAACCCCCAGTTCTGGGCAGAGTTCTGTAGATCATCAGCTACCTCTGTGTGGCTGCTTCTGTGTGTGTGTGTGTGTGTGGCTGATCTGTGTGTGTGTGCATGTGTGTGTGTGTGGGTGGGTGGGTGGCTGCTCTGTGTGCGTGTGCGTGTGGCTGCTCTGTGTGTGTGTGGCTGCTCTGGGTGTGTGTGCGTGTGTGTGTGTTGCTGCTCCTCTCTGAGTTCCAGAGATTCAGTGCACAACCAGAGAGGCTGTGATAAACCTCCTCTGAGCTGCAGAACCACCCTGGACAGCGTATGACTCAATCATGAAATGACAAACTAACAAAACACGTCCAACCAACATCTGAACGAACATGTTTTAAAAAAAAAAAAAAGGCAGGTGTGCTTTTCTGTGTCACAGATTTGTGCGTTTCCACAGACCTGGCCCCAGACGAGGCCCCAAATAACACAACACTGGCCTCCGAGAACAAGAGCCAGCCTTTACAAACTCTGTTTAAGACCCTGACAAGTAAAACTGTGTCTGGTAGAAAGCTCCACATCTGAATGAATTTCATCATTTCATCATCCTCCACCTTTTGTTTCAAAATGACATTTTGTTTTAAAAAGAACTGTCATGTTGTTATTCAATAATGTTGTAGAACAGCTGTATTATTTGCACGCTCTTGTCCTGTTGTGACAGTTCAGGAGCTGGAGGGAGGAAGGGTGAGACATGAGAGTCCGTGCTGGAGGCTAACTCCCGTGAGCGTGCTCAAACGTGCTCACCACTGCACAGCCTTACAGGAGCTCCGCATACTCACTGCATTTCATCGTAACAGCAACGTATTTATGTTTTTTTTATAAAGGATCCATATTGTATGCGTCCACATTTCCTCTGTAGTCGTATATTAATATAATATTCATAATAATCATAGCTGTGGAGGAATGGGGCATGTGTAGCTAGATGGAAGAGTTTACACGCGGCGCTGCAGCAGGAAACCGCTCTGATGATGTAATTTCCTGGTGCCCACCAAGCGTGCGCTTTCTCTCTCTCTCTCTCTCCCGGTAGGTCAGCGATGCGCGCGTGGCCAGCGCGAGGTTAACACTTCAGCAGCTCGGGGTCGGAGCCCTCCATGTCCATGTCGGAGTCGAACAGGGAGGGGGCGGTGCAGTCGGTGTCCGGCGTGCGCGAGAACGAGAAGCTGTTATCCGTCACCTCTTCCTCGAAGGTCTCCGTCCGAGAGTACAGGCCAAAGTCCAGCAACCGGGACGGCGTTTCGCTGTCCTCGCTCGATCCGTCATAGTAGAAGTCGTCGATGTCCACGAACCACTCTGGCCAGAATCTCCGGCGGATCCGCTCGCAGTACATGGCCAGGTTTATCAGCTCACCTGCACACAGGCCAGAGGTCACAGGTAATGAGTCGTTTTTTACCTGGGGGGGGGAATCTGCCTCGGAGCACTAAAAGCAAAAAGACCCTGCAAACGGAGCTGCTTCAAAACTGCTGCTTGTCTGGAAAAGTGATGCCTGATGATTTGAGCAAGCCACGAGGGTCAATGATGAAATTAAGCACAAAACCCCTTAATGTTCAGTTGCAGTGAGCTAGAGAATATCCAGGTATTTTATTATTGCTGATGGTTGTCTAAACGGTTTCACTTAATGGTTATATGAATAATTTACATTTGAAAAAGAAAGGTGTTACACATTATTAATTCCAGGTTTCAAAAGCTAAAATCCAAATCAGGTCACAGGGGAACTTGCTCAACCAAGCTTTCAGATTTGTAGCCAGTGTTTTATTTTTGTCTTACACCGTTATTAAAATTGGTGCTACAAATTGGAATGGCAACAGAGCATTTCTGGCTCGCGATGCAAACAGCATTCTAAACCCTCTCCATATGAGCCATTCAGTGAAAGGAATTAAAGGAATTAACAAAGTGAATTTCAGAGCCAAGTTGATTCAGTGAAAGGGGGGAAACTGAACACGGACACTAGGAAATATTTTTTCACACAGAGAGTGATCAATGCGTGGAATAGCTTGCCTGGACATGAGTGGAGGCTCACTGAGGCCAGGCTCGATCCAGTGGACAAGCCTTTGGGTGAAGCATTGTGAGCAGAATAGGAATGGACGAGCAGTGTTGGGCTGAATGGCCTGTTCTCGTGTCCCCCTTATGTTATGTTATGTTATGTTAGGTGAACAGTGAACATGACAGTGGTGTGATGTCACTGACAGACAGGAAGTGACATAACAAATGGATAAGAAGTGGAGCGGTGAGTGGCGTGCGTCACCTTTGATGAGCTGTTCAGGCCTTGTGCCGGGCAGCGTCCACATGGCCTGAGCGAGATGACCGAACACCGTGGCGTCCACAGTCGACGGCTTCGGCCCCATGATGTACTTCTTATCACCTGCAGCAGCAAACACAAATGGAGGATGAATTCACACCGTGTATTAATATTGCAGAACGCTGCCGAAACGGAGTGATGCTGAAGGTCTACAGTGAAACTCTAGAACTAAAGCAACATATGAGCTGCTCATTCTAAACCCTGCATTTTATCACACAGCTACACAATCCTTCTTCATCTATTTCCCCTAAAGCTATCATAGTAGTGGAACTGTTGTGTAATTCTGTCTGCAGTACACCCATTCTACCAACAGAGGGAAGGTTGTGTCTGAACAGGTGGCTCTCCATTTTCTTAGACACTCCACAGTGCAGTACTAGGGGGACATTTTAGAGTTGGATATGAGATAAATATGGGGAACCTGAGCCTTTGTGCACAGTTATGGAGCAGTGTGAGTTTGTGTGTAAAGTTGGGGTGCAGTGTGTGTTTTGTGTAAAGTCAAGGAGCAGTGTAAGTTTGTGTGTAAGGTTATGGAGCAGCGTCTGTTTGTGTGTAAAGTTATGGAGCAGTGTCTGTTTGTGTGTAAAGTCAAGGAGCAGTGTCTGTTTGTGTGTAAGGTTATGGAGCAGCGTCTGTTTGTGTGTAAAGTTATGGAGCAGCGTCTGTTTGTGTGTAAAGTTATGGAGCAGCGTCTGTTTGTGTGTAAAGTTATGGAGCAGCGTCTGTTTGTGTGTAAAGTTATGGAGCAGCGTCTGTTTGTGTGTAAAGTCAAGGAATAGTGTAAGTTTGTGTGTAAGGTTATGGAGCAGCGTCTGTTTGTGTGTAAAGTTGTGGAGCAGTGTCTGTTTGTGTGTAAAGTTATGGAGCAGCGTCTGTTTGTGTGTAAGGTTATGGAGCAGTGTCTGTTTGTGTGTAAAGTTATGGAGCATCATACCCAGCAAGGTGGCCAGCGTGCGCATGTCCTTCTCCATCAGGGCGTAAACCTCCTCCTTGGAGAAGCGGCCGATGCCGTGGCCGTACATCTCACGCTTCACGATTCCGCCAGTCAGGTGACTCAGGATCCACTTTAGCAGGTCACTCAGAGGCCCACTCACTGCCAGCATCTTCTGAGTCTCCTCCAGGTTATCCACCCACTGACAGTATGCCACAGTCCTGAGACACATACACACTTCACTATGTTAGACACTGAGGGCCAGATTTAATACTAGAAATAGTTGCAGTACAACAACAGTCTCTATAATGCAGCTCTTTTGCTGTTGCAGATACAGGCACATTAACAACCAATTTACTAAGACTACGCAATTCTAATTCTAATTCTGGTTCAGCCCAATAAGGGACTGAGGTTGGAGCATTAGCTCTGGCTATGACCACATGTATGATGCATCAGGCACTGCTTCAGCATTGCATCAATGTTTAATTGTACTTATATCTAACAAATAAACTAATACATGAAATTAAATTAAATTGAAGCCACCTTTGTTCAAATTAAAGACTGAAGATAAAGTGAATGCCATTTTTGTTACAGTGCAGAAGGTCCTCACTGTGATACGATACTCATGCTTGTAAAACTTAATTGCTGTAACAGCACTGGTCATCACAAATGGCTCTTCAGTAGAATTATCAATGAAACGGTTTCCTCCCATTGATACTGATAAACATGTTTCTGCCTCTCCCACACGTCCAGAACATCAACAAACAGATCATTGGACCCACAAATGGACAAAAGCATATAAATGTAGCAATAATAATAACAATAATAATAATAATCATCATCATCATCATCTTATTTGTGCCACATATAGGTACAGTATGTTGTCATGGCCACAGTTCAAGCAGGTCTTTTGACCCTTGTATCAGTCATTTCAGAAATGTATTCATTTGTGTCAGAAGTTCCGTTTGGAGCACCATGGCTTTGATATCATGTCCATGACCTTGCACTTGTAGGTGCCCATTTTAAAACCAGCCGCTTCTCACTCGGCCTCTGAGGGCCCCTCTGAATGCAGGAATATGATGTTCCCTTTGGCCCTTAAGGGTACGTACATGCAGGCCCTCACAGCCACATCAACAAGCCTGGTGTGCTGTCCCTTTATGAAAGATACCACTGCTACACTGAACAGGGACAGGCATATGTAACAGAATGATCCTACCACTTACTATAATAAAGGATTTTAAAATCATTACAATACCACCAGTCTCCGTTTTTCTTAATCACAATGGCACAATAAATTGTGGCTAGGAGTCAAAGACTTAATTAAGGCAAGAATAGCACTGAACAATGTCAATCGCATTAAAATAAACAGAAACAAACACATTCAGGAAGCTGAGCTGGAACTTGTTTAATCACGACAGTCATAGGTGATCCTGTGGCAGGTGCTACAGGAGTGCACAATACCCTGTGGACAATACATACAAACATAAGAATGTATAACGAGGAGGCTCGTCATTTGCCAACAGTCTAGAGAATATCCAGCACTGCACCAAGCCTGGACTTGAACATCTGTGCCTCTGCTATATAACCTGGCAATGATTGAGGGAACGTGCATATGAATTATTAGGGAACACGTGTATGTGTATTTCTGCCTGTGTGTTTGCAGGAACTGTCTGATACAGAGCGACGCACCAGGGCATCCGCAGGCAGTCAGGGTTATAGCCCATCCCCTTCATCAATCTCTCTGATAAATTAAGTTAAAGTGTTCAGCTGTAGCCCCGAGACAGCCCATTCTACAAAGAGCAGCAGTGGTCCCTATAAATAATTCAATCGATAGCCATACGTGAGATTGCAAACCACATCGTCGAGATACAGAAAGAAAAAGAAAGAGACGGGGAGAGAGAGCAGAACCAGGAACACAGGGAGAAAAGCCCGCTAAGCTGTAAATCTCAATCAAACAAGTGTGCGTGTTTGTGTGTGTGTGTGTGTGTGTGTGTGTGTGTGTGTGCGTGCGTGAGACTCACCAGTAGAAGTGCTCCTCCACCATCTTGGTGACGGCGCGGGACACCGCTCTCTCCTGGGGGCTCAGACTCTTGTTGAGGTTCACCCCCAGCTTCTCCTCCAGGAAGTCGATGATGAACTCTGTCCCGGACACCTGCTGGCTGCTGTACTCAATCCAGGGCATCTTGCCTTGCGGTGACAGCTTCCCATCAAAGTAGTTCTGCAGGGAAAGGGAGATGACTCATGAGCACTACTTCAGTAACAAGGTCACAGATGCACTTTAATGTGGTCATAGGACGGCTTCAGTGTGATCACGTTGCTTTTAATACAGTCACTGATATTACTGACCGTAATCACAGACATGCTTTTTATCATGCATGTGCTTTAAAGGGGTTATGGAGGTTCTGATAAGGCTATGGGTGTAACTTGAAGCAGTCACACATATTTGATTTGGTAATATGGATCAAACAAAAGCAATTGTAAATGACAACATTTCACACATACAGTTTCTATACCACCACCCATGGCAGCAATGAAACCATACTCATAGAAACTGCACACAACATCTATGGTACCAAATGCACACACACACACACACACACACACAAACTCACCATTTGTACACCACCAGACCAACACACAGGAACAGAAACTAAAAGCTCACCTGGTAGGGCAGGTCAACCATGCGTAGGTAGGTCTCCATCTTCAGACAGAAAGGTGAAAGGCTGGGAACTCCGCTCTTGGGACGGGAGAACTGGTGAAGGATGATGGCATCTTTGGAGTCCAGCTCCTGCTCCTTCCTGGAGAGAAATGGGACACAGCAAAGCTAAGACACGCTACACCTGGGATTCAGGCAGGTAGGCTCTCTACTCCTGCACTGTATTGTCCTCTCTCACTTCCTACTCAGACACAAACTTTTGCAGCACCAACCAACAGAATCATATGTTTTTATTTATTTAACCTTTATTTAACTAGGCAGGTCACTTAAGAACAAATTATTATTTACAAGGATGGCCTGGCAAGAGATAATGGGCCTCTTGAGGGGAAAGGGGTGGGGATACAAAAAATATTTTAAAAACAATTAGACAGACAGAACATTCAACACTGAATTAGACAAGCAGAACGTTCAGCGCTGAGGGACAGGTCAGACAATAACAAAGAGTTACATACAGCAAATAGCAAAAACACAAGACAGACAAGACAGCAGGTATAGCAGTATAATAACAGCAGGAATAACAGACAGTAGGAGGCAAACACAATGAAATGCAAAGGCATAAGGCAATAAATAACAGTAAGCATATAAAAAAAACAGCACAAAAATATGCACAACAGCAACATCATAAGAGACAGGATATAAGCACAATTAAGACAAGAGTTGGGGCAGAGATGAGACAAACATCAAAGTATTGATATTAATGTGAGGATGGAAAGCAGTTGCATGTGTCTGTGAGAATGTCCATGATAGAGTCCTTAAAAGCTGTTAGAGAGATAAGATAAGATAGAGATTTTTGTAACTCATTCCGATCATTGGGTGCAGCACATTTTAATGCAGAGCTATCAAGTGAGGTATTCCTTTTGGGAACATTTAAGAGAATGTGATTAGAAGATCTGGCATTATATGTAGAGTTGGAGTATAGTAAGAGGTTTTGCAGACAAGGTGGGGTCAGACCAAGGAGGGTTTTGTAAATGAATGTGAGCCAGTGAATGTTTCATCTGGTGTGCAAAGATGTACAGATTGCAGAGGTGGGTTTTCTAAGGAGCAATGGTGGTGATTCTGATGGCAGAGTGGTACAGAACATCTAGCCACTCAAGGGCACCCCTACATGCACCTCTGTACAGGACGTCTCCATAATCACACATGGGAAGGATGGTCATTTGGGCAAGAGTCAGTTTGGCGGAAGAAGTGAAAGAGGATCGGTTACGGTATGGAAAGCTAAGTCTGTTTTTAAGTTTTGCCTGTAATTTGGTTATGTGTAGTGAGAAAGATAAGGTGCTGTCTAGCCATATTCCTAAATATTATATATGTACAGTATATATATATATTTATAATATAATATATTCTGTATGTATCAGTATAGTATATATACTATGTAGCAGAATGTATCTTTATGTATTCACCATTGACAGGTTGTATAAATAAAGAAATGCTGGACTTCAGAAAACACTCACCGCTTGTTCCAAGCAAACACTCTTCAGTGGTCAACAATAGGATATTGAATTATAGGATAACATAGGATATGTTATTTTCTTACTGTACATTGTTCATACAGTACATGATATGTGACACTAAAATCCAGCATGGCACTGGAGCCCTTTCAGTTACAACATAAAAAGTGTTCAAAACAACGAGGACTTTCTGCTGCATGATTGGCATCGTGAAAAGTGCGCTACATGAATAGAAGGCTTGCATGAACGTCATTGTTTACTGACAATGTTTCATGGCTCTATGACTAATTAAGGTTTGATCAACTCACCCTGTAACTAAAACGTATACATCTAATGTAATGTAGTAGTAAAAAAAAAATCTCATTTCCTGAAAGGTTGTCTTTTTGGAGATTTAACGTTTTTTTTATGATGCCAATAAACGGACTTATTTAGGGATGAAACCAAAACCAACACTGACAGTGTTTGTGCAGTAACACTGAAGAAATATTAATATCCAACATCGAATGAGAACATTCAATAATGTGCTTTCCACACTACAACGATCAGAAAATCCACTCCCTGCAGACTGCTTGTGTTGCTGGCTTCCTATTACAGCGTGTCCAATCACAAACACCGACACTGAGCTGGCTGTGTCCAAACACCAACACTGAGCAGATTGTGTCCAATCACAAACATCAACAGTGAGCTGCCCGGTCAGTCCCGCTGAACCACAGCAACACAGGTTCTTCCATAGTGAAATGGCTCTCATGGCCCAGTAATTTTACTCATACAAAGCAAATCACAAGGGGCCACAGTGCAATGGGCTAAACATATAACACTCCATTCACCCCACAGTGAGACAGACCTTGTCTACAATGTCCACTCTACAATGGGGCACACACACTCCACTCTGTGCAACAGAATAACAATATAATATAGCCATTAGAGCACAAACTGTGAAGGAATATACCTGGCAAGTTGCCTGAACTGCTTCAGTTGTAGAAATTGTTTCGGAATACTGCATGCTGTATATATAATGTGTAGTATTACAAAAGGTATAATAACAGTTACTGCATCATATATTACCCTTGAAACATTATGGTAACACAAGGTAATTCCACAAAAGATGAACAAGATATGTCCACATAACAGTAGAAATATTATACACAAGCTGTCCACAATGAAGTCAGACTAAAATATGCGATATTGTGGCGCTGTCCACTCTACTATGGTGCTGAAGTGTTCTACACACGGCACTGTCTACAACACGTTGGTTCTTAACGATCAAGTTCAGACTTTGGGTGCTACAATCACAAGCAACTCATATAAAAAGCAACTGACAAATATGCTGTCACGCAATTGTGAATGGCAATTGTACCATTATATATTTCAAGAGGACATATGTATGAAAACGACATTTCCAAAACATTTCATTCAATGCAATAACATTAAAAGATCTATCATGTCTAGTACTCATGCTAGAAACATTTGGCTTTTCTAATTCATTTCAATGTGTTATCTTACAAAAGCAAAACATTACAAACATGTGTGCTTGTAAATTGTGCCAGATTACATTCTGAATTAAGTCTCGGTTCGATCTATAATACTACTGTACATCTAAGGCCTTGGTAACACAGAATATGTTTGTGTGAAGTCAATGACATTATCTGTTACATTACGATAGACCATCACTAATCATCGACTGTCAAACAAGATTTGTTTAGCCACCTCCTCCATTGAACAATTCCCCTAACGCTAGGCTATCGGTCTTAATTTGTTTGGGTCTTATTTGAGATCATTTATAATCAGAATCCTTCCCATGAGGTCAATAAATACTACGACAACCGCAGTATTTCCTACATCTTAGCTTCAAAGCCTTTACGGCCAGAGCTCAGGCCACAAACAGATGACCGGGTTACACAAACACACCGGAGGCAAGGGATGACGTGCCCTTGAAAAATTAAAAGAAAAACCGATTAGCATTTTAACATGGTTCATCCCTTGGGGAATGAACAAACACGTCTTTTTTAATCTGCAAAATTACATTTAATATCGCCTAAACGTAATCGTTTCGACAAACAATTCCCGTGCATTCCGAAGCGACACGACAGAACACGATGGGCCATCAAGCCTGAACAATATGTACTGACATGTACTCCTCGGGACTTCTTCATACGGGCAATTACATCACGATTCACTCACGAGCCCGTATTCCCAAACGCTTTTGCTCGTACATTGGTCCACCCCGCCCAAACTTCTCTGATTAGGTCATAAACCATTATGAAAACGGCAGAATACATCTATTTTTGAAAATGTCTGCAACGTAAACATAGCAGGCTAATGCAATGGTGGTCGTCTAAAATGTTTGTTTATTATTATCGATATACAGCTTGCTAAGACAGCAAGATGACACTGTTTAACAAAGGCGATACATAACGGATCATCGGCGGTGGAGTGTTTGTGAACCCCTCTCCGTTTTCGTACCTGATAGCCAGCAGCTCGTGCAGAAGGTAGGCAGCGGCGGCGAGCAGCGCTCCACCGGTCAGATAGAGGGTTTTCTTCCACCACGAGTCCGACCCCAGCCCCGACATGATCCCGCCGTAGTCCTGCAAAGGGAAGGCGATGATGTACCCATAAAAGGAATAGTGCTCATTGGAGCCACACAGCCCGAAGGAGAAGCTTTGATTCCGGCCAAGATCAACCACACATGACCGGGACGAGGCGAAGCCAACACCCCAGTACATTCTCCTTCTGAATCGCCACCTGCTTCCGCGCGCCGGCCTTTTTCGGCTTCATCAAAATGCCTGAATCGGCTTAATGCAGGACGATCGGTAATTTTAAGTGCAAAATGGGAAAAGGGAACATTTTGGCCGGTGGTGGTTCCCGTGTCAGAATCTGCTGCTGCTCGCCGCCGCTTTGTCTATTCCAATGACACCGACTGACGTCATGAACGGTGTACGAGCGAGCTCTCCCCTCACCCTGGAAGCGCATTGGAAAACAACAACACTGTGTGACACCAAACCTTATGCAGGATTTTAATAAAACAACCCTGGGGTGACCTTTGGTCAATTTCATGATAATTAGTCTGACGTATAATATTTAATAATAACAATCATCATCATAATCATCGTCATCATAATCACCATAATAATAATACTTCAAAGTATCTTATTATCCTGAGGGAAGCTATGACGGATAATAATAATAATGACAATAAAATTATTATTATTAGCTCTCATTGTTTCCCCGAGGATGATAATGTGATCTTAAGTACATAGTATTTTCCAGCGCTTACAAATATGGCTAAAAAAACGAACAATGCCATCTAATAACTAATGCGTTGGCTAGCTTTTCTTAGCAGGGGACAGGGGGACGCTGTTCCGCCACCTTGGACAGGGGGCGCTGTAGGAGCAGTTTCTCAGTTCTTCACGAAGGATATGATGTGATGTGAACACCAGAGGGCGCTACGCTTCAATCACCGCCACCGCCTTACATTGTATTGCCCATACTAACAACATAAGCACCTCTTTATATTTTTATAGGTACATTAAGTGCTTTCAATTTGATTTTATATAAATAAATTATTATTGGTATTAGTAGCAAAAGTCGTTAATACAGTACATACAGTATTAGTAGTAGTAGCAAATTACAGAAAAGCTAGTATTTATGTGAAAATGTTTGTCAAAAAAATAGGTTTTTACACCCCTTTCACCAATTAATACATAGTACACTGCTAGGTATGGCTGTAAATATCTGAATTTTTTATATTGGTAGACAATTTTGCTTTTCAGTTTTTAAATCGAAATGTGTCCTCTGTCTTACACCCAAATCAGATTCTGAGGGTAGAATCTCAGCCCCCAGCCCGGCCTGTCGGTGGGAGAGGATGGGCGCCCAAACTCATCATCACACTGGGGTTCCAACAGCCAGTGAATAATGTTTTCTCTTATTTGACTTATGTTACTATTACAAGTTTTTTTTATTATCTACCCAAAAATAAAATTTGCAGAATTATCACTAGAGCTACACAGCTTCCCCAGGGCAGACCAAATGATCACTACCACTTTCACTCCTTCACTGGGAAGTGGGAAAGGTACATCTCTAATTAGATACGACACGCAAGCCTAACATCAGACAGTTTGCAGCTCATTTAAACTGGATTTATTTTTCGCATGGCCCCTCAATACCAATCAAAGCATCAAGCAAATTTACGCTTTGCTTATCAAACAAATTTACTTCGGAAATGAGAGTACACAAAAAAAAAGAAAAGGAATTTTATGTGAACATGATGCTTGCATATTTTATACATCTGTGATAGGGGGAGGGGGATCATTGTTTGCAGTGCTGTAAATTGTGTGGCGGTGTGACAGTTTAGGGTATAACACGTCTCACGTGCACACTTCTGCATTTGGGCATGCGTTGCAATGTGCTGACGCAACAGTCACTTCCCTTCCAAAATGCCCATAAAGGTGTGCCCTCCCCTGGAGTGGTGTGTGGTGTAGAGTTGGGGAGTTGGGGAGATGGAGAAATGTGAATTTATGTTTCGAGCTCCAGGGTGGCACAGGCAGGGCTCCAGGGTGGCACAGAGCTCCAGGGTGGCACAGAGCTCCAGGGTGGCACAGGCAGAGCTCCAGGGTGGCTCAGAGCTCCAGGGTGGCACAGAGCTCCAGGGTGGCACAGAGCCCCAGGGTGGCACAGGGCTCCAGGGTGGCACAGAGCTCCAGGGTGGCACAGGGCTCCAGGGTGGCACAGAGCTCCAGGGTGGCACAGAGCTCCAGGGTGGCACAGGGCTCCAGGGTGGCACAGAGCTCCAGGGTGGCACAGAGCTCCAGGGTGGCACAGAGCTCCAGGGTGGCACAGTCAGAGCTCCAGGGTGGCACAGTCAGAGCTCCAGGGTGGCACAGTGCTATATAAATGTATTCCATTACTATTATAATTATCTGACACATTTCTAATGTTATGCTGTCCACTGAAAATGAAGAACCCAGAACACACAAATATTGCTCAATCCCACAAAGCCATTCAATTACCACAATGGTCATTTATTACCATAGATAATAAAAAAATAATTCAAGTAATACTTAATTCATGTTGGTTGAAGTGGTACTTGGAACAAGGGCATACAGATCCAAATTAAAGCGTGGAGAAGCAAACGCAAATGAAAGAAACCAACGTGTCGAAAAACTGAAAAGTACTCCAAAAATAATTAAGTCAAAATCAAAACCTTTGTGACAATCATCACACCCCTGGCTGGATGTGGTCACCGTGGTTACCCGCCCCCACCCCGGGTCTGGCCATCTGCCAGGCCCGCCCATCTGTTTGTGTGTTCGTTTCATTTTTGCATTTTTAATCCAGCAGCTTTATTCTGTAAGGCCTTTAAGCACCAGCTCAAGTATATGACATCACACAACCCCTGCCTAAATCTCACATTTATCTTAAAAACATATTAGGTAAATACAAGCACACACAATGCAACACCTGGTTTACACAGGCAGGTGTGGGCAGCACCATGTGGCAGGCCCCTTGTCCCAAAGGACCGAATGCTTTGGAATCAGACCAAGCACCACTGCACCACTTTAAACGGCTGAGACAAACCACCGCTGTGCTGGCACTGCCATAGAGGGCCTGGTACAATCAAGCCACAATACAGCTGTGCTTCATTTTAGGTGTCATCACTCAGGACAATTTCGGAGCCATGGAAACAGCCCAGCGACACACTGATTGACAACTGTCCTGTCCCCGTGCAGGTACTCATGCGTCCTCGTTCTCTCTCTCCAGGGGGGAGTTTGGGGGTGGGGGTGGGGGTGGGGGTGAACCAGTGCCAGGGCCCCAGTGACAGCTGACACCGGAGAGAGAGAACACTCACTGCTTTTGTTGCACTCAACACCTCCTTCCTGTCCGGTAAGCGATGAGCATTATAATATTTCATTACAGTATTTTCGCAATCTCAAATAAAATAAACTTTGTTGCAGCCCAAAAGGGAGCAGGAATCATGATGAGCATTTTGCTACGTTTCAGAGTTCAGTGGACAGATCTCGTTTCATGATTTGTGGGAGCGCTGGCGCTGGGCCGCGGGATTCTGCAGCACTGAGCTCTGAAAACAAAATGCAATAAAGCCATAAAGTGGCATATTTACAAACAGAGGAGGAGGGAAGAAGTGTGCTATAACCTACAACAGTAAATCAACTTGTTTAAAACCACTTTGTACCCCAGAAATCCATGGTCAATATCACACCAACCACACTGCCCGAGAGCGACTTACCCCCCCTTCCCCTACCTCCCCCATACACACACGCGCACATACCTGGAGGACTACTTCTCTCTAATACAGGCAATCAGACAGTTACGGTAGACTCCCCTCGGCACACACACACACACACACACACACACACACACACATACATACATACATACACACATACACATGCACACACACACTGATGTGCACGCACTTCATTAGCAATCACACCATTAATCAAGTTGTCGGAAACAGGAAGGAAGTCAGGATCGTAGACAGGTACCCTCTCCTGCCCGGCCCTCACACCTTGCTGCAGGTTTCTCCCAATGCACACAGTAACCAGGCAACCAGAGTCAGAAGGATTCCGTGGGTGTCTGGCCGTCACCTGACAGACAGAGGCCTCCCATGAGCTGCGCGCGTGATCCAGCTGAAGGGGAGAGAGCGTGTGGTGCGGCCAGGTGCACACGCCGGAGACCTGCAGTTTTTGTGTTTCCTCTGTAAGGGGCGTGTCCATCAGTCCGCAGCTTCATCGTTCCCGTGCTTCCCATCCGTCTCCTGATAGGCTCTACGACTGACTGTAGGAGGAGTTCTGGGTGCCGTTGGAGCTCTGGTCATTCTCACTGTGAACACAAACCACAACAAACCGCCGGTCATTCTCACCATGAACACAAACCACAGGTTATTTTCTCTCTGAGCACAAACCGCTGGTCAGTGTGTGCTGGTAAGGATGAGGGGAGCCTGGTTGGGAATTCCCTGTTGACTGTAGAAGTACTGCACACGCTCCCAACCCCCCTTCCCCATCAACGGATCACCCACACACTTGAAGCACTGAAGACAGGATTTACATTCTCAAAGATATCATGCATTTACATTTACATTTTAGGCATTTAGCAGATGCTCTTATCCAGAGCGACTTACACAGTTTACATTTCTTTACATACAATCCATTTATACAGCTGGATATTTTACTGAAGCAATTCAGGTTAAGTACCTTTAGCTCAAGGGTACAACAGCAGTGCCCCACCTGGGAATTGAACCTGCAACCTCTGAGTTACAAGCCCAGCTTCCTAACCATTACACTACACTGTCATGCCTTCATACTATGCACACAATGCAGAAAGCTTAACAACTTAATGATACAAATGATGAGGCTGGATCAGCCTGTGATCGATGTGTCACCCAGAGATGGCATCGCCACCTCTTTTTCAGAGTGATTGAAAAATTACACCCTCTATTTGTTTCGATTAACCCTCCCCCACGAACTCGCCGCCCGTCTCTATGGGCCAAGCTGCTCTCCGAGGCCGGCGATGATCCGCCTCCTTGGAGACGGAACTCACCGACGACCTTTCTGGAGACACCCAGTTTTTTTACATTTAAATAGGTGTTTCAAAGATATTCAAAGGTGAAAGCAGCATGGCTTATCTGCAGATAAAGAGTGTCCTGCAGGAACACAGCGCCTCCTACCTGTTTGGAGGGGGTTTGGGTTTCGGCATCTTGTTGAGGACAGCGGCCATTTCCTTCCTGTCATCAAAGTTCTTCCACTGGTCATACAGCTTCAGGACGACTCGAATAATCTCCAGGATCTGTGCGGAAGTTTCAAACACAGTCTCAGGGATTTCAGTCCTGCTTCAGTAAAGAGCAGGTGATTTTACTCCTGCTTCAGTAAAGAGCAGTGATTTTACTCCTACTTCAAGAGCAGGATTGACTCACCTTCTCCATGTCCACAGAGAGCTCAGCAAACCATTGCCTCGCATCCTTCTGCTGCACTACACACGCTACATGGAGGCAGGCTGGGGGGGAGGGGGAAGACAAACACTGTTACACCTTATATAGGCTAAGTGGGAGGGCACCTCACTGAACATGGGCTGAGCTCCCATGTAAATGAAGAGAGGTGTGCTCTTACCGAGGGCGATCATAAACGGAGGGTAGAGCAGACACAGGTCAGTCCTGTACGTGTCATTCACAATCCTCCTGCAGAAAGGGAGAAACATCAACCACACTGATGACATCACACAATTCGTAAGCATGTCACACACTGATGACATCACATGCCCACAGAATGCTC
Organism: Aldrovandia affinis; assembly: GCA_029706075.1. Taxonomy (NCBI): domain Eukaryota; kingdom Metazoa; phylum Chordata; class Actinopteri; order Notacanthiformes; family Halosauridae; genus Aldrovandia; species Aldrovandia affinis. Next base: position 6,249,387 of record JAINUG010000032.1, read on the forward strand.
TCATTCCACCTGCATGAGACTGACGTGCGTGGTTTTGCAAAGTGTTTGGCGACTCTTTATTACACTGCTGTGGGCACAGGCAACACATGCGGAAGTGTGACGCATACCATGCCAAAGGCAGCAGCATGTCCTCCTGTCCCATATCCTGTACATACTGCAGGAGGGGTCTATACGGGTGGTACACAATCAAACAGCAGTCCTGAAACACACAAACACGGAAGAGTAAAGGCACTGCCCACCTACCTACCATGCCAACTTCACCCAAAATCTACATTTTATACATTCTCCATCTTTTCACATTCTATATAAAACAAAAATGCCTAGATAATTCCAGACATAGAGATGTAGAGTGTGTGTCAAGTTGTACAGAGGTGTACAGTGTGTGTAGAGTTGTACAGTGTGTGTGTGTGCGCGTGTGTGTGTGTGTGTGTGTGTGTGTGTGTAGAGTTGTACAGAGGTGTACAGTGTGTGTGTGTGTGTGTATGTATAGAGTAATACAGTGTGCGCAGAGTTGTAGAGAAGGTACAGAGTTGTACAGAGTGTGTGTAAATTTGCTGTACAGAGTGTGTGTACAGTTGTATAGAATGTGTGTGTACAGTTGTACAGAGGTGTACAGTGTGTGTGAGTGTGTGTACAGTTGTACAGAGAGAGTGTAGGAGGCCCTTTTGTCCGCTCAGCTGAGAACAGTTTGGACTCTGGCTGCACTCACCATGAGCTCCAACAAATAGAACTCGCACTCCAATATCTGCAAAACAACAAGTGCAGGTCAGATCTCAACTCAAAGGCACGCGTGGCTGTCGGAGCGACGCAGGTCTTTTACGGGGAACTCCAGAGAACCTGCTCTTACGGTCTAATGCCTCACCGCTCCAGCACATATTAATAACTGTCGCCCAGCTAGCGCGGCGATGTCACGCTGTCTTACCAATGCGGCCCAAATGCTGCCATGGAAACCAGAAATAAACAGCATGCTTGGCTCTTCTGGCTTCCAGGACAGCAATCACAAGCTGCTTGACAAAAACATGGCAACTATGCAGCCTGGGCAGAGATGAGCTGGCGTCCGGTCTCCACATCACTTCTCACAAGCCCGAGACACTCTCGGCGCTGTGCAAACAAGCCCTCGCTGAACGTTAGACTGACACACTGTGTCACTGCATTAGACTGACACTGTAGACAGTGAAATTATGTAATACTTCCCATCAGCAGTTTTAACTTTCCATTTTGTGTGTGTGTGTTTGTTTCATATGTGGTATGTGTAGGTGTATGTGACAATGCTGGCTGATGCACCGCCAATAAAAACGATTTATTTAAACCCACTCTTGAACCAGTAACACCAGGGCTCACATATTGCCAAGAATCACACTGAACTCCCCAAGAGCTACATACCTGTGCTAAAATAGCCCAAATAGTTCTCAGGTGAACTCATTTAGACTGCTACATTTAGATTTTACATTTTAGGTATTTAGCAGACGTTCTTATCCAGAGCGACTTACACAGTTTAGATTTCTTTGACATACAATCCATTTATACAGCTGGATATTTAATGAAGAAATTCAGGTTAAGTACCTTGCTCAAGGGTACAACGGTAGTGTCCCACCTGGGAAATGAACCATGCAACCTGGTTATGAGTTGTAAGTCCAACCTGGTTATGAGTTATAAGTCCAGCTCCCTAACCATTACACTACACTGCCGCCTACTACTACCGTTCTGTCTGTCACAATCACAATTAAACACAATCACGGTCAGTTCAATGAAATGGTTGATTTAGATCAGCTATGAGTTGATCTAAATGACTCATTTAAATTTGGCAATTAGCATTCATAGCCAAAGATGTGCATTTTAAAAGATAGGTGAATGTGTGCGTTTTACTTACATGGTTCATTCTGTAAGGAAACTCCTTGGGGAAAGCATAAGAAAATCTTGTTTTTACTGAAAAAAAAGAAGTAGTTATTATTTATTGGTACAGTATATAGACCAGATTACAATACTTTTTGTTACCTTTAATTTAAAAAAAAACAACAAGTTGTATTTATACTGACATCACTATGACATGGTATCTAGTGTCCAACTTACACACAGAAGTGGCCGCTGAGATCAGACGGGTGTTGGAAACAACACCAAATTCCTGGAGGGAAAGGAAAGAGGGTAAGTTGCATTAAAAGATAGTAAATGGAAAACTGTACAAGAAATCTGATATGGGGAAGGGGCGATAAAGACACGCCCCCTCTCTCACCTCCACTTTCGATGCCAGGAATACGCAGGTGGGGGCCATGAGCACGGGATCAATACTCTTCAGAGAGTATCTGTGTACAGAGCACAGGCGACTCAATCACAGGGCCTGTCTGTCACATCTCACCCGACCCTCACCTGTCACATCTCAGCTGAATGTCCCCACTACCGCCACTGATCACTCACCTGGCGTAGAAGCGCTTGAAGTACACTGTTGCGGTCGCGATAACTTGTTGCCTGAGCTTCAGGTGTTCCCCCAAGGCTTGGATAACTGTGGCAGGATGACAAGTCAAACGCCAAGCTCATCAACCTGTCCATGTTAGGAAGTCTCTACGGTCATGTAAACACCACTTTTAGTTTCCATAGCAATTTTGTGGCAAACTGTCACATGATTAGCCATTCTCGGGATAAGTGTAGAATTTTCAAGAACACTATTCACTTATTTTAATTAAACTGGTAACAGATACACAATAACCAAAAATAATTATTTACTATCATGAATAAAATGAATAAATAATCATGTATTCATTTTATCACCCTACCAAATCATAAATCATCTAAAATTTAGTATGTACAGGTTATTTTAATAAGAAAAAAGCTTTGCATATTTCACATTTAGTTTGTTATTTTCTAACAGGAAACCCTAATGTCTTAAAGTATATATAATATGACCACCGTACATATTGTTTTCTTTTAGAAGTACAAATGAAACTAGTTTTCAATTAGTCTTAAATTAGAAATCATATGAGTCACATTTTTCCATTTGGGTATTGCTATCTACAATATCTGTTCATCACTGGTAAGCTGTCTTAGTATGGGATAGTATACAGTACATTCAATGTTTAGTCTCAAACTCACGACGTTAATTCATCCCGAGTCATCGTGTATCAGTACTGTATTGAGAACATTACACATAGTAACGAAGTAACATGGTTCTGTGTGGCTCAGTAGGTAGAACATGGCGCTAACAATGCTTAGGTTGTGGGTTCTATTCCCAATGGGACCCCATATACTGGAAAATGTATGCATTCACTACTGTAAGTTGCTTCGGATAAAAGCGTCTGCTAACGTATTTTCCATCTGAACAGGCAGGATCGCATTACATTATCAAAAACTCTAGTGTAGGAACAGGTAACTTAATTGTCTATCTCAGAGTGCAAATTTAGAACACCCCCACCAAAATAATAACATAAACAAAGAAAGGTTTATTTTTGTCTGTACAGTACTTAGGCACTGGTGATGCTGTGTAGTTGGTTTACTTACCGCACACAACACTACGTAAATGATCGTGACTTATTGTGTGACTTTATCATGGTTCTGTCGAGTTGGACTCGCGTTTACTACATTAGTCAGTGCCCTTTATAGAAATGTGTGGAATGGAAATGCCACAATGTCGCACTATATTGAGTCACTATAAAAAAATTGTATCGCTTGAGTCATAGTCTGACTGAAATGCGATGATGCGCGATACCCATTTTCCATTCCTGCTCTTTCACTCACCCTTATGCCATCAGACCATGGACTAAAACGCAGCTATATTTTTATAGCACTAATGTTTTCAATCCCTTAATTCCCCCCATTGACATTTACTCTTGATAGGCCGACTGTTCCCACAAGATGTATACCGTTGGCGAAGAAGATCTGCAGTTTCCAGTACTCCTCCTCCGTCAGAAACTTGAGATCTTTCTGCCGCTCCTTCATCAGGTCCTGCCTGTCCAGCACCCACTGCAGACTGGCCACGAGAAAGAAAGCCCACCTAGTTAAGCACACTAAAGGATGTCCAATGGAAACTATTCAAATATTTGTTACGATTATATTATATTTTCCCAGTGTAAACCGTATAGCCACAGTTAATATACCCCCAAAATACACAATTAGTTCACATTTCACTCCATATAAATCGGAATACAGTTGTAAATGTTTAGCTAACGTTACTACCTTAGTAAGCGGAGTGTCACAATCTATAAACCCATCCTGGTGATTAAAATAGATTTTAGGTGCGTCTGTCCTGTCATGTAAAAAATAACTTCCATGTTTACCAGGTTTGACGTTAGTAGTGCTAACTTCAGATGAGTTAGGGGAGCTGTTTACTCTGCTAGCTAACGTTAGCAAGCCCCTTCTTCGAGTAGCTAATCCCGTCATCGTCCGTCGTTAGATAGCTAACGTCAGCTAGTATTAATTCATTAAAGCTAGCGAACGTTAGCGAAACCAGTCCAGGTACCAATTCAAAATATTCAGCGAGCATAGCTAGCTAATGAGAACAAGCTTTTACAACGTCGACGAACGGCAACTACTAACAAAATATTAACCAAGATATGTGAACAACTGGTTATCTTAACACCATCCTGTAACTGGCTCCAGGGTTTTGGATCTCACTATTCTCGATCCTCTCTGTTCAGACTTCAAACGTGTGAGCGAATAATTAGCGAGATGGCTAGCTATCTTAACCAACTCTTTATCAAACTCGCTCCTTGGCTTCACTAATCTTTACGTCGAAGATGGAAAGCATTTTCACCAGAACATAAACATAGTCAATACTAGATAGGTTTGTAACTCAAGTCAGTTGTAGCTAATGTTAGTTTTTCCACCATAATCCACAACAAAGTAGACAGCTATGTACATAGACACATATGATGTGTTAGCTTTGAACTACTTTAGCTAGCTAACGTTAGCTATGGAGCTAGGCCCTAAAACAAAAGAACCATTCGCGGTATTTGATTGTTTTTGGATGAATTACTTACTAATGGGAGCTCTGCCAGAAGTTCCCTGCCATCGCAAATGATTTGAGGTAGAGAATTCCCTTATATTTTGCGCTTCGTATCAGCAACGCTGCGAATACCGTGAAAACAAAGTGAACACTTAAATGCAACAGCACAGCTCGTCAATTTGCTGTGCGTCGAAGAATGGTGCCCCTTTTCTGAATTCACGGTATAAAGTGAACCAAGGTTCCGGGGTATGAACACTAATAATATTTTTATTCTTTAAATGTATTTATTTACAGCTGAACCACAATTTGCAACAGTATGAAAATGCTATGTCGCCAAGATGCTAGAAAAATATTATTTTCGAAAAAGAAGTATCCATTTTTAAGTTATTTTTTCATGAACTAGGTTTACAAAGTTGGGTGTACTCAAAGTTCAATGTACTATAAACCTCAATTGCTTATATGTGCATTATGCTAAACCTCAGAAATAAAATTCAGTTCTTCATTCTTATAAATGATTGTATTAGCATATTGTAGACTGTATTAAACAATTACATGTAAGGGTCAAAACACATTTTATTGTACATGAATATTATTGCAATAACGAAGCATAAGAAAGTAGCTGGCAGTAATTAATATATTTTGCAATGTGCTATATGTACAGCAGGTATAGGTATAGGGGTAGGTATTCACCCCGTTTGGCATTTTTCATATTTTATTTTCTTACTTCATGGAATAAAATAGGATTTACTTGGGATTACTTGACACCGATCAACACAAAATGCTCTAACTCTTTTCTAAATTAATTACAAATAAAAAAACAGACAACATGATAGAAACAAAAATGCCAAAGGAGGTGAATAACTTTTGTGCTATAATAAGAGCGGTTTAAATATGCTCACGGGAGAATGAGTTATTAAGGGAACTTTGAAAAGCATATTTGTAAAAATCATATAAAAAATATAAATAAACATAAATAATCAGCTTTTTCCTGCTATATGGGATGTCTACAGTACCGGAGACCCTACAACAATGATCTATTGCATGTGATCATGATGTCTACACTTAGACATAGAAGAGGGAGAAGAGCATTCTGCTTCATGTGACATTTGAGTGTTCAAACTAATTTAGGCTCTGTTCGCATGGCTGAGAGACAGTGACCCTGCGTAGCTGCCACATGTGTGTAAGAGCTGAGATAACTGGAATGGATCTCCAAGCGTAACACACAGCCATGTGGGCCTACCTGATCATCTGACCCCTCTGAAGAATGTGACCCTGCATTTCCTGTAGCTGTTTATGTATCACGAAGGAACCACACCTAAGCAACCACACCTCCCTATGCTATTCATCTGCTTCTGAGAGTGTATTTTATCAGGGGGACTTTTGCTGCTGGTGTATATTTACATATATACTGTAATTAGACAGATAGATACATAAATAGATAGATAGTTTCTTTATTTGCCCTTACAGGAATTTGACCTGCACGTGCAAGGAAAACATCTGCAAAAACACATATCACACATAATACAATACAGCATACAAAGTAGATGATACAAATACATGAAATAATTTAACTAGCTACAGATAGTATGAATAAATGTGAATGAATATCTGGGATGGGAATGGTCATACACATTGCAGCTGTTCAAAGATACAATCGAGTAAAAAATAAAATATGTCATAGCAAAGTATACAGATGTCTCATAGGAACTGTTATGAATCAAACCATTTTAAGAAGACTTTCTAAACATTTCTAATGTTTGGTACGGTGATTTAGGAGCTGGATGCTTCTCAGAATAAATTAGTGAAGTGAGTCAAGATATGAGTTAAGATACTATATACTGTATATATGCACCCCTCAAATAAAAAAACACAACTTCCCAGGTGTAGCTTTGTAACCACTGTTCCTGTGTATGCTGTCCGAATGGTATGCGTTTGTGTGAGAGTGTATGTGTTTGAATGCATGTGTAAGTGTGTGTGTGTGTGTGTGTGTGTGTGTGTGTGTGTGTGTGTGTGTGTGTGTGTGTGTGTGTGTGTGTGTGTGTGTGTGTGTGTGAATAAGAAAGAAATATTTGAACTGAAACATTGCAGGTGGGTGGGACTCTTAGAAATCATTTCTCATTATCAGCTCTGGCAATTCACAGCTGTGTATAGCAGCATACGGAAGTTAAGCAGGAATCACTCCATTTAGCATGTGGATGAGTGAACAGAAATCTAAAGATCGATTGGTTGTGTAAGTGAACCAGGTGGGGTGCTAGTGAGCACCTCCCCAAATAGGCTCTTTCAACACAAAATAAATTAAATATCTCAAAATCCATGCATTTCATTTTCCATCCTAAAAAACACAATATGTTTTTTACAAATACATTCTGATTTACATAATGGGTGTGTTGAGTCCTTTACTTCATAATATAAATTATGGTTGGAATAATACGTATATTCAATTCAATTCAATTCAATTTTATTGAGAACTGTCACAAAGATGCTTTGCAGAGAACAGAAAATACCAGGCCTGAACCCATAAAGAGTAGGGTTCAGGCCAAAACTTTCCAGTGGGAAGAGAATAAACACTCCAACAGTGGCAAGAAAAAACTCCCCAATCTCAGAAGGAACCCATCTTAGTGGGGGAGCACATCCTCCCCTGGCTGGCCCGGGTGTCAGTAGTGAAGAGCAAATTAATACTTTCTTCAAATAACTAATTACATAGTTAAATTATATGCAGATAGCAAAATTACTGGTACATTTAACAGTATATGAAACACAAGTTTACATATTTTCACATACATTATAAGGAGAAACGGTATATGGATTTTAAAGGAATGAAATAAAAACATGAAATTAATTGTGTATATACAGTGAATACAGTATATGTCAGGGCATATAGTATTATAGTAATTATGAGATGTGATTAAAAAAATCTATGTATAATAAAGCACCTTTTAAAAAAATACATCACAATACATGAGAAGTACATTTCTTTTTGTCAGCCATCCCACACGTTTTCTCCTGTCACTAAAACAGACCATTAGTGACAATGAAGTCAAATCATCAACGAAAGCTTCCTAGTGCCACAGTATTTCCATGTTCCACCAAGACTGAAGCCTTTGGCACATAACAGCCTGTCACCCCACTATTTCCAATACAGTCAACTATTCACACGACTTTGACAGATATTTGTAGAGGAGGTCAGACTGGGTTTTGTGCCGAGGTTCGAGATTCCGGAGCTGATTGGCCGTGCGCCGCTCAGGGGAGAGCGGGGTATAAAAGGGCCGGCTGGGGGTGTGACGCCTCAAACCAGAGCCCAGCTCCAAGGAGAAGAGCTCCAGACAGCAGCACACAGGACCGCCGCCGCCGCCGCCGCCAACATGAGTCGCAGCCCAGAAAGGATGTCATCCTACCGCCGCCACTTTGAGGACGGCAGCGTCTCGATGTACCAGGTGCGGGTTTCCAGCCCCTCCCCGACCCGAGTTCGCCACCGCTCCGCCAGCTACAACCGGAGCGCCATGACAGCCAGCACGCGGGCCGAGGCCCTGGGCCGGAGAACCATCTCTGGATCCCGCAGATCTCACATGGCTAGGTAAGAGAACCTGGCCCTGCTGGGTCAAAACCAACCTGACTCAATCCACGGCAGCTTCTAGGGGCCCGATTCAAGTGGCATTTATTCTCACAAATATGGAGAGAGACTTGTTTTTGCTACTTTGAATATGATTTAAAAATTCTTAAACAAACAACACTGAATAGCAGAATGAAATCAGTTCCAGATCAACAGTTTAAAATCAGGTGAAATAGCCTTTATAGTGCATACACACTTGTGGCCAGAAGAAATGAAGGTTTGTGTGTCTTAACATGTGAAGACATGGACATATGTCTATTATATGCATAACACATATTACCCCACATATTGCTCTCTCAGATGTAGATGGTAAGATGTAGCATTTCTGAACTGTATTGAGCATTAATAGAGGATCATATTTTTATTTATTATTTATTAATTTGTCTGGGACATAGAAAAAGCATTGGTACAATATTTAAAAAACACGCATCAGATGCATTGTATTTATTGTTTATAGCTAAAGGCAAAGTTCAAACACCTATCCCCTCAAAACATTTGAAAAAACTATACATAATATATGCACAGACACACTAGAAAAAGTATATCCACTTAATACAGTTAAACATCAAATAATAAAACCCCTCCCTTTTCCCACCCCTCATATTTACAAAGTAAAAAAATGGATCACCAAGTACAAAAGATTATCAAAAAATGTATTCAAATAGAGTTAAAAAGCATTTGGGAGCTGATGGATTGAGGCTTAGTAGTGGCTGATGGTGGATTGTCCTTGCAGTGCGAGCATGAGTGCGCTGTGCCTCGGCGTTGGGATGGGGGCCACGCTGGACCTGGACGCCGCCGCCGCCGAGAACCAGGCCTTCCTCACTACGCGCACCGGCGAGCGCCAGGAGATGGTGGTGCTCAACGACAGGCTGGCTGCCTACATCGAGAAGGCAAGGCCTTTCTTTCCGCCTCTCTCTCCACCTCCTCCTCCATTTACATTACATTACATTACAGGCATTTAGCAGACGCTCTTATCCAGAGCGACTTACAGTTGACATTTCTTTACAATCCGTTTATACAGCTGGATATTAACTGAAGCAATTCGGGTTAAGTACCTTGCTCAAGGGTACATCGGCAGTGTCCCACCTGGGGATTGAACCTGCAACTTTAATGTTACAAGCCCAGTTCCCTAACCATTATACCACACTGCCGCCATTTCTCCACCGCTCTCTCCACCTCCTCCCCACTTCTACAGCTTTTATCTCTACGTCCTCCCCCACTTCTCCACCTCCCTCTCCTTCCTCCCTGTCTTGTTCTCTGTGATGGCGGAACGTAACATGGTTCTCCTGCTCCCTGAAAGGTGCGGAATCTGGAGCAGCAGAATAAGCTCCTGGAGACGGAGATCGGGGCTCTGAACAGTCGCTTTGTGAAGCCCTCCGGCCTGCGCATGCTGTACGAGGACCAACTGAGGGAACTGAAGAGGATCGCGGATCAGATGAAAATACAGCGGGTGAGGAGAGACGGAATGCACACAACGTGCTAAGTCACGCTTTTACAGCACGTCGCCTATGCTTGTGGAGTGATACCTCCTGCACATGAAGACTTCACTCCACACAGACTTTATTACACCTCAGTCAGTGATTGATTTAGAGACTTGTTACGTGGTTCACCATGTTTAGTTTTTTTGTGCTGTCAGCGTGACTATTTACCCCATAACTCCCTCTCTCTATTGTAGGATATGGCTCTCGCCGCTAAAGAGGCCATGGCGGGTCAACTGGAAATGCTCAAAGCCAGATACGAGGAGGCATTGGAGGCCAGGAAGAAGGCTGAGCTGGAGATCGAAGCATTCCGCCCGGTGAGCGCAGTCTTTCACCGCCTGGGTAACAGGCCTGCTGGGACTGTCAATGAAAGCATTCCCTCCCTAATGTCTGTTTTCCCTGATTGGTTGTTTACAGGATGTAGATGCCGCCACTTCTGCCCGCATTGCCCTGGAGAAGCAGCTGGAGAACCTGGAAGCAGAGCTGCTCTTCCTCGAGAGAGTTCACAAAGAGGCATGTTACTCTTCCTCCTCAAAACATGGTCTTTTGCAGCATTGTCGTCACCAGCAGGGTTTTGTTTAATGAAATATCTGATCCCCCTCCTCCAGGAAATCGAGGAGCTGATGAAACAGATTTACAGCGCAGTTGCCAAAGCGGAGATGTCCTTCTCCCTCCCAGACCTGTCTGCGGCGCTCAAAATGATCCAGTCTCAGTACGATGAGATTGCTGCCAAGAACCTACAGGTAACACATGTCTGTCTCCAAGTGTAAAAACATGAAACTATACATTTTAGGAATTGATTGAATTAAGCTGGGGTTGTGGTTCAGTGTACTGTATTTGAAATGACACTCTATCTATGTAATATCTACACATGTGTTGCATGTATCGATGCTTCTTTTTCAGGAAATGGATGCTTGGTATAAAACAAAATTTGCTGACCTGAACAACGCCTCAACAACACACGTTGAAAGAGTCCGAGGTATCAGAGAACAAATGGCAAGCTGCAAGAAAGATGTAGGTATTATATGTCCTGTTGCTGTGACATGGTAATCTGGTATATGATAATATATGCCATTTAGTAGACGATTTTATCCAAAGCGACTTACAGTAGTGAATGCATACATTTTCTTTCAGTATATGTGGCCCCAGTGGGGATTGAACCCACAACCTAAGCGTTGCCAACGCCATGCTCTACCAACTGAGCTACAGAGAACCACATGATGATTATGACTATTCATAATAATAATAATAACAATAATAAAAATAATATAAATCTAGCACAAAATGGTCTTAAAAGCTCTATTATGGTGAAATGTGAATAGAATTGTCAAAACCAGTTGTGTTTAATTCTAATTTCCAATTAAACAGAATAAATCATTGACATAAAACATTGACAGACTGACTTTGTTTCATGTATTTTCCATGATTGCAGATTCAAAACAAAGAGCGGGACCTGGATGCTCTGAAGACCAGAAATGAGACGCTGGAAATGATGATTCGCGACGCTCAGGAAAAGTACAAGAAGATCGAGGAGGATCTACGGGTAAGCGGGGCAGCATGGTTCACCATTCGTTGACAGTCAGATGAAGGGAGTCATTCATTTCACAACATCACATCTGATCATTACAATACCTTAGCCTCTAACGTTATGGCAAGTCAGGCTAAAACACTTTCATTGGTGCGCTGAAACCAACGGCTTCATTCACACAGGCAAGGATTGAGGCCCTTACACTGGAGCTGAAATCCATCAAGGAGAAAATTGCGCTTCACCTCCGTGAATATCAGGAATTGCTGAACATCAAGATGGCCCTTGAGATTGAAATCATCACATACAGGTAAGGGGTCCATGGAGACAGTGCCTTGGGTTAATATTGAGTTGTGTCCTGAAGGAAATAAATAGGTTTAATTTGTGAAAGACCGATTAAATCTTGTGGGTATTATTGTTTATTAACTTCAACGTCTTGCACGGGTCAGAAATGTGAAAAAAAACAGTATCTGAGGATGGCCATGCTTCCCGTTAAAATGGGGCATTATTCAATTTGCCCATTTTTCTGACATACAATTTTATTGGATGTGAATAGTAGTTTGTGACAGATTTTGTAGGCTAAAGGGTTGGTGCAGGGGATCACTACACAGGTGAATCGCAGGTGATTGTGGTTTGCGGGTTGGTGCAGGGGACTCGCTCACAGGTGATTGTGGTGTTCCTTTAACAGGAAGCTGATCGAGGGGGAGGACCTGAGGCTCAGCAGCATGGTGCGTAACCTGTCCCTGACGAGCAGCAGCATGAGCGCCAGCGCAGCGGTGAGCGGGGGCCTGAGCGTCGGCCTGGCCGGGGGCCTGGGCCTGGGCCTGGGCCTGGGAGCTGGACTGGCAGGCAGTCTGACCAGTAACGGCCTGGGGGGCAGTGCAGGTGGAGTTGAAATTGGCCAGCTGGAAGCCATCGAGAGCATTACCACAGAACAAGCAGTGGAGATGACTGAGCGGAAGACAGTACTCATCAGGTAACCGTCAGATCCCAAAGAAAGGAGGCAAGAGGTCAGACTAAAAGAAACACATAAAATACTCATTACTACTATTATTATCATTAGTAGTAGTAGTAGTAGTAATAGTCATAGTCATAAAATAGTATATGATAGTCATATAGTGTGCTATTATTTTTTATCCAAAGCGACTTACAGTTGTGAATGCATACATTTTCAGTATATGTGGCCTTCAACCCACAACCTAAGCGTTGCCAATGCTGTGCTCTACCAACTGAGCCACAGAGAACCATTCCTACACTAAGAAGTAGTTTAACCTTCACAAGGCCTGTTGCAGTGCCTCATTTGAAGACTCTCTAGTGTGTTTACCTTGAAATCAGGTCATGGTATTTTTGCAGTTTTACTAATGCCCATGTTTAACTTAAAATGACTATATAATTATGAGTATGAGAATATAATTATATCTTCAAAAGCTACAACATTTCAAAAGCTGGATGGATTGTGCTAAAGCCATGCTGTTTGTGTTTTCATCTCAGAACAGTTAAAACAGAAGACGACTCTATGCACAGCGACACACAGGAGCGGACCATCATCATCTCTGGTGCAGCCGATGACGAGGAAGAAGACTAGAGCAGGAAGACCGAGTGGCGGTCCTTAACCTCTGGAGCTCAGCAATTAGGGGCCCCAATGCGCCCTTCACCCTGACTAGTAGCATCTCATACTGCTATTATACACCTTTAAAATCCCTGTGTGCCTTACGCTGCTATTAAACCTACAAATAAAGCATTCAGCATCATATTGTCTGTTGTGGTAATTGATGGGGAACTCTTTAACCAGTCCTGCTCTGATATCCACACAGAAACATTGGTTGCTTTGTTAAGGGGTATCTAAAGGTGAAATTCTTATTTATCTGAATCAACAAACCCTATTTCAAGGGAATTAAGTTTAACCCAGAAACTGCTTGACAGTGGATAGAGATAATATCAGAGGGGAGTAGCAGAGTCATTCTACAAAAACGTACCATTTTAGGTCCCTGGGACCTGCTCTGTAAATCAGAATAAACAAACAATAAAATGTAACAAACTTATATTTGGATTCCACAAAATCTGCCTCATAATATAAAAACAAATTACATTATTTTTAAGGTTCCAAAATAGTTTTAAACACTTTTTTGTGCGACGCATCATGCAAATGAAAATGGCCTGTCTACTAGAGTATATGCTTTTGCATGTACATGCAAATATATTTTTCTAGCTAACAGTATTTACATAATATATACACCCTTTGTATATCTTATTCTTATATGTCATATTTGATCTTATTCTATTGATTTTATTGTCATTTTCTCTTTAGGTAGGCTACAATGTATTGAAGTTACTGACCAACACATCTATCACAATATAATATACATTACTACATGAAATAGGCTACTAACTGTTAACTATATACAATAATGTGATTTATGAACATCATTCATTCATTAAAGCTTATTCCTGGTCAGGGTCCCAGCATGCATTGGGCGAGAGGCAGGAATACACCCTGGATAGGTCGCCAATCCATCGCAGGGCATATACACCATTCACTCACACACTCATACATACGGGCAATTTAGACTCTCCAATTAGCCTAAAGTGCAAAACCGAAGTACCCGGAGGAAACCCACGCAGACACGGGGAGAGCATGCAAACTCCACACAGAAAGGCCCCAGCTGGGAATCTAACCCGGGACCTTCTTTCTGTGCGGCGACAGTGCTATCCACTTGTGCCACCCCGATTTATGAACTTGTCATTTTGAACTGTGTTAGGATGCCTCTTTCTGCCAGCGGTGATACCGACAACGTAGAGATGCTGATCCAGAGAGACGAGAGAAATGCTTAGAAACAGAGAAGGCCAAATGGAGAAAGGACAGGGACAGGGGGATGAAGCCATCTATTAGTGAATTAAATGAAAGAGCAAAGAGGCAAAATTGGAGAGCAGCACAAGTCAAATGCAGGACAGTCACAGCAGCAAGAGCAGCAGCCATAGAGCAGTGCATGACGGCACCTCTAAGCCCAGAGTCAGATCTAGAGCCAGGTCCACAGCCACGTCCCTCAAGGTTAGTTAGAGTAAGTAAGTTATGGATGATTTAAAATGTGGTTGCAAAATATATGGTGCTTTTAGTACTGTTTTGTAAAGTTTAACATCATCGGGTGTGTGTGTTTGTGTGTGTGTGTCTGTGTGTGTGTGTGCGGGACCTTCAAAGAACAGACTAGGGGAGCCCCTGACAGAGGAGTTTCAGAGACCCCAGTCTGAGATTGAATGGCAAAACGATGAGATCATAAGAGAACGGTGCGTTCTAAAATATGACAATGATCTCTACCCAGGAATCATCATGGCCATCGATGAGGGGTATGCACAAGTCAAATGCATGCATCGTGTCGGACACAACAGATATATACCCAAGTTTTATATACAGTATATGGTAGATTAGATTATTGTAATGGTCTTTACTCGGGTCTTCCAATAAAAACTATCGGTCATCTATAGCTCATCAGAAAGCAGTAGCAAGAGTTACCCACAGAGCACTGAACACATTACCCCTATTTTAAAGTCCCTGCACTGGGTCCCAGTTAGCACAATCATTGATTTCAAAATCTTCTTGAATGTCCAACGCTGCGAAATGCGGCCGGGTTTGATTCCACTAGGGGGCGGCAATTGGCTGTCTTGGAGGGGGGGAGGAATAAAAGCAGAATGAGTTTGTTGCATATATGAGTGGTCCTGTATGTTACTGTGACAGGCTTCGGTTTAGGCGGGTGCCGGCTCAGAGGAGGCGGTGCAGCGCTCACTACCAGTCTCGGGACTACAGCAGCGAGTTCTCATATGAGGGGGGGAGAATAATTCACATCTTACTGGTTTTTAAGTCTAAATGCCTAGCACCAAAATACATATCAGACATGCCTGTAAATGATGAACCCACAAGGTCCCTTAGATCACTGGGAACTGGCCTCTTAGCTGTTCCTAGAGTAAGATCAAAGGCGGAGGAAACAGCGTTTAGTTTTTATGCTGCTTGCCGGTGGAATAGCCTGCCTTTGGATCTGAGAAACACAGGAATGGTTTTAAGAAAAAAAACACCTTTTTCAGTATGAATAATGTTTTCACTAATATCTACAACTACTGTTATGCACTTTACATGTTTGCTTATCTATTTTTAGGGCTATATTTTATTATGTTTTATTCATTTTTGTATGTATATTTATGTCTGTGTACATGTATACGTATGTTTGTACACCTTCAAATCTTGTATGAAATGTGCTCTATAAATAAAATTTGATTTGATATAAGTTTTCAGAAGAGGAAAAGGGTTTTAGTGCTTAACATAAGGACTGCTTTATGGTTTAGGTTTAAATTTCACAGTTTAGGGCTAATGGGTAGTGGTTTGTATTAGGTTTCTGTGTAAGTTTATTGGGTTGTCAAATTGTTAGGAGCTATGGCTAGATTTCTTATGGCTAAAGCTAATTGTGGACAATGGTTTATGGCCAGGGGTCCAGTCTTATACACAAGGTTGAGTTATACCTTTCTAAGAACAGTCAATGGGGCTAGCATGACATTCTGGGAGATGGAGTTTGCATGACAGTTTTCATGTTTCAGATAGCATGAAACCATTATCAACTAGTTTACATTTGCATGTCAATGTAAGCTTAGTTCTTTTATTTCCACCTTTTATTTATTTTCTCTGTGGCTCAGTTGGTAGAGATAACTTAGGTTGTGGGTTTTGGGACCACATATACTGAAAATGTATGCATTCACTACCCTTTGGATAAAAGGCCTAAATGGCATATATTACTGCTAAATGGCATATATATTTTCCACCGATAACTTTAGGCCTGGGCCTATATAGGAATCCGGTCCCCATAGCTACTCTGGTGTTATAAAGGGTTTATGCTCAATAGCTTCTCTGTTATTGTGAAATGCATGAGGTAAATTTGTTATGATGTTTTTTTGACCACAATGAGGTCTGAGGTTATCACCACATCCCAAGTTCTCTCAGATAAGCTGAGGTCTGAGGCTTTTTTCCAACTGAACAGTGTTCCCACTAATCAAAGCCCTGATTGAAGACTTTGATTAGCTGATTAGTCAAATCAGGTGAGGTTGGAACAAAAGCCTGCCGCCCACACAGGGCAAGATTCTTTGGCCTGTCTGCTCCCGTTGCTTCGTGTTCACAGCAGACCCAGACCCCTGCATGACCTTTCAACTGGATACCATCTCACACAGGCACGGCCCCCTGCAGGGTTTCATGGTCTCACGCACATGCAGCCTTAGTGTGGCGGTGCCAAAATGAGCCGCAGTAGGGATTAGAGGCCAAACCCTGGGCAGTAAAAATAAGACCTTCGCATTTAGAAACAGCACTCAGAAGGCTGTCTGTCGTGTGTCTCATCCATCTCAGTGTAGTGGCAGTCTTAGGCTTGGTATGGAGCGGTAACTGTGCCAATGGCAGCTGTGTAAGGAGTACTGGCCATGCCAGTGCAAGCTGTGTATGGAGTACTGAGTGTGCAAGCTATGGCCAGAAGGACACTTATGTTGAAAATAACCTACACAGTGAAATATGGTGGATCTTTGATGTTATGGGATTGTCTACTGGTCCTGGGGCTCTTGTTTAGTCAGCCAGGAAGCTGAAACTTAGATGCAAATGGATCATTCAGCAAGACAATGATCCCAAGCATACAGTGGGGAAAATAAGTATTTCACCCCCTGCTGATTTTGTGAGTTTGACCCCTTACAAAGAAAGGAACGGAACGGTCGGTCTATAAATTTCATGGTAGGTTCATCTTAACAGTGAGAGACAGAATACTTTTAAAAAATCACATTATATGAATTTTAAACATTTATTTGTGTTTTATTGAGGAAAATAAGTATTTCACCCCCTAGCAAAACAGCAAGAATTCTGGCTCCCACAGACCGGTTATGTGACCAGGAGGCACACAGATTAGTCCTCTTACTTAATTAGTACTCCTAATTAAGTACTCGTTACCTGTATAAAAGACAACTGTCCACAGAATCAATCAATGAATCAGATTCCAACCTCTCCACAATGGGCAAGACCAAAGAATTGTCTAAGGACATCAGGGACAAAATTGTAGACCTGCACAAGACTGGAATGGGCTACAAGACCATTGGCAAGCAGCTTGGTGAGAAGGAGTCAACTGTTGGTGCGATAATTAGAAAATGGAAGAAACACCAATTGACCATCAATCTCCCTCAGTCTGGGGCTCCACGCAAGATCTCACCTCGTGGAGTGAACCTGATCATGAGAAAGGTGAGGGAACAACCCAGAACTACACGGCTGGAGCTTGTTGATGATCTCAAGGCAGCTGGGACCACAGTCACCAAGATGACCATTGGATGACAATTTCTGTATCTCACAATCAACCAAGAAATTGTTCATTTCCACAAAATTGCTGTTTTGCAACGGTCATCTCAGTCTCCAGACCACAGAAATGTGTGGTTTGAATTGAAATGGGCAGACTACAAGCACAGGGCAAAGGATCTTGAAAGATTCTGTATAAAGGGATGGTCAAAGTTCCTCCCCCAATATGTTCACCAATCTCATAAAACACTATAAAAGATGGCATGTTAATTCAGATTTATTTTTTGTTGAATAATTATTAAGGGTGTGAATAATTGTGAATAAAATCTTTTGGGGAAAAATAACTTTTTCTCTGTACAATTGTATTAGCACAAAACAATGTATTTTTTGGGGGCCCGCTGGGTGGCTTATCCTGTTAAGGCACTGTCCTAGTGTGTGGATGAGCCCACGGTCTGCATCCTGTTAAGGCACTGTTCTAGTGTGTGGATGAACCCACGGTCTGCATTCTGTTAAGGCACTGTTCTAGTGTGTGGATGAACCCACGGTTTGCATTCTGTTAAGGCGCTGTTCTAGTGTGTGGATGAGCCCGGTTTGCATTCGCACTGTTCTGCATCCTGTTAAGGCGCTGTTCTAGTGTGGATGAGCCCTGTTCTAGTGTGTGGTCTGCATCCTGTTAAGGCACTGTTCTAGGCGCTGTTCTAGTGTGGATGAACCCACAGGTTGCATTCTGTTAAGGCGCTGTTCTAGTGTGTGGATGAGCCCCACGGTCTGCATTCTGTTAAGGCACTGTTCTAGTGTGGATGATCCCCACAGCTTATTATTGAATCCAGACCACGCCACTGACGACTATGGCCAGAAACCCCATGGGGTGGCACATTATTGTTGGTAGCGTTTCCAAGGGAGGGAGGGATCCGTCGGCAGGGACGACTACGTCTCATCGCACACCAGCGACCCTCGCTGGTCAATCAGGCGCCACAGTCTGCTGGTAAAATGCTACACACGAAGGGTCTTCCTTCAACTCATGTCTGTGCAAACTTAACTTGTGGACTGCAGTGTGCAAAGAGGCGAACGCTGAAATCACGCATTTTGGGGCAGAGCACATATTTGTCTACACTCTCCTGAATTTACAAATTGGAAGAAAAAGGGGAAAAAGCATGAAAATGTTTAAAATCTAAACTGTACTGTACCTTTGAGAATCTATGAATCAAATCAGTTCCCCTGGTGTGAAATGTAAAGTTCACCAAGCTTGTGCTAAAGAGGTGGATACGGTGTCACTCGGGTAGAGGGGGTGCCAGTAGGCCTGCAGTCAGCCAGGGCTAGGCAACTCAACTTCGCTGTCCTCCAACATGGTGGCTGCACAGCTGAAGGGGCATTTAACTACACACACACATCTGAGCACACCGCTGCTAGGCTGCACTCTAGTCAGCATACTCCTGCTGCAGCGATCGGAAGGGCTTGCCATTGCAATTGTGCACTGAGGATTGTGAGAAAAAGGAACAACAGAATGGAATAAAAATGTTAAACCCATCCGGTTCATTACCATTAATTAGCAAACTGGAGGAACGGGCAGTTTTACAGATCATCACAACCACACATCTGTTACAACACAAAAATGTACACTTAAACAAAGGGACTTTATTACTCTCAGGAGTCTAAACATAGCAGCAGGGGGTCTCTTCAGGGGGTCCATTGTGGATGTCTATCATGGGTGTTTTGATTTGTGGACAGATTTGTGAGTGTGCTGACATGTTGCAAGTAATCAAAAAATGCTATATAATGAAGTTAACATACACTCTTATACACCATAATATTATCTGTACATTGTTATTAACCTATCAACATGGCACCTTTTTATACTTTACAGGCAAGAATAAATCTGACATTAAATTGCTGTGTGTTCCTTCCTCCTCACACTTCAGAATCCCTGGCACTTCACACCGTGTTAAGTGTTTTGGCACAACAAAAAGACAGAGAGCTACAACACAAGACAAACTGCCCTTAACCTCAAACTACATTTTTAGAAATGGGTAATAAGTGTTAGGCTATCACACACATGGCATTCAGTACAGAGCTCAGATGCACGTTAAGCACAGATCTTAAGCACAGAGATACAGATTAAAAATTCCAGGACATTCAAATTCCAAAGAGAAGAGAGATATGGATTTGAACATGATTGATTATGAACCTCAAATTGCATAGATAATATCCTTCACCATAAAAATTGTGAGTGTGTGTGTGCATGTATGTACATGCGTGTACGTGTGTATGGGCGTGCACGTGTGTGTGTGTGTGTGTGTGCGTGCATGTGTGCATGTATGTACATGCGTGTATGTGTGTATGTGCATGCACGTGTGTGTGTGTGTGATGAATATCAGTGAAGTGGTTTTGGCTCCTCTCCAACTCCCCCGGCGAGTTTATACACTGTAACACTCACTTCATGAGCCAAGGCATCCGCATTCTCCTGGAAAACACAAACATATATGGAAAATGTATATATATACGTGTATATATATATATATATAAACATTGAACAAAAAGTTCGGAAATTTGTGTTTGGTAGATTATTTCTCTGTTGTAACAATGCTTCTTGGCAATAAATCTTATACCGTTGGAAAGCCTGTTTATTTCCCTTTTAAATGGTGCCCCATTTGTAAGGAACATGCCTTTGTGGGATGAGCAGCACAGCTGAGTATGTGGGCTGTGCCCATGAACAATTTGCCAAATCTTCTCTGCCAATGCCAAACACCTTATTCTGCTGTTGCTATTGACTCTTGTTTTGAGCTTCCGGTACCCCCAGGTGCTTTGCACCACTTACTCACAAACGTTTATTTTTAGGTGTAATATGGGGTTTATGGACTGCAACCCGACCATAGTATCCCTCTCTGTGAAGTTCTCAATGGACTGTTCTTGATGAAACTGCCTGTTCATGTCCTAGATTGATATTTCCAGTCAACGGATTCAGAGTTGATTGGTTTTGCCTTGCTTCTTGAACCAATGCACGGAAATCACAAATGAGGAGTATGCCCTTTCAACCACAGCTGCCCCAAGTTGGTGATGACTTTCCCTCAGACTTCCATGCCAACATCACCTTAGCCACTGCTCCTCGTGAAACACCGGCAAGTTGATTAGCCTTCCTCATTGAAGCTCCTGACAAATGTGTCCCAACAATTACCCCTCTTTCAAAGTTACTGAGATCTCTTCTTCTAGCCATGGTAGCTGTGTGTTTCACTGCATTTACATTCATGTTTCAGTAAGTGTTATCAACCTGCTCACGTCAGTGACAATGTATTTACCTACATCTATCAGTCACAGTATCTACCTGCACAGCTTGCTCACCTGTGTGTCAGCTTCAGCATATACTCGGACCACATCTTCCGTGCCGGACGGACGGACAAACGCTCTGGACATCTGGTACTTCTTCACCAGCACATCGATGGCATCCTGGAGTCCTGCAGGTTTGACTGCTCGTCTCTCTGCATCCGTTGTGTCAATCACTCTCCTATCTGCCACCTAGAACAGCACAGCACAGCCTGCTCCATTAAAAGCCTTGGTGTAACCCAGACAGACAGACAGACAGACAGACAGACAGACAGACACAGACACAGACACACACATTTGTATTCACACGTTAGCAGGACAGAGGTCACACACTTGCTTTGCGGGGACACCACTTTTCTGTGGTCCTACAGATATGAAAAAAATCATGCATGTTTAATTTCTAAAGAATTTGTTTAAGATTTTCTCCCAATTTATTAGCCAATTACACCCACTCTTTTTCATGTCAATCCCCCCCTCGTATTGTGAGTTTGCTGCCGTAGTTCTGTGACCGGCAGTGACAAATGCAAAGTATCGTCTCCTCCTCGCCAAGCCGTCGACCGTAACTCTGGTACTCCAGAGGCACTCCTATACGCAGCGAACTCATGTCGGCTTCCCTTCCCCCTCCCTGGGGTGGACAGCCAATTGTCATCCGCTAGTGGCACTCCCGGCCAGAGCCAACTCTGGCGCGGTGGAAAAACTCTGGTGGAATTGAACCCTGGTTGCAGTGGTCAGCGTCAAACGTTGTAACCGCCAGACCACCCGCGAGGCCCATGCATGTTTAATTTAAGCTGGTAAACACAAATATCACCTCAGATTTTTAAATGAATTAAGTAAATTCCTTAACCTGTTTCTATTATGCCTAAATTGGACTTTAGGCATAATAGAAAGTAAGAGCAACTAGTTCTCCAGTAAACAAGACATCATGTTTACTGGGGAAGTAATTGCATACGCACCTAAATAGCTAGTTTATATTACAGAGCGGGGACCTCATTTGCATACTTATGCAAACAGCTTGTTTTTACATCATCCATGTTTAAACATTCTTAGAAGGTGACAATACAAATGTAGTTCAGGAACGTAATACCTTAAAAACTAAAAAAAAATGTCACAAGCAGGATGAAGTAAATGGCATCCTTTTAAAATTAAGAATGCTCTTCAAAACAATAAGTTGGGTTACCTAGTTTTTATAATATGGTTTACAAGAGAGGGACAGAATATGGATATTTCTTTGTTGGCTCAGGGTCCTACAACATTTCATTGTGTGAAAGTAATTTTGCTACTCTTTGGCAAGGTCTGGTATGTATCAAGTATCTTAAGAGTTACACTTACGACACCTCCTAAGAGCTTACTTAGGAGTGAAATCACTCTTCGCTTAAAGTGGTCGGTAAAGCCTAGTTACACAGAACCTAGCTTCCACTTTCTCTTAGCGAAATCTTCAAATATTCTCAAGAGTAACTCGTGAATGTGCTAATTGCGACAATTAAAAGATTAAGATGAGGTCATCGATCGGCGAAATTGCAAAGAGGAAGAAGTTTTGTTACTAACCATAATCACCCCATTCATATAGACCTATGTGGCACCCAAGATTTTTCGTCCCCATGTGACTGTGACTGTGTAAACACAACCTTGTTCCCATGAATATGGCAATACACATACGCACGCATGCACAAACACACACGCACACGTCCCCATGATGTGACTGTGTAAACACAACCTTGTTCCACACACACACACACACACACACACACACACACACACACACACGCACCTTGACTTTGAGCTGTCTGTTGGGCAGGTCAGTGTAAATAGCGTTCCACTGCTGCACAGTCATGTCCCGGATTGCCAGCACCGCCTCGATCAGAAGCATGTCTGAGATGGCATCGCCCACTGTCTGTGGGGAGAGAGAGAGAGAGAGCCATCAGCACTTCGGCAGTGTGCACACACTTTGTGTGCTGTGGTAGAGGAGTGCCTTCATCACTATTTGTGTGCCACTTTTGCACAGTTGTCTCTGAGGCAAAGGTCAGACATGTTATTGGAGCACTGGTCCGCAATAAGATCACTAACACATTGTAGGAGAGTGGTGTGTTTCAGTGTCACTCCTGATGATGATGTCACAGTGACTGCATTGGTTAATGAGGGTAGTGGGAGCATGATGATGATGTCACAGTGACTGGCCTGGTTAATGAGGGTAGTTGGCGCGTGATGACAATGTCACAGTGACTGGCCTGGTTAATGAGGGAAGTGGGCGCGTGATGACAATGTCACAGTGACTGGCCTGGTTAATGAGGTTAATGGTGTTCTCCAGCAGGCATGCAGCTCTCTTCTTCTCGTCATCGGTGTTGGGGTCCAGAGCAAGCTGCTTGATCCTCCCTTCCGCTGCTTTACTGAACAGTACCTGGGACAGAGAGAGAAAGAAAGAGAGAGAGAGAGAAAGGGAGAGAAATAGAGAGGGAGAGAGAGGGGAAGAGAGACCGAGAGGGAGGGTGAGAGAGAGAGAGAGAGAGGGAGAGGAATAGAGAGGGAGAGAGAGAGAGGGAGGGGGAGAGAGAGAGAGAGAGAGAGAGAGAGAGAGAGAGAGAGGGAGAGAGACCGAGAGGGAGGGGGAGAGGGAGGGCAAGAGAAAGAGAAATTGAGAGAAAGAGAGAGGTAGAGGGTTTCATTACACAGAATGGACTCGCTGTATTGGCGCGCTGTGTGTGTGAGAGCGTGCGTGTGAGTGAGTGAGTGTGTCTGTGTGTGCATGAGAGGAAATGTTAGCATACTCACTGTGCCGTGGCCGTTGGCCTCAAAGTACACGCCGATGTCAAACTCCTGCGCAGCATGGTGGAGGTGCTTCACCCCGGTCTTCACACAGCGCACCGTTACCTGGGGTCAAGGGTCAAAGGTCAACACAGTAAATAAGAAGTATAAGAAGTAATAAGAATAAGAAGTAACACACACTCCCTCCCTCCCTCCCTCTCTCTCTCCGCTTCACTGATGACTGATGCTAACAGGCTTAGTTAGGTTATAGATCTGACTGACAGCACAGAGAGAGGTGTAGAGCGTGGCGTGCTCACCTTCATGGTCTCCTCCAGGTAGCGCGTGGAGCTGCCGTTGGCGTATGCAGTCTGCACCACAGCGACCTGCAGGTCCAGACCAGCCTGGAGAACACACGGTTTTAAATGGAGCACCATATCGGCCCCACACACAGGCCAGCGCTGCAAGGGAAGAAGCTGGGCGGACGGGCGAAGCTTCCCTTCGGCTTCCACTTGCACCACTGTCAGTACTGCTGAGTGAGTAACTAAACTTTGTATCCTTTTTAGACTGTGAAAGTCATAATTTCATCAAACTGGTCCAGTTATTTAAACCTCATTGTTTTGGTTGCACCGTTCAATTATTCAGGAGAACATCAATACGCCAAAATCAATATTGTGTCTCTTATCTCCGTTACTTTCTTTGTTGTATTTCATAGCTTTTTACTTCCTCTTATTCCTGTGTGGTGCTGAAACTGAAAGTTGGGTATTCTCTGACAAATGGTTATTACAGATGATTACAGTTAAAATAAATACGTCAATGGTCATATAAAAAATAATAAGACAATTTGTGTAATAAATACAAGGAATGATCAGACTTATCAGTTGATGAAGAAACAGATTTTGGATATGTTGCAGTGGACATGGAGTGGACTCTGTCTCATGGGTGTGGCTTGTGGGCGTGGCTCTGTCTCACCTGGGTGAGCAACTCCTTCAGGTAGATGCTGATCAGGGTGGCGATTTTGTCTCCATCCAGCAGGTGAAACTTGCCGGCCGAGTCATTGAAATAATAAACAATCCTGTCTGCATCTCCGTCAAACGAACAGCATCTGTCGCCTGCCGCAATCTCAACACCTGAAAGGGAGAGGGAAGGGAGAGAGGGAGAGGGAGAGGAGAGATAAAGAGGGTGGGAGGGAGAGAGAGAGCAGAGAGGAAGAGGGAGGGGGAGGGGGAGGGAGAGAGGGAAGGGGAGAGAGGGAGAGATGGAGGGGAAGGGGGGGAGGGAGGGAGGGAGGGAGAGGGATAGAGAGATGCAGAAGATGATGGTAATATGCATTTCATTAAGCCTAAACTTTTGTTTCTTCAGCATTCACCGTAAAACAAATGTGAAAGAGAAGACACTGAAAGCTTCAGATTAAAAATAAAGTTCTCCAGCATTCATTTTCATAACTGGACACGGCCACAACTGGACAATGGAAGTCGCTCTGACTTCTCTGCTGAGGCCTGGGTGTGTGTGTGTGTGTCCGTGTGTGAGTGTAAGTGTGGGCGTATGTGTGTGTGTGTGTGTGTGTAGGTGTGTGAGTGCATGTGTCAGTGTCAGTGTGTGTGCGTGCGTGCATGCGTGTGCATGCATGTATGTGCGTGTGTGCATGCATGTATGTGCGTGTGTGTGTGTGTGTGTGTGTGTGTGTGTGTGTGTGTGTGCGTATGTGTGTGCACAGTGTGTGTGGTTAATCATCCACTCTATAAACCTGACGGGAGACTCAGGTTCAATGTTCTGCCCTACCTTGCGGAAGTTTCTGCAGGACTTTGACGTGGTCGGCTCCGCACAGGTAGTTGAGCTTTCCCTGGCTGCCATCGTTGTAGAGCAAGACCTGCAGCTCATTCTGCAGGAACGGCTCCATCTCGCGCATCTTCAGCGCGCCAATCCCGTTTGCTCCATCCACCAGGAGCCGCTTCTGGTCATCTGTGCGGTTTGGGACCTGTAGAGAAAACAGCCCTGAGAACAGCGCTTCCAGTGACCTGAGACCAGTTTACACCAGCCCTTCCACTGACCTGAGGCCAGTTTATACCAGCTCCCTGTTTCACGTAACTTTCTTAGAAACAGATACGAAGTACAGTCCAGCAGACAGAGATGACTGCAGTCTTATGTGCTTGGTGCACAGCGCCACCTAGTGGTGGTGGGGGTAGTCTTACATGCTTGGTCAGCTGAATGAATGCCTGGGACAGTTTTGTGTAGTAGCCTTCCATGGTGGCATTGCCGTAGGAACCGTCTGTGTTTTTACAGCGCACCATGAAATGCAGCTGGGGTGTGGTCAGCAGGCCATAGTCTACAGATAACACAGGGAGAGAGGGAGAGAGAGGGAGAGAGAGAGAGAGACTGCAGATGATTTATCCAGAGGAACGAAGGTCCGACTGATCTCTGCAGTTCACAAGTACAGCTTCACCCTTCAGGCAGACAGATAAGCCATCCATAGTGTCTCCAGTGCACACAGCAGGCTAATCAGACCTGACTATATATGCTATATGGCATATATTATCTGACCTGGGTGTGCAATGTCATGGAATGCAGTGTGTGATTTTAAGCATTTAGCATTTATACAGCATGGCTCGAGTGCAGGCTGATAAAACAGGTAGAGGTGAAGTGCACTAGTGTAGACTACCACACAGGTAGAGGTAAAGGTAGAGTAGGGTACACTAGCATACAGAAGGCTAGAAGTAGAGCACAGTCAAGCACAGTAGTGAAGTTAGAATAAAAATTGTCTATTGCCTGAATCCAGTAGCCTTAAAAGTCAAATGCCCTTGATTGAAGTTCAGCACTCTGAATACTGAACACAACTGGCATTACGTATTAAAACCCCTCACTTATCCTACATGTAAAATATATGTAGTTGATTTAATATAATAATTACTACACAGGATACCAGTTATTAATTAAATCACCAAACTCGCTGAGAGGCAGAGCAATCTGGTGGATCAACCTTCATCAAAATATACAATTTACAATTCAATTAAAATTAACAGCTGGTTTATTAAGTTACAACAGTTAGACAAAGGCAAAATATCCAACGTCCAATCTACAGCCGTAGGTTCAACTACCTTAACAAATACTAAATCCTAGACATAAAATTGACATGCAACAATCACAAAAGAGATGAAATGGAAAAAAATGGTACCAAACCAAGTTTGTTTCTCTCCAAATGCAAACACATCATGGCTGAGGTGTGAGCTGGGACCAGAAGAAAGCAGGAAAGTGTACAATCATCTTTGACTTGCTAGGCTCCTCTAAAACTGGCACAAAAAAAAAAACGGATTGCCATACCATGTTGACATCCGCTTTCAATCTGGTGGGCCATAATTATTTTCTCCATGATCCGTAATTTCCAGCTTATAGGTAGAACCCTGAAATTGTGGTGTGTGACCTAGGCTTGTAAGTTTGGTGTGCTGATCTAATATGGACTGCACTGGCTGGAAAGGTTACATACCAGTATACAGTATAGTAGAATAAAGTAGAGACAGAGTACAGTACAGTAGAGGTAGAATACAGAAGAGGTGGTGCAAAGTAGAAGGAGAGTACAGTAGAGTAGAAGGTGATTCCATGTGAAAATGGAACAAAAATGACATAGTGGAACAAAACTGACGTAGTGGAACAAAAATGACATAGTGGAACAAAAATGACATAGTGGAACAAAAATGACATAGTGGAACAAAAATGACTTAGTACATAGAAAGGTATTTTGGATAAATATGACTTTTATATCTTGAAGAATGTTTGAGTAGTAATAAATTAAGGTTGCCATTTTTATGAAACTTTGGGCCTACCCAGGTTCACTACAAGACACTGTAGCTTTTGATCTATACATGCCACAAACACAATCATGAGGCCAGTTCAAACCTCATTGTATGCTCTAAGAAATGGGTAACATTTTGATTGAGCAAGATGTAAAAAGTAGAGTATAGTAGAGTTAGCGGTAGAGTACAATAGCATAGAGATAGAGTAGAGTTAGCAGTAGAGTACAGTAGAGTATAGCTTGCACAGAGGGACGTGACCGCACCGTGACCATGAGCGCCCAGGGAGGAGACACCATCCAGCACAGCCTGGGACAGCCTCTCACTGCTGGGCCTGCAGGGGTACAGGCCAGGGGTCACTCTGGAGCTAAAGGTCACACTCAACCTAACAGTGTGCAGCATTCTTTACACCATTTCCCTCAGGGTCAATAATGGAAATTAACAACCGACACTCTGCAACTCACTCCTCTCTCTCTCTCTCTCTCCCTCCCTCCCTCCCTCTTCTCTCCCACCCCCACCCCCCCCCTCCCCCCCCCCCCACCCCCCCCCCCCTCTTCTCTTCCCCCACCTCTCTTCCCCACCCCCACCTCTCTTCCCCACCCCAACTCTCTCTCTCTTCCTGTTCCCACTCCCCACTTCTCTTTCTCTCTCCTCCGAGGCTGCCAGGTCATTGCTAAACTGACCGGTCATTTTCGGACCCCAGCTGTGACAGCACTGGCAACCTCCTTTTTGAATAAAACACACTGTCACATGACCTGATGTCTTTCCCTTTGACATCGCTGTGGGTTGTCATATGACCCGTCTTTCCTTACGATGTCACTGTAGGCTGTCAAACGACCTGCCGTCTTTCCCTATGAAGTCGCTGCGGGCTGTCACATGACCTGGTGTCTTTCCCAATAAAGACGCTGGCGTCCTGGCTCATGTTGACCGCCTCCCTCTCGATGATGTCATTCAGGGCTGTCACCAGCCCCTCCTGCTCGGCATTGGCCAGCTGTGTGGCATACTCCTCCCACAAAGGGGTCACCATTTCGCCCATGGGGTCGATGAGTTTCACCCCGTTATCCTCCTGTGGGAGTCGGGGGAAGGGCACATGTTACAGGAGGCACACAGTCACTGCATGTCTGAGAGCTCCTGCAGCACTTTACAAAGAAATCAGAGCTCCTGTAGTGCTTTATAAACCAATCAGAGCTCTGCAGTGCTTGACAAACCGTTCAGAGCTCCTACAGTGCTCTATAAACCAATCAGAGATCTGCACAGACCAAATAGAACTACAACACAGATTAACATATGCATGATGCAGTTTTGTGTTGACTTCTGCTCTTAATGATTTAATCATCCAAATAATTGATATGATCTGGCTTTTTAGCTACATTGATAAGCTCATGAATGACAGCTGTTTTTGTGTCCCTATATGAAATGTTTTACTCTAGTCTAGAGTTTTACTCTAATCTGAGTAGGCCAGCATTGGTCAGCTAATTAGCATTGGTGTATACAGCTGGCCCCACAACTGAAGGAAATAAAAACCTGCAGCTCCCCTGCTGTAGGGAAAGCAGTGATAGAGGACAGGAGAGATGTACACACTCACTTCTGGGTTGTGCGAAGCGGTGACCATCACTCCGATGGTAGCTTTAGTCTTCTTGGACCTGAGCACTGCCAGTAAGCCCATCCGGTACATGATGTGGTCCAGCTGTTTCGCGTTAGTGCGAAAACCAGAGGTGCCATACTGCAGGACCAGTCCGACAGGCTTTGGGTGTAGTGCCGAATAATGTGATACTTTCTCAAACAAGGCCATTCCTCATGGAAGAAAAGGGACAATTTTATTTAATGGCGTACCATTATTTAGCCAGCACATTATAGAGAGCAAACCCTAGCTTGCTATCACTGTTTCCGGATGTACACTAAGTATTTAATTGTAGGATAACGTTTTGCCTCCATGTGACCGTCCTGGGATAAACCTAAGAAATGTGCGATAATTTTATGGTGCAATTTAATTTGTAATAGCCACTGGCCTCAGCAAGAATATGTCATTGTAAATCCGCAAGGCTTCAGCAAATCGTTGGCTAATTGTTGTGGCATTAGGTAATGGTAATGCCTGTTATGGCATTGCGCTTATCAGAACACACCCAACTGTATAGCCAGGCATCCGTTTTAAGGTTAAAGTACCATCATTGTTGGATAAATTCAACTAAATGGTTTAACGTTAACACTTTTTGTCACATTTTGTGCATTTAAGAAAGACTTTGCGTAACGTAGGCAATTTAAAAATAATAGATTACATATAATCTAGGCAAAATATCAGGAAGTGTTGCACCAAAGCAAGTTAGACGACTTTAGCCAACTTCAGAGCAGAAACCCACAGCGTTAGCCTTGCGTAGCGAACGTTGAATAACGGACTGTATTGGTTAACAATAAAACAAATAATTATCTACGCAGCAAGCTAAACTGCTTCATTCATTCATTCATTCATTCATTCATTCACTTTGACGTACTTAAATTTAGAAACGGCAAGCGCTAGCTAGGAAGACATTCTCAAAACCTTAGGACGTGATAGCTAGCAAGCAAAGTTATCTCTCTACTGGTCTCGGAAGTAAGGAGATCATAATTGCCAAAGCCGAACATCGTAAATACAATACATACACACCACCATGACGCCTAATAACAACAAGGACCACAATGGAAATAAGTCCTGGGACTTTTCTGTGTCATCCTTGATATGTATTTTAAAAAATATACATGCACATCGGGATGTAACCATGTATTGTCTTTTTTGTATGTCAAATAAACTAGCACATGAGACTCAATTCATTGTTCAGACTTTCAAATATTACAATTTACATTTTTTAAAATATTGTCCCCTTCCCCACTTACTGTTGTTTGTAAATTCAGCGGACAACTCCTGGCGACGTGGCTGTACTTCCGTGTGTGACTCCTTAGGGCTTGCAATCGCGCAGCCAATGCAAGCCGATGTAGCGGAGGTACCGTAAAGTTGATAAACTGCACGCAACATATTTCGTAAATTTTTCATACAGGGCATTTTATTCAAATTCAAGTTCAAATTGAAATGAAGGAATCCATATGATTTCAGTGCATGCACATTGCTATGGTCTGAGACAGACTCCTTGCTAAATTACAGCCTGAAGCTTGGACAATTTTACAACTTTATTAGCTAGCTACATTTTCAGACTGTATATTTGACAATGGTTCATTTTTTTCTAAATACTTAAAATACATAAAAATTGTGTTTTAATTATAGGCTACATAGTGAAACGAAGTTTTTCGTAACCTGGACATGGTCTAATTTATGGGAATTTGCGGCCATTTTACTATAGCAGAGGGAAATTGTTTTGTGAATCCGCCCCTGGAAGTTTTGGTTTAACTTGGGATATGCAGCCTGACGAATGACTAAACGATATCTGACCTTAAAGAGCATTTGATTCTGAACCAACGTGCTCCGTTTAATAAGGAGATGTTCAGCATTTTAGCTAATTTTGAGCCTGAAGCATAGGCTGAATGTACAATTCTGTCTTTCATTGTTGTGTAAAACAAGTGTCTAAGAAGGTATTCTATTGTATTCACTTCTGATATTTTATCACTCTAAAAAAATTAATAATAATAAAAAATAAAATAAAACAATATCAATTTTATATTACAATATTGTGTTTTATGCGTTTGTTTTTACCATTACTTTAAAAATATAATATAACAATATACAGTGCCTATAGAAAGTCATCATACCCTTTTGAAATAGTCACATTTTTTTTGTCTTACAGCCTGAAATGAAAGTACATAAAATCCATCTTTTTCCAGCTTTATTTACACATTTTGCCTTACAATATTCAAGTGAAAAAAGGGCACAATTTCTGATAATAAATAAAAAATGAAAAACTAGAATAACAGGGTTGGAAAAGTGATCAGTCAGAATAACCCTTGTTCACCTTGAGGCTAATTTCCACCTGAGTGGTTTTGTAGTGGTTTTGATTATTTCACAATAAAATCAGCTGTTCCATAGTAGTGCATGGTAACGCAAAGAATTCACCATGGCTGGAAAGGTGCTTTCAAAAGGACTCTGGGATAAAGTTGTGGATAGGCGAAATTAGGAGAAGGATATAAAAACATTTCAAAGGCTTTAACTATCCCTCTGAGTACCGTTCAGAGTATTATTAAGAAGTGGAAGGCATATGGCACCACCCACACCTTGCCAAGATCGGGCTGTCCCTCCAAACTGGATGACCGGGCCAGGAAAATATTGATCAGGGAAGCTACCAAGAGGCCAATGGCAACCTTGAAGGAGTTACAAGTCTTAATGGCAGAGATTGGGATCGCATGTCACAACAATCTCACAAGGTTTACACAAAGCTCTGTGCATGCCTCTTCACAACAATCTCAGAAGAAACACATAGAAGCATTTATGCCATTTGGCAAAAATGGTCAGATGGCCTGCCTCCCGCGTGGTCCAGTGGTGGCAAGAAAGAAGCGTCTCTTCTGAAAAAGTGTCACACTGAGTCTCGCCTGCGGGTTACGTTATGCGAAGAAACACATAGAAGACTTCTGATGCCATTTGGCGTAAAAAATGTTTATGGGAGAAAAATGGTCAGATGAGAAAAAAAAAGAAGATTGAACTTTTTGGACTGAACTCTAAGCACTATGTTTGGCAGAAACCAAACACAGCACACCACCCAAAACACACCATACCTACAGTGAAGCACGGTGGTGGCAGCATTATGTTGCGGGGGTGTTTCTCTTCAGTGGGGACTGGGCAATTGGTCAGGATTGAAGGGAAAATGGATGCTGCCAAGTACACCCAAATTCTTGAGGAAAACCTGCAGCCCTCTGCTAGACAGCTGAAGATGGGCAGGTGGTTCACCTTCCAGCACGACAACGACCCAAAACCAAACAACCCGCCAAAAAAACAACGCAGTGGCTAAAGGACAGGAAGGTGAATGTCTTTGAGTGGCCTAGTCAGAGCCCTGACCTAAATCCGATAGAACATCTTTAAGAGTGCAGTCCATTGCTGCTCACCACGGAATTTGACTGAACTGGAACAGTTCTGCAAGGAAGAATGGGCAAATATTGCCCAATCTAGGTGCGCAAAGCTGGTAGAGACATATCCAAACAGACTGATGGCTGTAATTAAAGCAAAAGGTGCCTCTACAAAGTATTAAATCAGGGGACTGGTCACTTTTCCAACCCTGTTATTTTAGTTTTTCATGTTTTATTAATTTCATTTCAGGCTGTAAGACAAAAAAAGTTACTATTTCAAAAGGGTATGATGACTTTCTAAAGGCACTGTATGCCATTTAGCAGATGCTTTTATCCAAAGCAACTTACAGTAGTAAATGCATAAATATTTCAGTAGGCTATAGGTGGTCTCAGTGGTAATTGAACCCACAACCTAAGTGTTCCCAATGCCGTGCTCTACCTACTGAGCCACACAGAACCACATTTGATTTACTTCATTGATGTATTGTCCAGCACAAACTCGTAGTGTGATATGATGGATTCCCTGTTGTTGTAGCAGTTTGTTTCCATAATGTGTAGAAAACAGCAGCCATGAGAGTGTGAGGATGTTCTGGTTAATGATGTTAGGGATGTGGCTGCAGAGGTCTCCCTGTCAGTCAATTTCTTTTTTGTTTTGACACAAAAGTCTAAATCCAATCGACATCTGTCCTTCACGCCGACTCACTATTTGTTAGTTTTATTAAAAACAGGACCACTTTTACATTTTCGGTTTTCCCTACCGCCACACCACCGGGAGGCTCCCTCATTATTCAAGTGTTCATTTTTATTTTCACCAACAATTTCTTGAGTTCAGTAATCACCAAAATGAACTCACCAAACTGTGTTCATGAAGAACCAAGTGTTGCCATTTCTGGCAGGTTCAGTAGTTCATGATGTCATGCAACATGAAGATATACAGGGCTGCCATACTTGCTCATTGTCAACGCAAAGTGGCGTTTCATTAGATTATTGACACATTGAACTTACATAGTGAATGGAATACAGTTGCACTTGGTTTCTGGCAACTGCCACTGCAACAGCAATTACTTCCCCACTACTACAATCTGAAATTACATTAGAATTAATTGGCAGAAACAGTGTATAAATGCAATCAGATGGCTAAAGCCAGACTGCATGCAACGTTATCCTTTCCCTCTGATATTCACCAGACTAAGATTCACCTGCATTGTGCTGTTTTTGCCAACAGTGTAGACTGTGCTTGGATATGCAGAGCCATTTTCCACATGAGTTTCCATCATATTATATTAATTATTGGTAACGCAATTGTTGACTCTGACAAATTGTTTTAAAAGAAATTCCTGTGTTTGAAGAAGTAGGTGCCCTTTACCTAATTCCTATGTCGTAGGTTAGTCAGTCTTTTAAAATAATTATTCAGATATTTGAAAGATATCCATGGAGGAACAATAGCAAAGTGCCTCTGAATAAACCACAGACTGCGTATATTTGGCTCTCCCTGTGTGACGCAGTATATCGGAGGGCACTGCAATATCTCACAATATTTAGCATGGTATTCTGCGTGACCTTGGTGTACCATTTCATTCTTAGTCCAAGCAGCAAGGTTTTTCGCCGCTGACTCGTACGCCGTGCTTTTGGTATTCGCGAACACAAACTCAATACAGAACATCAAATATGTTTTCTACATTTTATGTAATCCGGATTGAGCGATAGCGTGGACATTGCATGAAGCGAGTTACCCACATAAATTAGAGACCAGCTAATCTGCGCAGGTTCCGTGTGGAATTGACCCACGTGAATATCTACATTCTGCGCAGAATCTGCGCGGCATGACGCTAAGGAGAGGCCTGCTACGGGGGTGTGGGGGATGTTGCCGGTTTGTTAATGACGTATCACCTGACTCTGTCGGAACACTGACAAGGGGGTGGAGAGGATGAGTAAATAAATAAATAAACAAAGGGAGACGAATTCATTCAAACCTTACCATCTTCTACCGCCGCTGGATCTCGCAGTAGTCAATGCAGGCGACCAGAAAGGGAGGAAAAGGACACAACGCGGGAGAGAACAGGCACTGTGCAAGGTTTCAAACTAATAAGAAATTCCTCACTGGAAACAGGTTTGCGGCGAAGAATAATCTCCGCGTGTGAGAGGACATCGACTGCCCTCCGGGAAGAGCCGTCATTTTTTACCAGGCTGTCCCGAGTCAACGCTGTAGCCTGTTTTTATATTTTACTCAATCACCTAATTGGGAAATTTATAACAATTGTTACGTTTTTCTGAAAGAAAAAAAAACTCGTCGACTGGCTATTTAATGAAGCCAGAATACTTGCCTAAATGAACTCGAACAACATTGCTGAAGGAAAGCGCAGGGCCCTCAGTTTCAAAACCTCCTTTATTCATTATAAAGGCTGAGAAAATCGCAATTTATTGCTGACTGAGGGCGTTACATAAGGAACGAATTAGCATTGGACTGAGGATAAACGAGTCAACGACGGACGGGACTCTAGCATAGAGAACGGTGCAACCTTGCCCAAGATTATCTATATTAGCTAGAGAACACGTATCAACTTGAGATTCAAGGAAACCCTACGTTTTTGGATAATTCGGGCCGTTAATATTTTGGGGGGTATTCATAGGTTGTAGGTTGTATCCTTAGGAATTTGAAAGGGACAGTCCGGGATCCGAAGATAGTCGTTTTTACTTGGATATATTGCTGTTTTCTTGGCGAGATTCATTCTTGAGGGTGACACTAAGGAGAGAAGATGTCGGGGCAGACGCTGACGGATCGCATAGCCGCTGCCCAGTACAGCCTTACTGGATCAGAGGTGGCTCGCGCTGTCTGCAAAGCCACCACGCACGAAGTGATGGCGCCCAAGAAGAAACACTTGGAATGTAAGTGCGCCGCCTTCCTGTGCGAACGTGAGCGTACATGTCTTCCACGTTATTTTCCATTTACATAACTAAACCTAGAGTATTTAATTAGTAGCCCCATGAAGAGGGATACACCAAGGTAAACCGTAACTTTCAGTCAGAAGGTTCAGGTACATTTGTCAGAGTCCACTCAGCTTTGAATAGGACAGTAGTGAACAGGGCTGTAAGGTGCCTCGGTGTGCAGAACATGGCAGCCTGCGACCACCTGCGTCCAGTGTACTACACAGCAGGAGGGTAGGGTAGGCTAGGCTAGGCCAGGGAGCTCATCTCCACATTGGGCATGAAGTCACACAGCCAGCCCTGTTTCAAATTACTATACACTGCCCTCCAGAATTGTTGGCACCCTTGGTAAAGATGAGCAAAAAAGGCTATGAAAAAATGTTTTTATTTGTTCATCAGCTTGATCTTACACTCAAAATATGAGGAATCTAAGCTTTAATTGTAGCAAAATTATTCAAAGAATAAAAATCCTTATAAAGAAATTAACATTTTTCTCAAAAACATGTGTGTCACAATTATTGGCACCCTTTCAAAATCTTAACAAAATCGAAATGAAGTATATTCACATTTATATTACATTTTTTAAAGTTCACCTGAGTCTTTAGGAAGTCTTAAGTGGTCATCCATGACTTCCTGTGCACAGGGGTATAAATATGAGGGGACACACAGGCCATCATCAACATGGGGAAGATCAGAGAATACACAAATGAAATGACACAAAAGGTGGTTGACCTTCATAAATCAGGTAATGGCTATAAGAAATAGCTACATGCCTGAAAATACCCATTTCCACTATTAGTGCAATAATTAAGAAGTTTAAAACAACTGGAGTTGTGATGAACCTGCCTGGAAGAGGATGCAAGTGTATTTGGCCCCCACGCACAGACAAGGATGGTTCGAGAGACAAAAAGTTGTGTGAAAAGAGGGATGGTAATGCAGAAAAGAACCTAAACCCCACTGTGAAGTATGGTGGTGGATCTGTGATGTTGTCACTTCCTTACTTCCAAAGGCCCTGGGAACCTTGTTTGGGTACATGGCATCATGGACTCCATCAAGTACCAGGAGATTTTAGATCAAAATCTGTCCGCCTCTGTCAGGAGGCTAAAACTGGGTTGTGTTTGAATCTTCCAGCAGGACAATGATCCAAAGCATACCTCCAAATCCACACAAAAATGGGTCACTGACCACACAATTAAGCTTTTCAAATGGCTGTCCCAGTCCCAACCCCATTGAAAACCTGTGGAGTGAGCTGAAGAGGAGAGTCCACACACGAGGGCCAAGGACTCTGAAGGATCTGGAGAGATTCTGTATGGAATGGTCTTAGATCCTTTGCTATGTGTTCTCCCACCTCATCAAGTATTATAGGAGAAGACTCAGTGCTGTTATCTTGGCAAGGGAAGGGTGCACAAAGTACTAAATGCAGGGGTGCCAATAATTGTGACATGATTTTGGGAAAAATGTTTATTTTTTAATAAGGATTTAAAAAATATATCATTTTACTTCAATTAAAGGTTTGATTTCTCTCATATTTTGAGAGAATATTTTGTAAGATCAAGCTGATGAGCCTTTTTGCTCATCTTTACCAAGGGTGCCAATAATTTTGGAGGGGACTGTATATATTTATATATACACACAGGTAACTGCCCAAATAAAGGAAACACTTGAGTAAATGAAGGGTTCTGGCATCTCTTATGGTGTGGGGTACATTTTCCTGGCATGGTTTAGGTCCACATAACCCCTTAGAATGCAAGGTAAACATCAATAAATACAAAGCCATTCTGAGTGATCACCTTCATCCTATGGTGAAGCATTTCTGTTCTGATGGGAGCGCTCTCTTCCAGGATGACAATGCCCCCATCCATAGGGCATGAGTGGTCACTGAATGTTTTGATGAGCATGAAAATGTATGCCATAATTATCTCTGTCACCAGATCTCAACCCAGTAGAACACTTATGGGAGATTCTGGAGTGGTGCCTGAGGCAGCGTGTTCCACCACCATCAACAAAACACCAGCCAGCTGTTTTGGCCAGCTGTTCTGATGTATCGTGGTGGCCCAACACCCTATTAAGGAACTTTATGTTGGTGTTTCCTTTATTTTGGCAGTTACCTACATATGTATGTATGTATGTATGTATGTATGTATATTTTAGAGGCAGTCTAAAGGAAAGCATCTTGTTTGAGGCAGTGTGTAAGACTAAAGTAAGGCATCTCATTAGAGGCAATGTGTGACACTAAAGTAAGCCTCTCATTAGAGGCAGTGTGCAGTAAGACTAAAGTAAGGCATCTCATTAGAGGCAATGTGTGACACTAAAGTAAGCCTCTCATTAGAGGCAGTGTGCAGTAAGACTAAAGTAAGGCATCTCATTAGAGGCAATGTGTGACACTAAAGTAAGGCATCTCATTAGAGGCAGTGTGCAGTAAGACTAAAGTAAGGCATCTCATTAGAGGCAATGTGTAACACTAAAGTAAGCCTCTCATTTGAGGCAGTGTGCAGTAAGACCAAAGTAAGGCATCTCATTAGAGGCAATGTATGAGACTAAAGTAAGGCCTCCCGTTTGAGGCAGATCAGTGATGCCACATGCGTGTGTTCTGATTCTCAGGTTCAGTTCTGCTGAATAATGGATTTGTTGCCAATAGAAGGAGATGCATTATTTACAGGGTCAAAGTTGACATTGCTACTAAAAGAATAGAACTGGTGGCTCCTCTGCATCAACAACATCTTTGCATTGAGAGAGAGAGAGAGAGAGAGAGAGAGAGAGAGAGAGAGAGAGAGAGAGAGAGAGAGAGAGAGAGAGAGAGAGAGAGAGAGAGAGAGAGAGAGAGAGAGAGAGAGAGAGAGAGAGAGAGAGAGAGAGAGAGAGAGAGAGAGAGAGAGAGAGAGAGAGAGAGAGAGAGTGTGTGGGGGGTGAGTTAGTGTTTGCGAGTGTAATTGTGTGTATGTGTATGTCTGTATGTGTGCATGTGTGTGTTTGAATGTGTGTTTAAGTGTGCGGGAGTATGTGCATGTGTGGGTGTGTGTGAATGTGTGTTATCAGACTTGGAGTGGGGGCAGGGAGGATGTACACTGACTGATGTATAATCTGCCAGCTCGTATTTATGCAATATGTAATTATGTAAATGAGCACAGCAACAGTATTTACATCTAAATATAGATGTATTTGTTGTTGCTGATGTATTGTGTGTATATATATATATATATATATATATATTTGTGTGCACTGTCCGTGGTTCTGAACACCATGTGTGGGACAAGCCTTCAATTATCAATACATTTATAGCTACCGCTATTTATAGCTACCACTATTGGAGGCTTGTACCTCACATTGTGTTCAGAACCAAGGACAGCGCATACAAATTCAGATCATGAGAGGACAGTTCCACTGTTCACTGGAATGACCCAGAAGCAAGGACCTGTAGCGAGAGACACTTTTGTGCTGTAGGAATGACTTTTGCAGTTCTGGGTAATCTTTTACCCCATCCAGTATGT
The DNA here is from genome assembly GCA_029706075.1 of Aldrovandia affinis. Taxonomy (NCBI): domain Eukaryota; kingdom Metazoa; phylum Chordata; class Actinopteri; order Notacanthiformes; family Halosauridae; genus Aldrovandia; species Aldrovandia affinis. Next base: position 6,288,463 of record JAINUG010000032.1, read on the forward strand.
GCAATGTTGTATAATATGTGTGCCTATTGGCTTGAACATTTTTATGGTCTGGTATCAGAGCTCTAAAATATGCTCATGCATGAGGGCTATCCTGCAGAATTCAGCATCCAACCAACTGTCAGAGTTACTGAGCATTTGTGGCACTCAAATGTCAACCAGTCCTCCAGTGACGTACTGCTGCGGTGCTCTGTGCCTCATGTAGTTTCAGGACCCTGGACAGGGGCAGAGGAGGAGGTTCAGTTTGTTTCTTTCTCTGTGGTATAATAGCTCTCAGCAGCACATTGTCATTGTTGCACAACACGCCAACAGGCCAAATGCCTTGGAGAGCATATATTATTAACTATTTGCATATATCCGTAATTACATCAGCCTTTTATACAGACCTGACCCCCATCACCTTCCTGTTCTCTAAATACACCCCTCCCCCACCCCCAGTGAGCTACACACACACACACACACACAGTCACACACGCACACACACACAGTCACACGTGCATGCATCACACATGCACGTCACACACACACATGCCACACTTGCACACACTCACACACCCAAGAGCTCATATACACTAACACACATGCACACACATGCGCATACACACACACACACACACACACACACCTAAATCTGTTCATCGCATGTTGCCAGTCGTTTGTATCGGTACAGGCGACCATGCAGTTTTTAACTGAGCATTTTCATCACACATGATGGTAAGCCACTCTCTCTCTGCTGAAAAATGATGAGATTTAATGCATGATTTTCCTCACTGCTGCACAGCAAGACACATTGTCAGTGGAGCCGGGTTCCCCTAATAAAACAGCAGGCTGCGTGTGATCGTGTGTAAGACGTGTGAGATGGCTGACGCTGTGCAAGATGCAGAGCGACTTACATAGTACATTTCTTTACGTACAATCCATTTATAGAACTGGATATGTACTGAAGCCAGTCAGGTTAAGTACCTTGCTCAAGTGTACTATGGCAGTGGGGGGCGGCGGATAGCGTAGTGGTCTAACACACCATATTTTGGCTGGTCTGATACGTGTGCGCTGCCTGTCAGGAACGCGGTTCGAAACCCGTCTTTACCAGACCAGCCCTGGTCGTTAGCCCCGATCGGGGGCAGCATTTGGCTGTCCGCCCCAGGGGTAGGGGGGAGGATGAGACCTTCAAAGAGGATAGAGTTCGCCATATGAGAAAACAGAACATTATTATTATTAATAATAATTAGTTATTATTAATAAGTTCGAGTTCGCCTTGAAGCACGTTAGGGTGTCTCCAGAACGTGGGTGGGCAAATTAAGTCTCAAAGGAGGCGGTGTTCACTGTCCATGGAGAATTAGTTCACCTCGTAGAGATGAGCGGCGAACTCATGGAGAGGGTAAATCAAAATAAATAGAGGGTGTAATTGGCTACTAAATTGGGTTTAGAAAACGGGGAAAAATCTTTCACAAATAAAAAAATATATAAAAAAAGTGTACAACGGCAGTGGGAATTGAACCTGCAACTGTCACAAGCCCAGCTCCCTAACCATTATACTACACCGCCCCCAGACATGACTGACCTAATGAATAAGGCAGGGCTTTGTGAGGGCTTTTGCACTTCACAAGCACACATGCACACACACTGAGAAAGATGAGTGGGAATTTGGAAATAATTTTAATGTTAAATCAAACTGGTTTGTTTAATATGTTAAATATATTTTGTATTGCTTGTTTCCTCAGCAGATGCTGCATGTGGAGTCAATGACTCTGTTTACATGCATGCTGAAATTCTCTTAATATATATAACCATAATATTTCAATATTCCAAATATGACATGAGTCATGTAAAGACCCCATTCTGGTCACCATAACCTGAATAAGCCAGTATTTCATAAGAACATAAGAATACATAATGATGAGAACGGGCTGTTCGGCCCATCTAGGCTCATCATGTCTTAATCTAAAGAGTATCTAGTACTACATCTAGCCTGGACTTGAATAGCCCAAGCGTTTCTGCCTCTACTACCCGACCTGGCAAGCTGTTCCAGGCATTGACAACTCTCTGTGTAAAGAAAAACTTCCTAATATCTGTGTGGAATTTGCCTTTAACTAATTTCCACCTGTGGCCTCTTGTTCTGCTGACCCACTTATCTTAAAAAATCTTTGGTATTTTACTTTGTTAATCCCTTTTAGGAATTTAAAAACCTCAATCAAATCCCCCTTAAGTCTCCATTTGCTAGTTTGGTAATGAATAACTGGTCTAAGACATGAACACTACTCCATTAAACTCAATATTGAGTCATGTAAACCCATTTTGGACTATACCTACCACTAACTATAAAATAAACTTGCGTTCTGTTTTGAAAGGAATCTCGCCTCATATTTCACTTGCTGGCTAGCCATCATGGTGAGTTAAAAAAGGTAGAATTGTGGGAGTGACAGTCAGACACATTTTTGTCTCTGCTGTGATAGACATTAATATTATCGCTTTCTGGATGGAAGAAACCACTGCAGCAACGATGTCTAAAAAACGTTTCTGATAAGACATTGAAAAAACAAGAAAACGCAAAAGCCAGCATCTCTCCCAAATGTATGTCTATTTTGGACACTTTGATTACCATTTATACAGGAATATCAGTGCCCATTGTATTTCATGGTTCAGGTAAACAACGTATTTGGAATATGACTGTATCCGGGGTAAGGACCACTATCCGGAACACTGTGTGCTTTTAAACCTAGTTAGTGTAGTGGCCAGTGCTGTATTATCGGTTGATCACGCTGAACGATGCTGTAGAGTCCTGTCGTGTATTACGGTGTTGTTAATCAGGGCTATTTTGGGTGCAGTCGCCTCTGTGGTAGTGGCTCGGTTTGTGTCCGGTTATAGGACGCACCACTCTCCATTTTATTTGCTGGGCTCGTGGCCCACTGCAGGATTACAGTCTTTATTTAGACAATGGCAATCCTGATTAGTGCCTGAACAGGTGGGGGTGTGTGGAGAGATGAGGGTTTGGTGTGAATTTGGTTTAAGTACATTACTGATAGACTGTCCACAGACATTTGCATTTGCCTTCCTGTTACCCCAAGCCAAAGAATAGGAAACAGATTCCAAGCTGCTACAAATATTCTATCCTGCACAAACACGTTTATGGAGAGGAAAGTGAGTGATATAGCATAATCTTGATTGATCCCTATGCACTTAACCATAGTACAGATGAAGGATGAATGCATTTGAACAGTTTCATCAAATATTTTTTCCACAGTTAGGAGTCACTGTTACAAACAAATGTTTTTGCTTTGGGAGGGGCAGGTCTTGTTCAGAGAGCACCCCCTGTATGCCAAGGGGTTCATTTGCATAAAGTGTTGAAGGATCAGTGTCTCATTAGAGCATCATTTTGTCTGTGGCTTTCCTGTCTTGCGCAGGTGGTCTGATCCGTAAGTGCTGAGTCACTCTCCTCTCCCTCCACCATCCCCACAGCTAAAATCTGAAGAATGAATCACTATTCACCTGACAGCAAGGACTCCACCACTGTGTCCTTGACCCCACATTGACCTTGAGATGTACTATCCTAGAGGGTAGACAAAATAATGAAAACCAAAAGGACTCTCATTTTGAAGTAACTCAATTGCGAATAAAATGCAGTCTGCACGTTTCACATAAATACTAATTACCAATATATCAACACTTTAATATGTGAGTTTCTAAAGCAACTTGAGAGATCCGGCAGATTTTAAAAGAGGATAAATCGTTGGTGCCCGAATTGCAGGTGCGTTAGTCACAGAAACTGCAAAATATTTACTGTGTCAAGGGAACCGGTGTCAAAAATCATGACGGCATACGCCAAACAAGGAAAAACTGCATCAGGAAAGAGGAACAGTGGTTCTGATGGATCGATGGAAACAGGATAGTTGCTAAGAACCTCAAAACTATGGTCTCAAAAATGACCACAGAACTGAATCTACACCTCTGTGCCCAGTCTCAACAAAAACTGTACATTGTGAGCTTCCCAAAGTTGATATTTATGGGCAGGCATTTTGTGGGAGTCACTGTGTCCAATTATTATTCTGCATGGCAGAATCACGGCCAAGGATTACAAAGCAATTTTAGGCAACCAGGTGCACCCTAAGTGCAAACATTGTTTCCTAAAGATGTTCCCATATTCCAAGATGATAACATCTGGTATACACACTGCTAAATGTATTCAAGACTGGTTTCATGAACACCAGGATGAAGTCAAACACCTTCCATGGCCTACCTAATTACCAGATCTAAACATCATTGGACCTTTATAGATAGCTCTGGAACACAAAGTTTCCACCACCTTCATCCCTGAAAGAACTGGAAGCTTTCCTTCTTGAAGAATGGTCCAGTAACCCACTAGAAATGGTTCAGAACTTGTACAACAGCATTCCAAGGAGGACCTTACAGTACTATGAGCCTAATCAAACTGCACATACCCAGACTTCCACACTCATAACTGATGCCTTCCACACACACTGTGGCAGGATCAGGGGTGTTGGGTTACAATGCAGCCAATGATAAATAATAAAATGACCATACAATGACAAATAGGAAATAAATAGGAATTTATTAGCGGAGTGAACACAAGAGGGGAATAGGGGGAAGCGAACAAGTTTAGTCCGCAATCCGTTCTCTTGTTCTTTATCTGTGATCCAAAGTCTTAAATCCAATCCAGTTCCTCAAACAATCAAAAAGGTCGGCACACAAACTGGTTTATCGAAAACAGTCCGAGTAAATCCAAGTAGTCAAGACAAAAACAATACTCTCTTTCTCTTCCTCGCTCACCAGCGCGTTTCCCTTTCTGGTGCTCTGCAAATTGCCTGGGTGCATCTTTTATCTCCCCTGCATTACTGGGAAAGGTGCGTCAGGTGAGCTCCGTCCGCCCCGGACTTCCCATTAACCCATTAAGACCTGGAGTGACGTTTAGGTCGCATCGATTTTGCGATTAATGAAATGCGCTGTGATTCGCTGAAATAGACGTGGGGGAAATGAAGTGCACGTTGGTGTCGGCTTTCTTTTTTGAATTTTTTTCCAGAAAACCCTCAGGTTTTAAGAGGTTGTGTAGAATAATTGCTTAGGTTTTAATAGGCGTTTTTAGCAGGCATTTTAGGTCTGAATGGGTTAAGGTGCGAGGGTGGAGCCAGCAGGCCACTATGCACCGCCCCTCGATCACCACCCCTCGGCATGCCTCCTGGCTGCTGCCACAACACATCGTGACATTATGATCTCAAAATCCATTTCACAGGCCAGGACAAATATGTGAAGGTCCTGCTTTGGCAGTTATAGGATCTTAAAGGTACAGTAATGCAGTAGGATAAAAATCATTTCTGTACATATAGCTCAGTAAATATTTGGCTGTGTCCCAATCCAACCTCCACCTCCTCCTTCATGTGAGCCCGCCTCAGTGTGCTGTTTTTCTGACATCACAGAGTGGGCTAGCTGAGGATACAAACAGTGAGGGGAAGGGAGAGTTGCTTTGAGACACACTCACTCACTCACTCACTCTGCCCAGCTTTGCTGTGTTATTTCTCTATGAGAAGATACGTGTTGACTACAGCTGCTTAATTGACATGCAAGTTAATTATGTTCAACGTTATTTAGCCAACTGTCAATAAACAAAATCAGCAAGTCAACTGAACCTATTTCCATACTTATAAGCTAGCAAGCTGAAGATAATGATTCTGAGCAAGCTAGCCAGTTATAAGCATTTTTAATATGATCTAAGTTTAATTAATTATCCGAAGGGGGTTAGCTGCTGATATAAGCTGTAGCACTCTGTTTACAGAATGGCTGCTACATTCCAACAACACAAGCCAATGAATCAAAAATATGCAAATGCACAGTCACCATTGTGTGACATCATTCTCCAGCTCAGTGTGGTACTGATTTGAACACAGTTGGATAAATACAATGGATGCCACAAACAATTGAAGATTCAACATTTTTAGTGAACTCAAAATGCACAAGAGCCTAAATTAAGAATATCTCCAATTTGGTTCCTGTTTCAATATGGCTGTATTTATTGTGATTCATGGTTAAACAATGTAAACAAAGGCAGAGGCCTACACTGTGGGCTCATGGGATTGCAGGTTCTATGGCTCCCAAGTTTCCCTTTTTGAGGGCCGTGGCTGTTCTCTAGAGCCACGGGGTGTGGTTTAATGGTCGTTGATTTGCATTCAAGTATTCACATTCCAATGAAGGGGGGCGTCCCTTGGTCTGATCAGCAAGGATCTGCATTGCAGGGAAGGAGGGAGGACACTTTGCTGAATAAAACTCCAAGGGCGCTTGTGTCCCTCCTCGACACTGTGGGGAAGTGGGGCATCCCAGCATGGAATGTGTGTGTGTGTGTGTGTGTGTGTGTGAATGTGTGTGTGAATGTGTGTGTTTAACACGTGTATGTATGTGCGTGATAGTAATGATTCTGGGAAAAATGCTTGTATAATAATAGAGGCATATTAATTTTCCTTCAGAAAGGTGCCTTTGCTTCTTCTTAGTCTTAGATCCCCCATTCCAAAGAGCTCTTTCTGTTCATTCAATTGCATCCATGCATTACTCTTTTCCATCTTTTTTTGAAGCAAATACGAGCACAAACAACATTTATGATTTTTTTTTGGGGGGGGGGGAGTTGTACATTTAAAGCTTGCTGGGGATTGTGCTCATCCTCATGTACTGATCTTTCTCAGACCTGATCCAGGCCACCAATGAGACCAACGTGAACATCCCACAGCTGGCCGACACGCTGTTCGAGAGGTCCACCAACGCCAGCTGGGTGGTGGTGTTCAAGGCGCTGGTCTCTACGCATCACATAATGGTGCATGGTAATGAGGTGAGTCTGTGTGGGAAGGGCTGTGTGGAGCTGTCCATGGTGCTGATGAAGCTCATTGCAAGGAGCTGTCATTGGTTCTAATGAATTGCATTGTGGGTTGTGGTCTAAGGTTCTGATGAAGTGCATTGTCGGTAGCTGTCCACAGCCCTGATGAATTGCATTGGCTTTTATTGGCTTTAGATTACTCAGTAGAGTTTAAAATCATTTATTTTCTCTTTTTAAAATGTGTACATTTTCAAAACAAAAAAATACACGAGAGGGCAAAACATTTTCACAGAACGTAAAAAAAAAAAAAAAAACATTCACCACACACCCTAAGACTTCAATACACTTGGGATTTGGGGGAAACAGAAAAAGAGAAGGAAAAAAATAAACACAATTATACATTGTAGAAAGTGATTTTAAATTAAAAAAACACATGGTAAGAAATGACAATTGTTCAGACATGACAGTGAGTTCAGAGCATACCTCCTCTCGAGATAGGGGGGGGGGGTGAGCTAGATGATCAGTTCTTTCCAGTGGCTCACCCTCATTTCTCTCTCACCTTTGTTGATGAAAACCGCCAGAACACTGTCTTGGAGAAGGTATTGGGTCCTCCTTGGAGAATGACCAGGTCTATGGTTTGTTTTTGGTAGACTTTGATGCTCCTTGCCTCCCACAGGACCTGATTTATGGTGTTGGTGATCCTCCACTGGTGCTGGAGCTTTAGATTATGGCATCCCCTGGATGGACCGCAGAGCAGTGTTACTTAAATCTGGCCCATGACTCCAAATTGGGTCTGGCTTTTCCTTTCTCGCAGGCAGATAATTGAACAATTAGTGCAAATGATTGACCAGAGTGTCCTCACACCTGACTCCCAGGTAAAGGGAGTGTGGAAAATCCACAGTGCTTGGCCCACAATGACCGCGATTTGAGTAACCCTGCCGTAGAAGATGCTCTCAGCCATCAGAGAGGATCTCGGTAAGGGCCTGTTCAGGGAGACAGAAGAGACAACAAGGCCCCAGACCCTGGTCATGGAGCACTCCCAGAACAGATGGCATTCTTGTTCTGAGCCAGTGCATCCGTGGGGGCAGTGCTCAGCGAGGGCTAAGTGCCATTTCAACATGAACGCCCTGGTGGGGACACACCTGTGAGCAGACATCCATGCTATATCTCTCCTTTTATCGTTGAAGTGTTTTGTGTGTGACATTTTTCCATACTGTAAGCGGGTCCAGGGTCCAGGGTCGGGCCGCCCCTCGGGAAGGACATAGTCTCTTCTGACCTCAGAAAGGACATATTCTTGTATGCCCACGAGGTCAGATGGGCCCTGGATAATCCCGTCCCGAAGGCAAAATCCTTCAGGGCTTTATAGACATATGGGGGGTCCCAGCTGTATGGCGTTGTGAGGTCCAGCCCACACAGGCCCGTCGTCCTCAGGAAGGGAGGGGCATAGTACCTGGCAAGCGCACTAGAGGCCTTCTCCCCTCTCTGAGTGTTCTGGACCAGTTGTTGGGTTGCTGTTCACATTACTGACAAAGTGCTTTGAGGGTAGCTGTCTGTCCTGTGGACAGAATGCAGTGGCTGTGTCTGTGTCGGAGTACGTCTATGGTGGGGATGAAGAGTGGTTTTGCTCTGAGTAAATGCATTGAATTGTGGTTCAGTGGGGTCAGGGGTGAGGGAGTAATACGCTTTTCTCCTCCTTTGTAGGGATCAATATTGATAGTGAATAGCTATTTTCACTTCCCGGGAGATACGGCACATGATGGGGCAGAACAGCGTAGTGAGCATTTTTTACGTCTTGTGGTCACTATGAACTATTTCACTCCCCATTCATGATTTATGATTAACCAATCAAGATAGCCTCTCAGTGTGATGCACTGATTTTAAGACCCCTGACCCCTTTCTTAAGTGAGATTAGCAAAGCTTTGTCCCCGCATGTTGATGAGCAAACAGGTTCTTATTTGCTGAATGGAAATTAAAAGTAGTATGTTAAGGTGGTGGTGCAGTGGATAGCGCTGTCGCCTCACAGCAAGAAGGTCTCGGTTCGAATCCCGGCCGGGGCCTTTCTGTGTGGAGTTTGCATGTTCTCCATGTTAAGGTGGAGTGAATCCATAGTTTCACATTTATATTATAATTCTAAACAATTCTAAATTCTAAACAAATAAAATGTTTTATGTGACCATAAAAAATAAATAAATGTTGAAGCCAGTGAGACAAAGAAATTGTCCTTGTGCCCGATGTGTCCATCGTGCTATGAAGGCAGATCTGTTCTAGCATACGCTGCACCTAGCTTGTTTCCATTGTCTCGCGGGTTGTGGTGTTGATGTTGTTGTTCTTTGAATTTTAACTATAACTGCTTCATTGTCGCAGAGATTCATCCAGTACTTGGCCTCCCGGAGCAATCTCTTCAACCTCAGTAATTTTCTGGACAAAACCGGCTCCCACGGTGAGTAAGATCAGTAGAACTGCTGTCTTTAGAACTCACAGCTTGTTAGTAAAGGGAAGAAATGAGTCCTGTGAATGGGAAATGTAGTCCTATGAGTAGAAAATGTAGTCCTGTGAGTAGGAAATGTAGTCATGTGATTGGAAAAGGGAGTCCTGTGATTGGAATGACAATTTGGTTATTTGGGAGATGCTTTTATCCAAGGTGATTTAAGAGAGTGCATTAATATGGCTAGAGATCATTACTAGAGCTATCAACTAGTAAGTTAGAGTATAATCATTGATTCTGCCAAATCCAAACCTGTCATAAAAAGGGAAGGGTTTATTTTTTAATGTAAATTGAGGTGAAGTCTAAAAGGTGAGTTTTCAGTCTTTTAATGATATGTTAGATTCTACCCTGATCAGGGACAAGTGCACAGATATAATGTTGTTAGTTACCCTCAATTATTCCAGAACGCATACTATCCATACTCTTCCTCTGTGGTGTGTTAGGAGATAGGAACTTCCTGGCGAGTGACGCTGGTGGATGACTTCTTTTGCAGGCTACGACATGTCCACCTTCATCCGACGCTACAGCAGGTATCTGAACGAGAAGGGCTTTGCGTACCGGCAGATGGCCTTTGACTACACCCGGGTGAAGAAGGGGTACGTGGGGTTCCCCCCTCCTCCTGATCCAGCAACGGTTCACCGGGGAAGGGAGTGCTGATGAAGATTTTATTTGTTCTACATGAGTGCCAAACGATATTACATATTCGGCTGGCGTACCGTTGTGAGGTGTGGTTAGTCCTTACTGCATTGTTATTTGGCCTTTGCGTATTTGTGTTGCAATGCATTGTGGATAAAAGAGTGTGAATCATGCGCAGCGTACAGAGCACGAGACAAGTGCCATGTCATCCTTCGTTTTTATACATTCAGGGTTGTTAGGGTTGTTGTGCCTTCGCTTGTGGCGCTGAATACAGATCAGGGCTCATATTCATAAAGCGCAAAGAAGTTGGAGTGCTGATCTGGGATCAGTTCTCTATTTAAGCTCATGATGGATAAGGTTTGTATATTGACAGGGTAAACCTGATCCTGGATAAGCAATCCTCTGAGACACTTTGAATAGTATAGCTGCCAGTTTGAGTGTGTATCCCCCTCCTCTCCTGAGTGCTCTGCACCTCCCTGTAGCCTCTCTGTCCTGTAGCAGGACCAGGAGAAAGGCACCCAAGGGCCAGGGGCTGTGTAACAAAATACGAGACGCAGAGAGAAAACAAATGCAGAAAACAATCATTTTATTGACTGAATAGGAGATTGAATGGGAAATGGGAAAACACAAACAAAATGCAAGATGAACAAAATCCTATCTCCAGTGTGGAGTCTAACTGTACTGGTCGTCAGCCCTTTCCATACAGTTTGGCCAGCTAAGCCGGTTCCCAAACAAACAATCTAAATCGACGCACAACACTGGGGGTACACGAGCCAGAGTTAAAGTACTTTAAAGCCAAAAATCTGTTTTTACACTCAAACCAAGACAGAAGAAGAAAAAAAGTGATTTGTTGTTTTGTGTGTTATCTCAGCACTGAGGATAGGTGAGCTGTTGCATAAAAATCAATAAATGTGAGACACAAAAACATTGAACAATGCTAAAGGCACAGCAGATCATGCAAAAGCAGCAAAAACTGAGTACTGAGATGTGATTAAAAACACAGAACACTGCTAAAACACAAACTGTTGCACAATACAATACAAACCCTACCCTACAAACTCCTAACAATACAATACAAACCCTGTAAGGCACCCTGTTTGTTTATCACAGCAGTTCTGAGGTGAGCTGTTGTATGTGGGTGATGTGATTCGTTGTTGTGTGTGTTGTTTATCACAGCACTGAGGGGGTGATGAGAACGATGGCTCCAGACAAGCTGCTGAAAGCCATGTCCACCCTGCAGGGGTTGATTGATGCGCTGCTGGAGTATGACGTGAGTACTGATTCTGAGCGGAATGTTTCTGCACCTTAGGGCTGGTGCATAGAAACTTGTAAATGTGCCCACCGGAAGACATCTGGAGACTCATTAGATACAGTATGACATTAAATCAGTCCTATATGAAAGCAAAACTTCTTTCATTTTTAAAAGTTGTAAAGCCCTTAAAGCATCAGGGAAATGCTGTGGATTTGTATTTCTGAACACCATTATAAACAAAACTGAGGCACCAACCTAAATGCAACAAAATTGCTGTGAAAGCTACAGTTTGATATTTACCAATTTGCTTGCTTGCAAGATGCAAATAAACCCAAATAACTTGCTCGAGGCAGAAGTGCTGATGCAGGACCTGCTAACTCTACCCAAATCATAACTTTAACAATTAGGAAGAGAGACTCAAAACTGACTTCAGACCAGCGCTCGTGGGCAACTTCCACCTGCATTAAATAACTGCGGCCAAAGATTTTTGTTGTTGTTTCTTTTGAGAGGTTGCACTTAGGATGAATTGTGATCGTTTTTAACTACTGCCACCTACTGCAGTGCATATTACTGCACCTCATGTTTGTGGAAAGTTACAAAATATGGATGGTGCATTTCACTGCGTGTGTCGAGCCCGCACGAGCCTCCTGTGATGTGCAATGGCGTCGCTGAGCGTTTGCAGGGGCATACGCGCTGAGTCTCCATCAGGCTTTAGTTTTGCTGTGTGAATAACTTGTTGTGCGTTCATTTAAGTCTTAAATAACCACGTAAAGTCTTTACATCTGATAAATTCTGTGTACGTTTGCAGTGGACATTGAAACCTTTACTGACCTTTATATGAACTATTTTCTGTGCAAATGTTGTTTTAATGTGCTGTTTGTAAGGAATTGCATGCCTGGCCAAATTATGAGTACTTGCCTGCTTAAATAAATCAATAAAAATATTTCAGTTGACATATTTAATGGCATGATTGAATTCCCCCTTCGTCTTTCTCTGCCGCCTCTTCTTTTAAATCTCTCTTGTTTCTCGTTTCTTGTTTCACTCTCTCTAACTGCTCTTCGTCTCCCTCCCCCTCTCCCTCTGTAACAGATTCATCCTAAAGAACTGACCAATGGGGTGATAAACGCCAGTTTTCTCCTGCTCTTTAAAGACCTGATTAAGCTATTCGCCTGCTACAATGATGGAGTTATTAATTTATTAGGTAAGTCATTTGGCTATATGACGTCGTCATAAATTGGGACAAACTAGGATCAAAACAATCTTCTTTCTCTAATACGCAAGTGCTAAAGCAGAACACTCTCCTTCCCTGTGTAATATATCCAAGTTGAGGTTGCTGCTAATCAGCCTAATTGAGGCTGATGTACATGCTTGCGGTGGAGTTTGTTCCAAACCTAAATATAGGTCATTTGGCTTTTTAGAGAAATTTTTCAAAATGAAGAAGGCAGAATGCAGGGATGCGCTGGAGATCTACAAACGCTTCCTGACCAGGATGACCAGGATCTCCGAGTTCATGAAGATTGCAGAGGTACCAGGCACAGATCAGAACAGAGTCTGGGGCTTCGCATTCCTCTGTCTTTCTTTATGAAAGAGAATTGATGTCAGCTCTCTCAGTCTCTTATTGTCTCCTTTTTTCTGTTCCTTTTTTCAGCAAGTAGGGGTTGACAAAAACGACATCCCTGACCTCTCATACGTAAGTAATGCTCTTAAGTGTAAATGTCTATCACTGGCTGTTAACTGTGTAAGATAAGAGCATGCTGTTAATGAATGCGTCCACCGACATCCCAGGACCTCTCAGGACCACTCTGAACCTCTCAGAACATGTTAGCATTCTCTAACATCCTGAGCACAGTCTGTGGATCCACAGCTCCAGCTCTCTGTGCCAACCACAGTGTACCTTTCTTCTTGACACTCCTGGCCAATCATATTCATCCGTGGTAAGGTTACGGTGACACAGGGTATTGGAGCTGTGCAAATTAATATTACTGAAAAAAGCACTACCTGTTTCAGGCTGAGAGGTGTGTGTGTGGGGGGGAGGGAGGGAGAGAGACATAGAGGGAGAGAGAGGCTGCGGTGAGCTGAATTATTTATCTCAAAGCCTCAGGTTTCACAGACCTGAGACAGGTGTTGCTTCATGCTCAGTTTGGTTTGGTGACCTCAGGTGTATCGCAGTGGGGATTTAGACATTGTGTGATTATCAGTGGGGATTTAGACATTGTTCTAATGGAATATCTGATGATCTGTTTATTCCATTGTGAAGTTCACCCGGTGATTCTGATGTTCAAATGATTAATAATGCTGGCTGTGAAATGTACATATATCAAATTCAGGCCCCTCATGCTGACCCACTGACACCAGGCAGTGCTGAGGACACCCTGCTCCCAGTGTGAGGACCCTGGTTTTACAGTGTGAGAGACAGCAGAGTTCAGGCAGTACTGAGAACACCCTGCCCCAGTGCAGGGACCCTGGTGTTAGTGTGAGAGACAGCAGAGTTCAGGCAGTGCTGAGGACACCCTGCCCCAGTGTGAGGACCCTGGTGTTACAGTGTGAGAGACAGCAGAGTTCAGGCAGTGCTGAGAACACCCTGCCCCAGTGCGAGGACCCTGGTGTTACAGTGTGAGAGACAGCAGAGTTCAGGCAGTGCTGAGGACACCCTGCCCCAGTGTGAGAGACCGCAGAGTTCAGGCAGTGCTGAGGACACCCTGCCCCCGTGTTATGACCCTGTGTCAGAGACCGCAGCATTACCTGACAGTAAAGCTCCTCCCTGCTTGCTGAAGGGTCAGTGGGGAGCATTCACAAAGTGCCTCCCACTGACCCATCGGTTCATCTCTTCTTCCTCCTCACCACGCGCTCCAAAGTGTCTGCACCCTGGTGTGGTGGCAGATTTGAGAGAGTCGGACAACGAGGATGGCCCTTTTGCAAACTGCCCTGTTGAGGAACCGGTAACCGCCTGGACCCGCCTCAGAGTGCCCTGTGTGGGATGGGGGCATGTCAGGGGTGGGGCGGGGCTGTGTCCAAGACATGGCATTGTGGAGCATGTGGAGTGGAGTGTGGGGTTTCTCTCCCATGTAACCCCAGTTAAGTCCTGACTTACTCTGCACACATAAAACTCATGTGTGACCTGGCGAGTAGCAAATATCATACAGCTTGATGAAAAGTCCTGTTAATTACAATAGTTCTCAAACACGAACCGTAGTCCAGCCAGTTGTGTCATTTCAGGAAAAGCTAAGGTATGGTGAAGTTATGTAAAATATTTATGTAAAATATATTGTATTAATAATGGGTGAAACAGTAAAAGCCAAAACAGTTTGAGCTCACTGCTTGGCCAATAATAGTATCAATAATTCAATATTACTTTCATACCATATTGCATGACTAATATTTGAAACTGGGAATCCAAATGTTTTGGACTAAATCAGAGTTGTTTTATCAACGTAGGCTAAAATATTATATAATTTCATACGGTTTATTTAGGCAAGTTTTAGGTTTTACGTTTTAGGCAGAGCTGGACTCTGGAGGTGAAGTTTTCTCTGGTTTCTATGGTCCACTTCAGAATGAGACCCTCTGATGCAGCCTTTTGACACAGCTAGAGGAGATTGAGCTTCATTACAGTGACCATATGGATGCACGTGCCATGATGGCATGGCGTGTTTGGTGAATTAGGCTGTTGATATGTTGGTTTGGTATGTTTGGTGAATTGGGCTGTTGGTGTGGTGGTTTATGTGTTTGGTGGATTAGGGTGTTTGGTGGATTTGGTTTGGGGTGATGGTTTGCTATGGTGGTTTGCTATGTTTGGTGAATTGGGCTCTTGGTTTGATGTGTTTGGTGAAGTAGTTTGTTGGTGTGGTGGTTTGGTGGATTAGGCTTTTGGTGTGGTGGTTTGTGTGTTTGGTGGATTAGGTTGTTGGTTTGATGTGTTTGGTGAATTAGGCGGTTGGTGTGGTGGTTTGTGTGTTTGGTGGATTAGGTTGTTGGTTTGATGTGTTTGGTGAATTAGGCTTTTGGTGTGGTGGTTTGTGTGTTTGGTGGATTAGGCTGTTGGTGTGGTGGTTTGGTGTGTTTGGTGGATTAGGCTGTTGGTGTGATCGTGTGATGTGATGGCGGAGGGTTTGGACTGTGATGGGCTTGCTGCGCTCTGTTGTGGCTCGCTGGCTCGGTGAGTTTACTGTAGAGCAGTGTGGGTTGTGCTGGAATATAGGGTGACATTGGACTAGTGTTGGCTGGGTAAGCAGAATGGATATGTGCTATTCTACACTTCTCAATCATCCCTAATCAACCCTAAGCCTCTGAAGATGAAGTGTTTATGAAGGTGTGCAGTCTGTGTGTTGATTTTTCTCTTTCATTTTATTTTAAATTATAATTTTTTTCCAGCTACCATTCATTACTGTGGGGTTACTGTGTGGCCCCTGTACTACTGACACTACAGTAGCACTGTGTGGCCCCTGTACCACTGATCCTACAGTAACATGTAGCCCCTTTATTAGTGATGCTACATTAACATATGGGCCCCTGTATAAGTGATAGTACAGTAGCATGTGGCCCCTGTGTTGTCAAATTTCAGGCTCCGCCCAGTCTCCTGGAGTCCCTGGAGACACACCTGAACACCCTGGAGGGGAAAAAGGGGTGAGTGGTGCTTTATCCATCACTGCAGGCGTCATGGTAACCAGGTTTCACTGTAAGAAGTTTCAATATATAGGTTGTGTGGAAGTGCAACTGATTTTCAATATCTTTTGAGCCAAAATGAATGAAAAAATAATTTTAATTTCCCCCGCATTGCTAACATTGTTGTAGGAGAAGATTGTTCATAATATAGGTTGATGCATTTGTTTGGGGCACCGATCAAATATTTTCTTCCTTTCTTCTTTCTTTTCTTCCTCTTTTCTTTCAATGGAATCTGCAGAGAGGGGTGAGTGTATTCTGTCTACCGTACCTATTCTGGGACTGAAATGAGTTTCCATTGTGATCATTTCTGATCTCTAGAGGAGTCATGTTAATTGTGCTGCTTGACATTTGGGGCTTCATTGATGTGTATGAGGAAGGGGAGGAGTGTGGGCTTTGCTTGTAGCTCTGGGGCTGTATGTACAAAGATTCTAAGAGTAGGAGTGCTGATCTAGGATCAGGTTTCCCCTGTCCATATCCTAACCATATCCATTATGACACAAAATGCTAAACTGATCCTAGATCAGCACTCCTACTCTCAGAATCTTTGTACATATGGCCCCTGGTCTCCTGTGTCCCATCACTCTCCTTTAGCTTTCTGCTGCATAAGCCTCCTGCACTGGAGCACCCTTTCCCCCATCTCCCACACACTCAGGGCGTGTGTCTGTATCTCTCAGTGTGTGTGTGTCTGTATCTCTGTGTGTGTGTGTGTCTGTATCTCTGAAGTGTTCTCATCCTCAGGGTATCTGTAGAGTCTCTGTATGTCATGTGGCAGCTGTGAATTAACAGATTTGTATCACATTTAACCTTTCTCTCTCTTGTAGGTCTCCTAAGGTGAGTGAGAGATTTCCTACCACATAATTTGCCTTTCTTCTCACTGTAGTGCATGTGACACATACAAGAGTATCCTCAGGCTCATGTACACACACACACACACACACACACAGCATGCACACAGTCTTGCACACATGCTTGTCCACACACATGCACACACACAAAGGGATCTGTCTTACAGGGATCTGTCTTACTAACACACACATACACAGGCTTAGACATGCATGCACACACACACACACACACACACACACACACATCAGGATTCCTCACACTAACACACACGAGTCTATTTCTCTTCCAGGGGTCCCCCACGGATGGTGGATCCCCAACTTCCACTCCCGCCAAATTCGCCGACGGTGCTGCCCCCACTGAGGCCCTGCCCGGCCCACCGTCTACCGGGGGAGCCACAAAGTGAGTGCCCCCTCCCTCCTCCAAATCCACTTCCTGCTGAGTCACCTGGAGGCCTCACAGCCACAGGCGTGAACACATTTGAGTTGGTTTGTTTAGCCGTTATACTGCTGAAATGGGTGGAGCTTGGGTGGTCTGCTCCAATAGGAAGGATTTAACTATCTTCCTAAAACTCTTCTTTTACGAAGGGAGACCATACTGATCCAGAAAACTATAGTCAGTTAGTTAGAAACTACAGAAACTTCCTGTTAGTTTAACTTGCATCTCTTATGATAAGTGAAAAAATGTTTTCTTTCCATGGGGAGGTAATGGCTAATAAACCTTTTTAGACTTTTTTGAGGAAGTTACAAATGGTTTTGACTCAAACCAGATATGATATATTTGGGCTTTCAAAAAGTGGTTGAGAAAGTACAACATGAGCCACTCGTCTTCAAAATGAAATCAGTAGGAATTACAGGAGTTATTTCAGAGCGGGTTAAACATTTGCTGCAGGGTAGAATACAAAGAGTAACAGTAGGAGGGGTTGTATCTGACCTAGGGGATGTGGGCAGTGGAGTCCCTCAGGTATCTATGTTTGGACCCCTGCTTTTCCTTATTTAAACAAAGTTCCTTGATCAGGACATAAGTTACAAAATAGTAACATTTGTAGATGGAACAAAACTTGGGGAATCAGAAAGAAGTTTAGAAGCTAATAAAATAATTAAAGAAGAATGAAATACAATACAAAATTGGACAGAAACCTGACAAATGTAATTTAACATAGCTAAATGTAAAGTTATGCATGTGGGAAATAACAGTTTAAGGGAGGAGCAAAATTGGAACATGCTCATGGTGAAAAAGACTTGGAAGTAATTGTTGACCAAAGACTGGCCTGATGTAGACATTGTGCTGTAGCAGTAACAATGGCCAATAGGATTCTGGGATATGGGATATATAACAAAAAGTATTAGTCAAATGAGTTTATATTACTTTTATATTGCCTTTTCATGCCACAATTCACACATTGTGTCCCATTCTGGGCACCATTCTATAAGAAAGATAAGAAACTCAGAAACAAAAAAGATAAAGATAGTGTCCTTCATGCTGTGATGTAGGCATTAGGGTCTTTAATGAGAGAATGTGTAGTTCTGATATACAACATTTGTCTCTATAGATGCTCTAATTGGCTATGATTTAGCAATGATTATTCAGACAAACCATAGAGATCATGATGAGTCAATTGAGATCAATCTAACAAATTATTGCACGACCGTGAATTACCATTGAATAAATTACACTACAGAATTCTGAAGAAGGAAGAAAAGCAACATTTTAAAAGCATCTGCAGCTCTTGACTCTCGTCACAGCACCATACAGCTGGATTTCCAAGATGACAAAAGCAGCTACAGATTTATGAGAAAAATAAACTCTGTGACACTCTCTCTCTCTCTGCAGTGCTCTGTCCAATGACCTGCTGGATCTGGATCTCCTGTCCGCAGCCCCGCCCTCGCAGTCCACAGAAGCAGCGGCTGCCGCGCCCACATCCTCCTGGGGAGGTAAAGTCTGTCCTTCTCTGTCACAGCCCCATCCTCTCTGTCATAGCTTTGTTCTTCTCTGTCATACATCTGTCCTTCTCCATCATAGCTCTCTCCTCCTTCACAGCTCTGTCCTTCTTTCACAGCTCTGTCCTCCTCTGTCACAGTACTTTTCAGTACTCCCCCTCTCTACCGCCCCATGTTACACTGTCACTCTCACTTACCACTGGCTACTGCCTCTGTGCAAATCTCCTCTCATAGAGAATGCTTATATTTGACCTTGTTATATCGCCTCCTGCTGTGTTCCATCCACCAGCCCCCTGAGCAGTGCAAATGTATAAATAAAGATGGTATTTTCCCTCGTTACAGTGACAGCAGGAATTGTCGTCAACCGATGCGTGTTATTTAAAAAGTAACCGAGCTCAGGGGTGATATGAATTTGTGCACCGAGATAGCAGTGATAGGAGATAAACCCTGCATGTGACAGACAGACAGCTGTGGGTCTGCGCACACTGCACTACAGATCTGCACGCGGCACTGCTCAGAGTGTCTCTGTGAGCACAGCGCTAAAGCTCTGTGCACACTGCACCGCTCCGAGTGCTTAAAGGACAGGCAGCTGTTCAGAGGACATCCAGAACCTGGCTGGTAACAGGTTGGCTCAGACATGCTTATAAGCACAGTAGGAGTAACAGTGAAAATGGGTCATTACAGAATTAAGAGCAAATGCTCAATAACCAAATGCATATTTGATTTTTTTTTACATTGTGTCATTTTGTTTTGCACACCCTTGTTCCTTCATCCTCGCGATCCCCAACTGGCGATGCCCTATGCGGTGTACTGAGGGAGCTGTGTATAACACTGTAAACAGCGATACATTGACTTGGATGTGGTTTACTTTAGCGGGCTATTAACTACACTCATCCAACTGTAATGTTTATTTTTTTGCAAATCTTAAGATTTAAACTTTCCACATATGAGCTGTATGTGTGTGCCTCTCATTGTCCTCCTGTCCTCCCTCCCCTGTTCATGCCGCTGCCCATGGGATGCTGTTGCTGATTCAGATCTGCTTGGGGAGGGTGAGTAAGGTGCAAACACTGCCCACTGTTGGAAGCTTGCTGTAGCTGTTGCTGTGATGAAGCCAAACGCTTGACTCTCTTTCTCTTTCTCTCTCTCTCTCAGCACTGTTAATCCTCTGCTCTGTTTTCTAGAGCCCAGTGTCTGTAGAAACATGTCTTCCTCTCTTCCTCTCTTTGTTTTGGGTTTGTGTTTGGGTGGGCGGGTGGGTAGTCGGGGGTGCTGCAGACTCTCTGGCTGCTCCCGCTAGCTCCTCCGAAGCTCTCCTGTCTGACCCCGCCCTTGCTGTAGACTCCGCCCCCACTCCTGTCGCTGCTGCCGCCGCGCCCACTGCCGCTCCTGCTGATGCCACCTCTGCCCCCCTGGCCGCCACTTTGGCCCCTCCCCCCTCTGCGGCCGCTCCCTCCAGCTCCACAGATATGGACCTCTTTGGAGGTCAGTGCATTGCCCAGCTCCTCTGGGACTAACGGAAGGGGCAAGAGGGCAGCTCCACAATGTTCTGCTCCCTGTGCGGATACCAGATTGACCTTATTGGGACTTTTTGAGTGTTTCAGTCTCGGTCACATCAAACGACTGCTGATGTTATTAAACACACAAACAGGGCGGCGGATGGCGTAGCGGTCTAACGCGCCACACTTTGGTGTGGGGTGCGCTGCCTGTCAGGGATGCGGTTCGAAACCCGCGTCTCTACCAGACCGGCCCTGGTCGTCAGCCCCGATCGGAGGCGGCATTTGGCTGTCCGCCTCCGGGGGAGGGGGGAGGGTGAGCCGGCACGAGTCCGTCTCGGAGAAGGTAAAAGGCGTCCGTGGAAGAATTTCCGTCTCGGAAGAGGCGGGAACAATCGGCCCGGAATGAGTGTCTCGCCCCGGAGGACGGGCGGCGGACTCGTGGGGGTGGGGAATTGAAATATATAGAGGGTATAATTGGCAACCAAATTGAGAGAAAAACAGGAAAAAACTTGAAATAAATGTAAAACAAAACAAAAAACAAAACAAAACACACAAACAAAATGATAGTGTTTTCCCACCAGTAATATTTGAAGATGTTTAGCCCATATGTCTGATACAGGATTTAATCAGCAGAGCCTATTAATTTTCTACCCTGCTGATCTCTCCCTTGGTAAACTCTAGTGTTGAACTGATCTCTCCCTCGGTAAACTCCAGTGTTGGGCTGATCTCTCCCTCAGTGAACTCTAGTGTTGAGCTGATCTCTCCCTCAGTAAACTCCAGTGTTGAGCTGATCTCTCCCTCAGTAAACTCCAGTGTTGAGCTGATCTCTCCCTCAGTAAACTCCAGTGTTGAGCTGATCTCTCCCTCGGTAAACTCCAGTGTTGAGCTGATCTCTCCCTCGGTAAACTCCAGTGTTGAGCTGATCTCTCCCTCTGTAAACTCCAGTGTTGAGCTGATCTCTCCCTCGGTAAACTCCAGTGTTGAGCTGATCTCTCCCTCAGTAAACGCCAGTTTTGAGCTGATCTCTCCCTCGGTAAACTCCAGTGTTGAGCTGATCTCTCCCTCAGTAAACTCCAGTGTTGAGCTGACCCCCCCCCCAGTAAACGCCAGTGTTTGGCTTCACAAAGCCCATTCTTATACCTGTGAACCCAACTCGCCATTTTACCTTTCCCCTGGTACCTGTGCTGATCATACACAGCATTCTCTCTCCTCTCCTCTGACTCTTTCCTTCCCTTCTTGTTTCTCTTCTTTCTCATCCTTGTTCCTGTTTCCTTGGTGGGCTTCCTGTCCCCGCCCCCCCCCACACCAGACACATTCACTGCCCCCCCAGGCGAATCTCCAGCTCCTGAGGAGGGCGGGGCTCGAGCAGCCACGCCCACACCTGCTGCTGACACAGGTGCAGGATCTGGTGGGTGATGAGGTGCTCTGTGGTGTGTGTGTGTGTGTGTGTGTGTGTGTGTGTGTGTGCGTGCGTGCGGGCCCCGTTGCTGTGTGCAGTTGTTTAGAAGCTTCTGAGGTTGGGGGGGTGTCACTGCAGGACCTCGTTCTCCCTCCCCTCTCTTCCCCCTCTTTACTTTGTTTCTATCCTCCCTCACTCTCTTCTTCTCTTGAATTCATCTCTGTCATCTGGTGTTTGCCTGGTGAGTATTCGGGTATTACCCTGCTGATCACGTTCTCTGCTGTTCATTATGTGTGTTTGGCTTCATGTTCATCTTGTTTCTTTACAGTGGCGAGTTACCCTGTCACCACCAGATACTGTGTTGTAAAACCTTCTGTTTTGGTCTTGTGTTAAACTAAAATCTGAAAAAGCATACTGGTAAGTATGAGTTAGTGCTAGTAGATATGAACAGGGCGGTGTTTGTAAAGTAAGGACTAAATGCATCCGTTTACTAGAACTCCTGTGGAGCTCTGGGGCATAGAAGGGCATAGAATTGCAGTGCGTCATCATTTTTTTAATGTTCGTGTTCAATTTGATTTGTGTTGCATTTTAAAATGAACTTTACTCTGTATCATTACAGCAAGCGCCTTGGAGCCAAATTACAAAGCTGCCTGTCAAGGGATAGTCCAGCAGCGTTTGTAGATGCAGTGCCCCCCTGGGTTGAGTGTGTGAGAGTGTCTAACTGCACACAGCGCTCCCTATGGCTGCTCTCTCCCTGCTCTCAGCAGACCCCTTTGCTCCCTCTGAGGGCCGCGCCCAAGTGGCTCCAGAGCTGGACCTCTTTGCAATGAAGCCTGCAGAGACAACCATCACCTCTAGCACCATGCCAACCGTTGCCCCCGCTCCCTCCGCGGCTCCAACGCTAGATCTCTTCGGGGGTAAAGCGTTCGGCCCCACCATGTCTCTGACTCAGTATATCTCTGCTACTCTGACTCAGTATATCTCTGCTGCTCTGACTCAGTCTCTTTGTGCTGCTCTGACTCAGTATATCTCTGCTGCTCTGACTCAATATATCTGTGCTGCTCTGACTCAATATATCTGTGCTGCTCTGACTCAGTCTCTTTGTGCTGCTCTGACTCAGTCTCTTTGTGCTGCTCTGACTCAGTCTCTTTGTGCTGCTCTGACTCAGTATATCTCTGCTGCTCTGACTCAGTCTCTTTGTGCTGCTCTGACTCAGTCTCTTTGTGCTGCTCTGACTCAGTGTATCTGTGCTGCTCTGACTCAATATATCTGTGCTGCTCTGACTCAGTCTCTTTCTACTGCTCTGACTCAATATATCTGTGCTGCTCTGACTCAGTATATCTCTGCTGCTCTGACTCAGTCTCTTTGTGCTGCTCTGACTCAGTATATCTCTGCTGCTATGACTCAGTCTCTTTGTGCTGCTCTGACTCAATATATCTGTGCTGCTCTGACTGAGTATATCTCTGTTGCTCTGACTCGGTCTCTCTGTGCTGCTCTGACTCAGTCTCTCTACACTGCACTTGCTCAAGACCTGAGCTCTGCCCTGTGAGTTACAGTGAAGCTCCGCCCTCTCCCAGCTGTTTCCTGTGATGATCATGTTCCAGGAGTTGTTTTCTGTATTTTATTCATTTGTTAATGCATGTAATTCCCTCATTTCCTTTGAATTGTGTTTCTCTGTTCCTACATGCATTTCATTTTCATTCCTGTGCCTGTACAGTTGTGTTTTCTCATGTTAACGCATTTATTAGGTTTCTAATGTCTGTGTCCCTGTTTGTAGATTTATTTGATTCTATGCCAGTTCAGAGCTCCACCCTAGCTCCCAAAGCCGATGTGACTCCTAGCATAGACCTGTTTGCAGCAGGTACATTATTCAGTACAAGATTCAGTACATCTTCAGTGCTTTCATTTAACTCAGCATCTTCATATTATAGGTGATCTGTTTCCTCTCCGTCTCGTGTGGTTTTCTGATTGTGGCGCGTGACTGGTTCCCGCCTCGTGTGGTTTTGTGATTGTGGCTCGTGACTGGTGCATGGCCCTGCGGTGCTCTGTCTCACATCTGTGTGCTCTCGCTCTCTCGCTCTCTCTTGCTCTCTCTACTTCCCCCCGGAAGCCCCCCCTGGCTCCTCTCGCGGGCCCTCTCCTTTACCTGATGCTGGTTTGACTGCCGATCTCCTGTCTGGTGAGTTCCCAGGGGCCTTTGCAGGTCGCAGAACCTGCTTCCTGGTTCTCACTTCCTGTTTTTCCAGCTGTGCTGTGTCACACGGAGGCCCTGGGGACTTGTTCTCCTTGTCATATGAGTGTGTGTGTGTGTGTGTGTGTGTGAGAGAGAGAGAGCATATGTGGGTGGTTCTCTGGAGTGTGTGTGTGCATGCGTCTGTGAGAGAGTGTAGTATGTGTGAGTTGTTCTCTGGTGAGTGTGAGAGTGTGAGAGTGTGTGAGTGTGTGTGAGTGTGTGAGTGTGTGAGTGTGTGAGTGTGAGAGTGTGAGAGTGTGAGAGAGTGTGAGAGTGTGTGACTGTGT